>JAMBLF010000051.1:0-509438 GCA_030578115.1 Leucoptera coffeella | reverse complement strand
CTTATGAAATACTACACTTGCAGGATGTTCTAATGTAGAAGAATACGTCAGCAAGATAATAACCACAGCCCACAAATTAAGAAACATTGGGTTTCACGTGGACGATGAGTGGCTAGGCACACTCCTGTTATCAGGTCTACCTGACAGTTATAAACCAATGATAATAGCAATTGAGAGTTCAGGTATGAAGATAAGCTCTGACTCAGTGAAATCAAAACTTTTACAAGATGTTAAACAAGCTGAAAGTGACACATCGGCTTTTGCTTCAAGTCAGAAATTCAAGAATAAAAACAAACAATTTTAAAAAGGCCCTCGCTGCTATACCTGCAACAAATATGGTCATAAAAGCCCTGAATGTAAATCAAAAACTAGCAAGTACCAAAAGACTGCAAATAAACAAGACAGTTCATATGCCGCTGTATTTATTGCTTCTTCAGAGTGCTCCGATGCTTGGTATGTTGATTCTGGTGCTTCAGTACATATGACTAAATACAAAAACTTGCTCACACAAGAAACAAGTTCACATATTAAAACCATCAAAGTTGCAAACAATAAAACACTACCAGTTATAAGCTCTGGAAAAGTAAGCTTAAGTGTTTATGATGACAAGGGTCAACACAATGAAATATTGTTTACAAATTTATTATACGTACCCGAACTAGCTACTAACTTGCTATCAGTAAGTCAAATCATCAATAATGGTGGCCAAGTGAAGTTTAATAAGAATGGTTGCACTGTTTCAAATAGAAATAATGTTGTAGTGGCAACAGCAAGCTTAGTCAATAATATGTACCGGCTGAACATGCCTGAAGGCTATGCATGCATATCAGATATTGAGCAAGATACTTACCTGTGGCACCAGAGGATGGGTCATTTGAATTTCCAAAGTCTAAAGAAAATGACTGACAATACCGCTGATTTAAACTTGAAACAAGTGAAAGACAATGTTAAGTGTATAACGTGTCTGGAAGGAAAACAAACACGTCTGCCTTTTAAAAGCCAAGGGTCTCAGAGTAAAGACTCGCTTGATTAATACACTCAGATGTCTGCGGACCAATGGAAACTCAGTCTTTAGGAAAAGCCGGATATTTTGTGACATTCCTCGATGATTATTCTAAGAAGATATTTGTGTACACAATGCACAACAAGTCAGAAGTTTCTGAAAAATTTAAAGAATTTAAAAGGCTTGTTGAGAATCAGTTAAATCGTAGAATTAAAATTCTCAGATCTGACAATGGACTTGAATATGTCAATAAAAATTTATCAAGCTTTCTCAAAGGTGCTGGAATCATTCATCAAACAACCACACCTTATACTCCAGAACAAAATGGAACAGCTGAACGTATGAATCGGACACTAATAGAAGGAGCGAAATGTATGCTATTAAATGCCAAATTACCTAAACTCTATTGGGCTAAAGCGATTCATACAGCTGCTTACATTATCAACCGCTCTCCAACAACGTCTCTGACTTATAAGATTCCGGAAGAGATGTGGACTGGACAGAAACCAAAGGTCAGTCATGTGCGTACATTTGGTTGTGAGGCAATGGTTCACTTACCATGTGAAAAGAGAAAGAAATGGGACTCTAAATCACAGAAATTAATTTTTGTAGGATACTGTGATAACACAAAAGGATATAGATTCATATCACCTATACCAGAACAGCAATTAAAAGCAGAGATGCTATATTTTTAGAGTCAACGGTGGAAAGAGATTATGTGCCCATTGAATTAAACAATAATGATCACACTGAAATAAATGTCAAAGAGGATTCAAGTGAAAGTGATGACTCAGACGGTACTGTGATTGAGAGTAAGTCAACGTCAGACAGTGACTACATCCCGGATGAGACTATGGAATCCCCACCTAAAAGAATTGTAAAAGTAAGAACAAGAAGCCAAAAACAACAAGAACAAGAACGCTCTTACCTGTGTTGTGATGAACCATTTTCAGACAATGAAGTTCCTGATACATATGAAGAGGCATTGATGTTAAAGGATGCTCCAAAATGGATAAATTCAATAAAGGAAGAACTTGACGCTCATCAAGAAAACAATACTTGGACTCTAGTTGATAAAACTCCCAATATGAGATTAATTGGATGTAAATGGGTGTTTCGGATCAAAGAGGAGTCCTCAGGCCTACGTTACAAGTCTCGGCTCTGTGCGAAGGGATACTCGCAAACCAAAGGCATTGATTACCAGGAAACATTTGCACCGACTTTATTATTACTTTTAGAAGCTGCCCAGTACAATCTTCAGATAATCCAGTTAGATATCAAAACAGCTTTTCTGTATGGTGAGCTTCAAGAAAACCTATACATGTCAACCCCAGAAGGCTTGAACTGCGATGCCAATAAGGTATGCAAGCTCAATAAATCTTTATATGGCTTAAAACAAGCTCCCAGATGCTGGAATTCTAAATTTGATTCTGTTTTAAAGAAGTTTGGGCTAGTCAATAGCAATGCTGATCAATGTGTGTATGTCGGCACTATCAATGGAGCAAAATGTTACCTGTGTTTATATGTCGATGACGGACTAATCATCTCAAAGGATAGATTAGCTATTAAAGAGCTGATTGATGACCTACAGTCAACATTCGAAGTGAAGACTTGTTCACTCAAAAATTTTGTTGGTATGGAGATAGAAAAATGTGCCAAGTACATTTTTATACACCAATCAAACTATATTAATAAAATACTGAATAAATTTAACTTAAATGATTGTAAACCCAACAGTATTCCAGTTGATCCTCATGTAAAGTTGGAAAAAGGAGAAGCTGAAAATGAAAAGAATATTCCATATCGCGAAGCAGTTGGATCATTGATGCACCTAGCTACAGTAAGCAGACCTGACATTTCTTATGCAGTTAGCTTGGTGAGTCGATTTTTAAATTCATTTAATGTGAGTCATTGGAACGCTGTAAAGAAGATTTTTAAGTATCTAAAGGAAACTAAAGATTACGGTTTGCTATATAGACCTATGTCTGATCCCAATATTATAATAGGGTATAGTGACGCAGACTACGCCAACGATCCTAGTACGAGACGTTCAGTTACAGGATACGTTTTTACTAGAAACGGAGCGGCTGTAACTTGGGCATGTCAGAGACAAAAATCAGTAGCCCTGTCAACTACTGAAGCCGAGTTCATGGCTGCCTGTGCTGCCACCAAAGAGGCTATGTGGCTTAAACAAATCTTGAATGATACTGGTGAATTTAAACAAGGATCTGTGTGTTTAAACTTAGACAATCAAAGTGCAATAAGTGTAATTAAAAATGTAAATTTTCACAAGCGTTAAGCGGTGCAAACACATAGACATTAAGTTTCACTTTATTAAAGAAAAATATCAGGATAAAACCATTAATTTAAATTATGTTTGTAGTAATGAACAATATGCAGATATTTTTACCAAACCTCTGTGTAAAGTAAAATTTTGTTATCTCAGAGATAAAATAGGACTCATAAGCTTTAATAAAGTGGAAAACACTTAATTAGTACATAAACTGTAAATATTGTTTTACAATTTATTTTGTTTAAAGTTTTAAGAAGGCTTTAATTTGGGAGGAGTGTTATAATATTTAAATTTCGCGCCTTATAATATGTGATGTCATTCAATTCTAGTCTGTTTTTTTTTCTCTCACGCTACTCATTGAACATTCCTCCGTACCAGTGTAATTTTTCTGTTTAAATAAAGTTTATCTAATTCTCAGTATTAAACAGTAGTTATTCATTAAAATAAATATCAAATACCTTCTTTGCTAGCCTCACAAATAGCTACATATTCTGCTTCAGTGCTAGACAATGCTATTACAGACTGTTTCTTACATTCATATGGAACTACGCTACCTGACATTTTAAACATAAAACCAGTATAAGATTTTCTATCTGTGCTATCTGATGCCCAATCAGCATCTGCATATCCAGTCAAATCTAAATCATCTTTTACATATTTTAAACCAAAATGTTTTGTTCTTTTTAAATACTTTAAAATATGCTTTGCATGTTTCCAATGAGTCTTACTAAAACGGTTATTGAATTGGCTGAGGTAATTAACTGCATAACATATATCTGGACGGGTAAGTATAGATAAATATAGCAAACTACCTATAAACTGTTGATAAGGATACTCAGTTGAGCATACATCTTCCTTTGCAAGCTTTAAATTTACCTCAATAGGTGTGCTAACTGGGTTACAATCTTTCATGTGGAATTTATTCAAAAACTGATCCACAAACTTTTCCTGTTCTAAACTAATTACATTTTTATCTTTTTTAACCCGCATACCTAAACAATGTCTTATTTCTCCTAAATCTTTAATTTTAAACTTAGATTTTAATTCTGTTTTAAGACATTCTGTTTCATCTTTACAATTAGAAAATATAAAAAAATCATCTACAAACAAAGCAATAAATGTTTTATACAATTCATCTTGTTTAACAAATAAACAAGGTTCATACATTGACTTTTTATATCCTAGACCTTGCAAACTGTCATCTACTCGCTTATACCATTCTGTAGCTGACTGTTTCAAGCCATAAATGGCCCTCTTTAGCTTTAAAACTTTATTTTCTCTATCAGGACACACAAAATAATTGGGTAAGCTCATATAAACAGTTTCATGCAAGTATCCATTTAGGAATGCTGTGGTTACATCGAGATGAGTCATGTCTAGGTTATACTTAACACTTAAAGCAAATAAGAGTCTTAGAGTTGAATAGCGGAGCACTGGTGAAAAAGTCTCTTTGTAATCTATACCCGCTTTTTGTGTAAAACCTTTCGCAACCAAACGCGCACGATATCTCACTTTTTCCACTTTTTCACAATTGTCTATTTTCTTTTTGAACACCCACTTGCACTTAACCACTGTAGCTTGAGCTGGTCTTTCCACCACTTCCCATGCTTCATTTTCTTTGAATGATTTTAGTTCTTCATCCACAGCTTTACACCATTCATGTGATTCTGACCCATTCAAAGCCTCTTCATATGTTATCTGGTCTCCAAATAAATCATCATTTAGATCAACGCACATATTGCTGAAGCCATACCTATCTGGCTTCTTGCTAAGTCTAACCACTTTTTCTGGTTGAACTGACTCAGCAATATCTTTCACCTCCTTTACAGGTATACTATCATAAAACTCATCTGAAGAGGTTTGGGTAGTGTCCACCTCTTCTGCATAGGTGCTATCATCATCCGAGTCAGTATGATCCGTTTGATCTGATGATGACGCTTGTTGTTGCTGTTGTTCAGTTATTATCATCATTTCTGAGTCACCCTTGGGCTCTATGATGGTAACATCCCTGCTTGTTATTATTTTCTTTGTTACCGGGTTATATAGTCGGTAACCCTTTACATGGTCAGTATACCCTATTAGGATAAGTTTTTCTGCCTTTTTATCCCATTTGCAACGTTTTTCTTTTGGGATATGACACATCACAATACTACCAAAAATCCTTATATGGCTCACATCTGGCTTACCCCCTGTCCACAGTTCATATGGAGTCCTTTGGTAATCCTGAAGCCATAGACATATTTTTCAAATATACAGCTGTGTGCACTGCCTCTGCCCAAAACTTTCTTTCAAACTTAGCATCAAATAGTAGACACCTGGCTCTTTCTACTATGGTGCGATTAAATCTTTCACACATACCATTCTGTTCCGGGCTATAGGGATTTGTTCTTTGGTGTATTATTCAACATTGTTTTAGAAACAATTTCATGTCATTTGAACAAAATTCGGTGCCATTATCTGTTCTAAGTGCTTTAATACTGGTACTCATTTGCTTTTCCACCATGAGTTTAAACTCCTTAAAGCAATTAATAACTTCACTTTTGTTCTTTAAAAAATAAACAAATGACATTCTGCTATAGTCATCCACAAATAGCAAAAAATATCTGGACATGGGGTCCCATCCCATACTATTTTTTCGACCAAAACTTGAAGCATCAATAGGTCAAAGCCAGATAAAAAAATAATTATTGAAAAATATTGCGATTTTTAGCTATATTCATACATAATTCATCATAACATGTGATAATATGAATTTATGTACTTACTAGTGAGTAATGGAAAGTGCGGATATCAATTTCATAAATAATAAAGTAAGTTAAATTTATTTAATCCTGCCATCTCGTCAATACTTGTAGAAGCATCATTTTTCTATTCGAAAGCAGATGTCGCTGTCTATTAGCGGTTAGTATAACTACCTATAAATGAATGTATTCTGTACATATTACATAATTATGATTTCAAAAACATCTAAAATACAAACGGAATAACAGTGTCACAGACTTTTATAGGCAGGCAGTCGTACGAAAAATGTAAATGTCTCGATTCCCATACAGATTTCTTTTGATGCTGATAAACTACTATTATACGGCCAATTATTAGTTTATGTGTTATGTAATATCAATAATGTTTTTGCTAAAATATTGGGTAGGTATTTGAATCGCGCTTATGAAAAATTATGATGTGTAGTTGTGATCATAAATATAGGATTCTACGGTTGTGATTCATACACCGGTTCTCGTTCTATCACCGAAGTTAAGCAACGCGGGCGTGAGAAGTAATTAGATGGGTGACCATTTAAATTGCTCACGTGCTGTTGTTTGCGTGAGGGAACCTGGTTTGGTTATGTAAGGACTTAGTTAATCACCTATTACATTGGTTATCAGGTAAAGATTGGGTTTCGATTGACTTAAGATTGCAAAAAAACTTAGTTGCCACTCAACATCTGACTACCCCGAAAGGGACGTGAATGCATATTTTGCATATAGGTTTTTTGTGGGATCAGGGATCAATCGGGATCGGCGGCGGCGGCGACATAATGTGAACACAGTATTATGTACCTATTCAGGATTATAATACTATGTATAAACAGAGATCCCGCGCACTCGTAGATTGGGTAGGCATAGTTTACGCGAGAGCATAGAGCAAAGCGGCGCAGTGCGGCAGCCTCCACCGCCGTCGCCGAGAGCGCTGCAAGTCGCTCTCTGCTTTATTACGGGCACTAATAAAAGTAAATAATAGATATCTCTGAGAATCAGCGTTCCGACGGTTACGGTTAACAACCGAAATGTATAGATATCGATTAACAAGTAAAGAAAATAACCGATATATAGCGGTTATTCGTAATTAAAGTTCATTTTGGCATGTTTTTGGACTGTAAAAGTAGTAATCATTTTATGATGATCCAAAATAGACTTTATTACAAATGCAGAAAAAATATTTTCCATTTGCACATTTCAATAAAATGCAATAGGTATAATTAATAGGTATGCATTTTGTATTTCTTTTTGGCATGTTTTTGTACTGTTAACATCTGTCAATATCTAATCATATTATGATGATGCAAAATTAGACTTTATTGTATTAGAATAATTTTAAAACTAATTTTCAATTTTATCCATTTGCAATATTTAAAATGCAATAGGTATTAATTTTATATTTCTTTTCATTTGCGTGGCGTGGTCACTATGTAGGTATGTATATTGCGTTAAAATTAATCGACTTATTTAATCGAATAAAAAGAGAATGATTTAAATGTGCATTGCTAGATCTACATATGAATACAAGTACTTGTATAAAACATTAATATAAAATTAACTACTGAAATATAATGATAATATATTTTTATATAGGTTGCGATGGTAATTTATAGTGGCAAAGTGGAAGGAAGATTATTATTGAGATCAAATTGAGACAATCCTTTCAAGGCGTGTGTAGGTAGCGTGAAGAACAGAAGAGCATGTATGAAAATGTTTATGAGTGTTTATGGGTGTGAGTGAAGCAAGAGCAAACAGGCGTAAATATACGTATGTAAGTAATAATAGTTTTTTATTTAATCTAAACAATTTCCTCTAAATTAGAAGCGCTGAAAAGCGGCTGTAGCTCAGTGGGTAAGACCTCGGATTTCGTATGAGAAAGGTCCTAGGTTTGAATCCCGACTGTGGCATGTACCAATGAATGAAATTTAAATATGTGTTTTCCATTTACGTACAAATTTTCAGTCGCTAACGGTGAGGGAAAACATCGTGAGGAAACCTGCCTATTTCTCAGGATAGGTAATAGTCAGTGCCTATATGTATACGGCGATACGGTTCACTACCTATCACGTTGGGTGCTGTCTATCTAGTGATACGCGGGCTTCGAACGACCCATACCTAACATGCCTTCGAAATTTCGGAGAAGGGCATTCAAGCCTCTGACTACCCCGCCATAATAAAAACGGGAAGTCGTGAAGCGTATGTTTTATGTTTTTTTTCTTTCTATCGGTACACTATTTCGTTTAAAAATCAACTCTATTATAGGTATAATATATTTCGAAGGCATATTCGATAGAAAGAAAATTTTATTATTATATTAAATTATGTGTGTGTATGTGTATATATATATATATATATATTGAGTTTTTTACTACCTGTCACACATTCACTAGCATACACTTCACAGTGAAAACCTTATACAATTTTCCCCAAAATGTGAATATAACAAGTTCGGATTTTACTTTTTAGTGTCTACCTAGCTAGGTACTACGCACATAAACACAAGTCACGCACACTCGCGCGATAAGGCGCGGCGCCTGTCTGTAGTCGAGGTAGTCGCGCGCGTCGCTTGATTTTGATTTATAAAGAATAGGTAGGTACCTTACGTTCATGGGAGAAATGGGGCTACGTGATTACTGCCACCCCTCTAGGGGGAAGCGGGCGTGACGTGTATGTACGTAATTCTATTTCATAAATATGTATACGTACGTTCACTGGTAAGACAGTACCTACTTTTACCGGTCTGTATCCCTCAGTCGCCTTTTACGACACCTACACGAAGGGTGTCAAACTGTATTGGTGAAACACGGATTAATTATGCATTTAAATTCTATAATATATAGTAGGTATTCCAGAACACTCATTAGGATTAGGTATTTATTTAGGTGAACTCTTTGATCAAATGTAACTGCCTATAGTAATCTAATAATTTCAATCTAATAATATAATGCAAAGCAAATTAAACTCTCTTAACTCTAGTAATACTAGAAATTACCTCAATCCCTCAGTCGCCTTTTACACCTGCAGGGGGGATGGGAGTGTCAAACTATATTGGTGATACACGGATTAATAGGACTTAATCAGCAGTCCGCCACCCCATCTCTCCCCGTGGATGTTGTAAGAGTGGAATAAGGGGTCTAAAGTGATTTTTATCTATTTTGGGCGATGGGTTGGCATGGCAACCCCTCACCCGTGACTTGATTGATATTGATGCTGGCATACCACTTTATTAAATTTACATAACTACTAAAATTTATAGGACCTTTCTCATACGAAGTCCGATTTCTTACCCACTAGGCTACAGCCGCTGTCTGTCTGTATGAGAAAGGTCCTAGGTTCGAATCCCGACTCTGGCATGTACCAATGAATGAAATTTAAATGTGTGTTTTTCATTTACGTACATAATTTACAGTCGCTAACGGTGAGGGAAAACATCGTGAGGAAACCTGCCTATTCTTCAGGATAGGTAATAGTCAGTGCCTATATACGGCGATACGGTTCACTATCTATCACGTTGGGTGCTGTATATCTAGTGATACGCGGGCTACGAATGACCCATACCTTACATGCCTTCGAAATTTCGGAGATGGGCATTCAAGCCTCCGACTACCCCGCCATAATAAAAAAGGGAGTGTGTATACAGAAGTCATGAAGCGTATGTTATGTTAATTTTATAGAAACACCTTAGCACACCTTAGTATTTTATTATCTGTGACCTTATGAATCGAAAATAAACCATATAATGAGCAAACAGTATTTGACATGCCCTGCCTATCAGATCCTTTATACCTACTCGTATGTCATTCAAGTTTTTTAAGGAAGGCACCTTGAAGGTACCTATACATAGGTGGCGGGGTAGCCGAGTGGATTAGTGCCTTAACTCTCTGGGTGATACAGGTTCGAATCCCGGCGGCACCAATGTTTATTTCTAATTTGTAATAAATATGTGCCTTGCGTCCACACTCTGGTCCGTCTTAGCCGTAAAACGTGTTAGGTGGGACCAATTAAAACAGATATAAAAAATAATGAAAAAAATATCTAATATAATATACCCTACTCAAATTTAGATGGAGCTATTTCACTTAATTTAGCTAGCTAATCGCTCTAGTATTGACAAATAAAAAAGTGACCTCTATTATTGAGAAGATGCACGATTTATGCACGATTTATGTCACACCATCTGTTTTTCCAATTTGGCTTTAAAAATAAGCGGAGTAAAATAAGAAGTTAGCACTTACCAAAAATTTGTTTGGGATGGGGTATCTGTACTGTACTATTATATTATCTGTGATCTGGACATACCAATTGATACGTTCTCCATCGGGCCGCACACATCAGCATGGATTAAATCGAGGACTTTTTCACTTCTGTGACTGGAATGTGGAAAAGGCAATCTAGATTGTTTGCCTTCGCAGCAAACTGTACAATTAAGCTTGCTGACCGTAGCTTTGTTGTTGTACATCAAGCCTTCTACTGCCCCATTCCTCATACTATCCAAATCCTTACTATTGGCCGAATCTTCTGTGCCAAATTACATCAGTGGTCGCTGCAGCAGCTGCTAACAGAACATCTGACTTGATGATTAACTTGTAGACTCCATTCACCAACTCTCCTACACCAATCAGCTCATCCTGCCGATTTCTAATGTAACAATATTCGCCTTTGAAATTCACCTTGTTACCATTGCTCATCAGCTGACCGACGGACAATAAGTTCGTCGTAAGATCAGGAACGCATAGCACGTCTTTAACAACAATATCGTGATATACATTGTCAACAACAGTCGTAAATTATAAGTACATAAAACATATTAAGTTAATAAAAAGATAAAAAATGTATTTATATTTAATCATTTTTTTTAATTATATGCAATTTTATGTCAAAAATATATCAACTATATTATAAAACAACGTTTTTTGCAAAATAGTGTTTTTTGAGTTTCTTCAGTTTAGTTTTAAAGCAGCGATGTGTATCTCCTGAACACAGTACAGGCATAGTTGTTTTATTTGCAACTATAATCTCCTTCGTTTTCAAGTTTTTTGACTCGTTTATTATGTTATCCTGGCTGATAATCATGTGATTGCTGGCTCCAGAATCAATGTACCATTCCGTTCTGCCGAAACTGCCATTACTGTTTTTTCCTTCGATTGTGGACACTGATTTTTAAAATGGCCGGTTTGTTTACATTTGAAACATTTAATGACCGACAGGTTGAGTTGACGCTTCACCAGTGTTGCCATGTTTTATTGGCTTTTTCTTTTTCCAACCCTTTGATGTCAAAAATGCACTCTCTGATTCATTTCTGCCAACATTATCACTCATGTCCATAAGCTTCGTTTTGATGACGTCAGCGGTGATGACGATTCCCGAATGTTCTATGGCCAACAACATCGGCGAAAACTTTTCAGGAAGGCCCGCCAACAATAATGATCCGATCCATTCATCATTTATTTCGAAGGCTGTTCCTCTCAATTTATGTGCTGTATCGATAATCTGAGTAACGTACTGTCATCGATTCACAACTTTCCAGACGGATCGATATCAAATTCCGCAACAAACGAATCCTGCGCGTAAATCCTGAGTCATCGAAAAGCGATTTAAGTTTCTTTCACATTCCATGCACTGTAGTTTCGCACTATATATGCACGTACAAGCTTGGGTCGATAGTCATAACTAATTTCACGTTTGCCTTCTGCTCTTCAACGCTAGCCGTTGCGCCGCCATTTTGACCGTCTTGCTTGTTGATATCGACGCCTTCCAAAATCAAGAAATTTTGGACAGCGAACGCCCACTCATCGTAGTTTTCGCGCCCCTTGAGTTTAGGAACATTAACGATATAACTTGCTGCCATTTCTTAACACAAACAATTATTTATTTTCACAAAAACTTTGCGCTGGGCCCATAACCTATTAAAACGGCAGGAGTGCTTGGCACAGACTGACAATATTTATTCCATATATTGACATATCTATTGACTGACAATAGTTAACATGCATTCAGCCAGGTGAACAGGCACATGGTACAATTAATTATTTTGATATAATTACAACATATATACGTAATCAATTATATATAAATTCAGTAATTACTATATTTTCTACTTTAAAAAAACATTAAATATCATCTTTTTATGTTATCTAAGTTCATGCTAAAAGTAAATAGAATTGAGAATGAAATTGTGTTCGATGTGTGTTTGTAAATTTTAACATCTAAAGAGGTACTTACATTTGGTGCTAGTGTCTAAACCTTGGAGGAATTACAAAGATTCGAGTTCTAAACCATGTCTAAACGTACAAGAATAGCACACAGTTACTGTATCTGAGCGCTAATAATCATCTTACTACTTTTATTTTAAATTCGAAACCCAATTTATACCTGTTAATCAATATCCAATGTGATAGGTGGTAACCGATGGCCTAATATAACCAAACCAGGTTTTCTTACCGAAACAACAGTAAATAAACAATTTAGATGGTCACCCATCCTTTTTCTTCTTACTCCGGCGTTGCTTAACTTCGGTGATCGAACGAACAATGCCTCAGATATAAGAATCCTATACTGATCGCTTTCACTTTTTTTTACGTATAAAACTTAAACTAATAATTGGCTGTGCAAAAGGGGTCAGGAATCTAGAATTTCCTACATTTTTTAGCTTTTATTTATTACCGAACTTAGTGGATTTACTAATAAAATATCAAATCATTCTTTACATCGGTTTGTTGTAAATGAATATATTTGACATCATTTCTGAACAGTATGCGTCAAGTTATTTAACTATTTTCGATGTTTTTTAATAGGAAATAGGAAGGAAGACCGGTGTAAAACTATTGCAGCTCCTAGTTTATATCTGGGACAAATATTATTGCGGTTACTTTTCTGTTTTGGTAGTAGCTATGAATGTTTTTATATCTAATCGCGTAATCACCCACTTTGGGAAAGACTGGTCTAGAGCCACTATAATACAATTTATTTTTATTGCGTGTGTTACAATTATGCATGTCTCTTACAAGCCTGTAATCATTTATATATTGAGAAGCCACAGTCAGTATATTTATTGTCTTAAACACATCTCTGAAAGACTTACGAGGGCCCATACGGTTGATCGAGCGAATGGCTCTCTCCTGCAGCACAAAACCTGAATTAATATCAGCAGAATTGCCCCACAAATGAAGCCCGTATGAACCAAAATACACAAGTCTCGCTGTGTCCACGTCAGTTAGGTGTCTAATTTTTTTACGGCATAGGCTGCAGAACTAAGCCTTTTCGCCAGACCACCGATGTGCTCACTAAAACTGTAATTTCGAGTCCATTGTGACTCCTAAGAAGGTAGTGGACCCCACAATATCTAAAGCCATAATATTAATTACGATGCTAGTTGACTTTTAACATTAGGTAAAGTAAACCGTACACATTTTGCTGCCTTATTACAATTATTAGCAAGGTTGTTTATTCTAAATCAATGCTTCATCTCTGAAATCACCTTACATATCCCCTCTGTTTCGTCTCTTCCTCTATCAACTTTAAATAATATAGAAGTGTCATCTGCAAATAACACCATGTCGCAACGGCCCTGACTTAAATAAGGTAAATCATTGATATAAACTAAGAAGAGGAAGGGCCCAAGAATGGAACCCTGCGGAACCCCCATTGCAGCCGAGATGCCGTTCGATATCGCTCCACCGAATTCACACATTCTGGGTACTTTCCCCCAGGTAACATACAATAAGATCTAATGCCCTATCACCTATACCGTAATGCTTAAACTTCATGAACAGAGTTTCGTGATGCACGCAATCGAACGCCTTAGAAAGATCGCAAAAGACACCAAGAGCATAGTTTGCTTCCTCCCAGGACCCAAGTATATATTTCATAATCTGTTGTTGATCGATCCTTTGTAAAACCAAACTGTTGCTAGTTCAAAATATTACAACGGCTTAAATTTACAACTAATTGATTTTGAATGAGTTTCTCAAATATTTCGCTAAAAACTGGTAGTATTGAGACAGGGCGATTGTTAGCAGGGTCAGTGGAACTACCAGATTAAAATAATGGAATAATTTTACCGTATTTCATCTGATCAGGAAACTCCCCAGATTTAATACATTGATTATAATGTTTAACTCAGTAGCCACCAAATCTACAATGGCTGAATAAATCTTTACTGAATGGCCCCACAGATCACATGTTATCTTTATCTGAAGCGATTTAAAACCTTTGATGACATATATAGTACTGATTTGTCTGAAACTAAAACAACTATTACAATGTGGCACATTCTTTTCTATTTTGTATCTAGCAATCTCTGAACAAGAATTTAGTGGCTTTACTTATTAAGATCGGAATATTATAAGAAATATAATAATCCTGAAACACACTTGAGATTTGCTGATGGTCTGTGATTACATTTTTACCAACTATAAGTTTTGGTTCATGAATGTGAAAGACATCTTTACCACTTTGAAGTTTAATTGTGTTCCAGGTTTCCTTCACAACATTAGTGCCATTTTTTATTTTATTCTGTATGTACAATTTTTTGGCCTGAGCACAAACTTTTTTGAAGACCTTAGAATCATTTCTTATATAGTTTTAAAAATCTGGGCAAAAATTACCAGATTTTTCTTTATATAGGTCATATAATCGCTGTCTACTAATTTTTATACCTCTAGTTGCCCAATCACAGAAAGATCTTTTACTGGTTATTTTAAAACTCTTTGTTTTAGAATTTTTTTTTATATTCAGTATCAACAATTTTAAAAAATGAGCTAGACATTTTATATGGAGTATCGGTTTCTAATTGAATAGGGAAACGCCACAAAACGTTTACCCTGAAATTCATTAAGCGAGTCCCCGTCACAGGAATGCAAGTAACATGGTAAAACACTACAAAATGAATTAGAAACGAATAGTTCGTCGGCTAATTAATTTTGTCGAATAGTAAACAATTTACTGTTTCTAATTACTTTATTATTATAAGGGGAATTATAAAACGAGCGAACAAAAAAAAAACTTTGCGACTGATGATGACATACTGTTTTAATAACTTGAGCGGTATGAATTTGAGTGAGCGAAAAATTAACTAAACTGACGACGAATATTGATTTATAATAAAATCCAGAACAAGCTTACAAAAAAATTTTATCTGAGCGACTTCATTACTAAGTGAGCGACTGGAAATACAGAGAGGGCAACTTCAATATTAAGATAGATTCGATATTTCTAAGTGAGGTTATACTTAGCGAACTACTAAAAAGTTCACTTTGAGCAAAGTTTAGGTAAGGTTAGGTTAGGTTAGTTTAGAAATAAATGCATGCATATTACTTTATTTTTACGGAGTACATTGTTTTATTTAATTACCCTTATATTCCGATAGTAAAATTTCTCAACTAATAGAATAGTGTTTCTTCAAATAGTTATTTCATATTATTTTTGTTTTTTAAATGTGAGCTCATTATACTCTGCTCATCAGTGTATTTTTGAAAGTAGTTTTTGTATTCGAAACACTTCATTTAAGATAAAATGCCGCTCAGTATAAAAAATACATTTTCCAAATATTTAAAAAAATGCAGGACGTAACGTTGACCCGCAAACAAATATTAGGTCGCTCAAATATTATGAAGCTGCTCATTATGTATTTTAAGTAAGTCAAATTAATGTTTGTAAGTTGCTGTTCTGTTGATTTCTCGTCACTCGCAGTCAGTCGCTCACTTAGTAATTCTATAACCCAAATTAATTAATTTTGACACTTAGAACTGTAATTTACAGTCACTCGTTTTATTGCTATCCTTATTATAATTACTAGGTATGATGACATTCTTATTAAAAATATTAGCTGACACTTTGTCATGGAAAAAAATTCTGAATGGTCGCATTAAGATCCGTGACGTCTTTATTTTTCGCCACCAATATTGCTCGTTCACCCTGCCAATTGTAGTCATTTAAATTTTGGGCTTTATCTGGGAAACACGCTGAATAAGCCTCTCTTTTGAGTCTGTAATGTAACAGAAGTAATGTGATGAATCCGGCCGAGGTGTCAATTTTGTTTCAAAATACTCGCATCTTCGTTGTTAAGTGAAGTGTTTTTACGTACTGCCACAAATTCGATGATTCTAGGCATGCATTTAGATCATCAGCAACAGTTGATCGAAAAATAACTGGAAGAGTCACCTAACAACAAAATCATAGTCCCATCAAAATATTTTGTTTGTCACGAAGATTTTTCAACGCCTCCAGTGACCTTTTACAGGACATTGTGCATTCATCCCAAGCAATGAATATGCATACCTGTAGGATCTTGGGCACTGTGTCATTTTTGGCGATGTTGCTAATTGGTGTTTCGGAGATTTGGACATTGAATGGTAATATCAAATCAGAATATGCAGTTCGCCCGCCTTCTAGCGTATACGCAGCTATTTCGCAACGTGAAATCAACGCATATATGATATATGAAGTCAACGCTAGAGCAATATTATTTTGCGATTTGATCCTGGCTAAATGCAATGTAATTAAAAACGTTTTTCCGGTTCCCAAGGTAGGATCAAGGAAATAAATTCCATGGATCTGGCCACTGTTCTACACGGCTTCTATCACGGTCTCGTACGAAATTTTTTGTTGTTAATTTAATTGAGGAACATTTGAATAAACTGTTTCAGCCAATGCTTCAATGTCGTACTGTTGTTCTCTATGCAACTCGTGGTTTAATGCATCGTGCATATGACGACTGGGTGCTTTCATTCCCAAACACGACAATACTTTATTTGACATCAATAAACACATATGTTCTATCAAGATCAATGTCTTACTGTATATTTATTCAGTCATTTGTAAGATTCGTTTAAAGTTTGACTGTACATTCGATGCAAAACCATCCTCAGATATGTCATCTCTATACTTAACCCACAAATCTTTTGGATTCGAGTGGAAAGATGTCGAAATGATAATCACGAATTTGATGCGGTGATAAAAATATTACGAACTCTTTGTAATATAGCAAAAACTTCTTAACAGATAATTAAAACTATTCACACTGTACACTGATAATCATCAAAGAAATACGTTAAATAGTCTAGAAGCCTTAAAACATGTACATCCAGCTATTTCTGAAAAAATACTGTACTGATACTGATGTTTTCTCATAATGGGAAACTAGTTTACTGATTCAATAAAAAAATGACGATTCTTAATTCAAAACTATTGGGTGTGAATTCAAAACATCAAACTAACAAAATCTCTTTAAAAATGTTGACTGCCGTGTAACTAAATCATACGAAATGAATATGTATCAACATGTATAATATGATACTTTTATTGTCTAACATAACATTACCTGAACAATTTTGGTCATCTCTTCAATATCAATAACGCCATTTCCATCAACATCATACATACGGAATGCCCACTTCAATTTTTCTTCTGGGGTTCCGCTAGATGTGACATGAATCGCTTGAAGAAACTCCTAAAAAAATGAAATATACAGATAAAACAGCTATAAAATAGTTTTTTAGCTTTAAAAAAAGTAGCTGTAGGCTAGTGATGAAGAAGTTCTAGGTTCGAATCCTAGCTCTGACATGTATCAATGAATGGAATTTCAATTTTTTTTATCATTTACGTATATACTTTAATTACAAACTGTGAGGGATAACATTGCGAAGAACTTGCCTGTTCTTCGCACGGTTCACTACATATCACGCTGGGTGTTGTCTTTCAAGTGAAACACGGGCTTTGAGTGACTTATACCTAACACGCCTTGAAAATTTCCCAGATTGGCAATCAAGCCTCTGACTACATATACACAAGTCGTGAAGCGTATGTAAAATCAGCTTTTTGAACAATGAAGTAAATAACAAAAGAATAGTCTGGCACATGACCCCAATTTGGTGCTAATTTAGGTACACGAATAAAATGAACAAAACGTATAAATAATCATCGAGAGTTGTTGTTCCATACAATGATAAAGTTAAATCAAAAGAAACAACAATAAAAGCCGAGTTTTAGCTAAAAAAAAGTTTAGTGCATTTATGTTCAGTATGTTTTGGTTTAATGATAGTAAGTAGCAGTGGAATTCATAGCAACGATATCCGTCATAGCAACAATATCTGTTCACGTCCATAACTAAAACACGAGTCCCATCCAGTTGCTCAGAGGAGTGTGACAAGAGTATGTCATCTCCTCGAAACTGTTCACAAACGTACTGGTGGAGCTTTGGATTTGACTGGTATGGGTATCAATGGCAGTAACTTTATGCCCCTTCATTTTACTGACAATATAGTCATAATGATAGAGTTGCAGCAGGATTTGCAGATAATGCTGCACAGTCTTAACGTTGCCTCACGGTCAGTCGGTCTTCAGATGAATATGGACAAGACTAAAGTCATGTACAATGAACTTGTAGTCCGAGAGCAGATTATGATCAGTAAATACGTCGACTTGGGGCAAATATTGCAGTTAGGTTTGTACAGCTTTAAGAGTAAAATTTGGCTTGGCAGAATTCGGGAAGTTGTGTCATATCTTTTTGTCGCCACTCCCGCAGTGCTTGAAAACCTGGGTTTATAACCACTGTGTTTTTTCCCCTAATGACATGATTAGCCGAAATATGTCGCCCAGCGAGCAAAGGATCGTTCAATGCTGGGTATCTCGTTAAGAGACATAGTCCTAAACTAGGTTATCCAGCAAAGGACCAAAGTAATAGACATATTCTATCAGTGTTGTAAGCTGCAGTGGTAGTGAGCCGGCCACGTCTGTCGTAGAACTGATGACCATTGGAGTAAATCGGTTCTCGAATGGAGGTCACGCCATAGCAAACGTAGTGTAGAACGTGGCCCTGCCACGTGGACCGATGACCTGATGAAGGTTGCTGGTAGTGGCTGTTTCCGTCGTTTTTGTGTTACTAGCAGATGTATATGTCATTTATATATTACCAGCACCATCACTTGCCAATGATGGTGCTGGTAATATATAAATGACATATATACATACATATCATGCCTGATTTCCTGTAAGGGGTAGACAAAGATCACGGATCCCCATCAGACCCGATCCTACCAAACCATTTTCGCTTCATTGACACTCATACATCTCCTCATACACACTCGGCGGCTATAGGTACTTCTAACGTCACCCTGTCTTATTGGGCCGGCCCCTACGTAACCGCCCTTCTACTTCAAACACTTATATTCCTTTTGTCAACCTACTATCATTCATCCGCATAACATGTCCAAACCATCGAAGCATGCCCTTTTCAAAACTTAGTCACTACATCTTCTTTCAAACCGCAACCTTCCCTTATC
This sequence comes from Leucoptera coffeella, assembly GCA_030578115.1. Taxonomy (NCBI): domain Eukaryota; kingdom Metazoa; phylum Arthropoda; class Insecta; order Lepidoptera; family Lyonetiidae; genus Leucoptera; species Leucoptera coffeella. The sequence goes on along the minus strand of JAMBLF010000051.1, from coordinate 490,106 downwards.
ACACTATTTTTAATTCTATCATTCAATGTCACTCCTAACATGCTTCTCAGTGACCGAATTTCGACGGCATTGATTCTACTACTTCTACTTTCATGCTTCTTTTGCCATACCCAACTTTCGCTACCATAAGTCAATGTTAGAACAAGCACAGCCCTATGCATAGCCGTACGTGCTGATTGAGAAACCAACTGGCTAGCCATAACACTATGCATGGTCCTATTAATCTTATTATCTGCACACACTCTACGTTTAATATCTCCCTCAGATTTTCCGTTATAAGTGAATAGCGTTCCCAAATACACAAAAAAATTCACTTGTTCAACTCTTTCATACTTGACGACGCAAGAAGAACCTGATCATTCGCGTACAAGAGGCATTTAATGATCAACTCGCCAATACAAAAACATCTGCCACTTTCTTTCAAATCAGTCAAGCAACTATCCATGAAGAGATTGAACACAGCGACGATGCACAAACCTGCCTCACATCATTTTGGATACTTAACTAGTCTGAGTAGGCCCCATTAACCCTAACACAGGCTCCCGAGTCCACATATAAAGACCTCAGAGCCCGTATCAAGGCGCTCCCCAAATCAATCGATGCGTTTGCATACATTATTCCAACGATGCTCAAAAGACTAATCCCCCGGTAGCTCTTGCAGTCTTGTGACGGAACCTTGTACAGGCAATGGAACGATGACAGCCCTGCACCACCCTCTTTAGGCACACAGCCATACCACCAACAAGCATTAAAAAAATATATTGATAAATTCAACTTAATGTAAATCAATAAAACCAAAGTGGAAAGTTGAGTTGGATGGGGTAGGCCGCATTAAACCTATGCAGATCAAATCGGATACACTCTTTTCAAGGCGGATGTTCGTAGTGTGAAGAACAGAAGAGCATGTACCTCCTCAGGTTAATTATTAAGGGTGTGAGTGAAGGAAGCGAAATTTGTCAGTAGTCTCTGCCTATCCTGTTGAAGACGTAGAGGCGTATATATATATGTATGTATGTAAATTCAACTTGTAAACGTGATTATTAAATATGCAGTGACTACTATATCGTCTCCGTATAAAAAATTGTAAACACAAGTTTACATGTATAGCCTTAGATTAAAAAAAACACAACTTTACGTTGTTTTTTAAGATCACTCTGTAATGAAAGGTTTGTTGATAATTTTGGAATATATTATACACACACATTTGATAATTTTTATGTCTCCGGAGCAATCAGCCTTTGTATTATCGCCGCTGTTGCGCCGGACTAATTACACCACTCGCTTTTATTATACAGTCCTCTCAAGAATACAAGACTATACGCATTCGTTTGTTTGTGTACGATGTACATGCTTATTAGCAAGAAAGAAGGGCACAGACTACATTCAACTATGTTCGTTTTAAAGTAATTAACATTAGCTAGCAGTGTTTTTCTCAAAGAACACGTCATGAAATATGTCGCAATTGCATTTTGCCTTATTTGCCAATAAATTCAGTACGAATACAATACTCGATGAGTTCGGTTATTTTTTCTTATCTCTACACTATTGTACAATCAGTACAAAGTTTTTGGTCCGTAACCGTGAGTGTTTTTTTGTCACAAACAGTGATTAATTTGATGATAACATTCGCTATACAATTAATTTTTCGGTGACTATAAGTCACGTTGCCTTAATCTCTCGTGTTTTACGATTTGATAAAAGATTTTTCTTTTATAAAACGTAAAACACGAGAATACTTAGAATGTCGGCTTGAAACTTTGGATCAGTTATGGACGGAATTCAATAACGATAAGCTGTCCTTGTTTAGAGAGGAAGAAATTCAGTACCTTCTGGAAAATCAATATGTTCAAGACCAATCATACTTCGCTAAAGAGCAAACTGCTAACAGGGTCAGCACGGTGTACGGTGGTCAGCACGGCCACGCGTCGTCCGCGCCGAATGCCTCGCAGCCACATGCATCGGTCACCTCGCTTTTACCGGTCGATACCCTACTTAAGCAATAGCAAACCAACTTCAGAGCATTGTTAAGGCAAAACAATATTATAGAATTGGATACTCTAACCGATAAATGGGAATTGGGAGATGAGCTATGCCAACTCCAAACACGTTGGGACACTATTGACCGCCCTCATCTGAAGATGGACAATATATATTATTATATCGAGGATCCAACCTCCAATATGATGGCGAGTTTAGTTACTACGACTCGTTGTACAAAGCTATGAGAAATTCCATTAATAAAAACATGCCGAGACATTCAGATGCAGAATGAGTCTCTCTAGCTCCCATATTCAACAAACTACCTATAATTGAAATCCCTGTCTTCACCGGTAAATACATACAGCGGCATACTTTTCATGATATGTTTAAAGAAACTATTTTTTTTTACTATTAAAGTAATACTTCTTCAAGTAATACCAAATAATGCGGCATTTAAAAGGACAGTTGGGAGGTGGGGAGACTCATTCAGCACCTGAATATCTCAGCAGATTATTATGACACTGCGTAGGATCTGTTGATACATATTGTTCAAGAAATATATAGAAACCGTTCTCCATTAGCCAACTTGTCAAAGGCAGTCAGCCTATGAAATTAAACGGATTCTGAATCATATACCGATAACAAAGAAGCCCGTGCCTCTCCGCGTGATTTGACGTCTCTGAATGAGCTTTTAGGTTTCATAGAAAATAAGTTTACAGCCCTTGAATAACTTAACAAAAAAGATTTTTTTATTTTTTTAAATCGAACTTAAACCGCTCAACTTCAAGGAAATATAACAAACTATCGGGCATCAAATCGTAATGGAAAATTCGAAACCAATGCAATGCACATGTCGAGATGTCCATATTTTACACACGTATTACATAAATGTAATAAATTAGCGATAGTGAAACCTGAGACTAAATTAAAAGCGATATACAAAACAAAAATATTTTTTTACTTTCAATAACTGATTTTATGTTCCTTATGTTGAATAGAAGAATTTTCATTCAAAATGAGTATTTGTTCTAACTTATTTAATCATAATGGTTACGCGTACTAACCTATGCAAAAATATGCCAAGGTAAACATAACGGCGAAAACACGTCTAGCTCCTTTATGCCATCAGAGCCACAGGTCAAGCGTACTTCCTACGCGGAGAGCACTAATGGGTCACCCCAGCAGCGGCAGAGTAGTTGCTGAAAGCAACATAATGTCAATGTCGTTATAAATGACAAAGTGAGGGCGGCGGACGGTTCATTTGTCACATTACGAGCCTTGCTAGATCAAGGCTCCCAGATCTCACTTATTTTAGAAAACGCTGCACAACTATTAGGCTTGTTGTGGTCTCGTTATCCCACATTAATTTCAGGTGTAGGTTACGGCGATAAGCAAAGTAAGGAAGTGGTGAATGTCTCTTGTAAGTCTCTTTATAAAAACTACAGTTTTGAGACTCAAGCTATAGAGTAATTAATCGCGTAGTTAAAAATTTACCCAATATTATGTTTCCTAAACAAGTATGGCCACACTTTCAGCTCGTCCAACTAACAGATCCAGAATATAATATTTCAAAATCTACCGACATTTTATTGGTTGCCAGTGTTTATCCTGACATCCTAATGAGTGGTTTAATTAAGGGTCCAAGCACGACACCCATTGCCCAACAAAGAAAGAGGGGTAGGATATTATCAGGCACATAAAAAAATCAATTGTAATGTTGTTTTTCATAATTTATTCGAAATTTTAAACTACTGGGAGCTAGAGGAGATAAACGAGTCTTCTTTCGATATTACTGAAGACGAGCTCTTATGTGAACAGCTTTACAAAACTACCACTAATCGAATAGCATGTGGTAGGTACGAACTATCACTTCCAATGCAACCTGACTTTGAACAGAAGTTAAATGATATTAAAAAGAAGGCTATTGCATAATTTTTATCCTTAGAATTTGAGATTAATAAAAATGATCAATTTTCTGAACGTAACATTCAATTTATGATTGACCATTTAGCGTTACGATACATGAAACTATTCAATAGATCATCATCCTAACTTCCTCACCATTGCGTCATGAAGCCAGTTTTAACTACAACAAAGTTGAGAATTGTCTCCAATGCCTCTTTAAAAACTTCAAAAGGTTACAGCCTGATTTAATGAAGCGAGGCCTAAATCTACAAATGGACCTTCATAACCTCATTATTAGTTGGCACCAATACAAATATGTCATCTCGGCCGACGTAGAGAAAATGTTTAGGCAGATTCTAGTTAACAATCCAGCGCAATAGGTACAACGATCAATATGGCGCGAATCATGTAAAGCACCTTGAGGTCAGTTTAAAGTAACGATTGTCACATACGGTACAAAGCCAACTCCTTATCTTGCTATGCGGACCTAAAAGCAACTCGCAGAAGATGAGGCACAAAATTATTCTGTTGCAGATAAGGCCCTGCGAGAGTCTTTCTATATAGATGATCTCCTAGAAGGCAGCAACACTCTTGAATAGGCAAAGGAGCTACAGTTGATACAAGTATTAGCGGGGGCGGTATGAAATTACGCAAGGAGATTAGTAATAGTGTCGCGCTTATTGAGAACGTAGAGAAGGATGATTTTTCTTGGCCCGTGAATTTCGAAGCGTCTGATTCAAAAAAGACTCTGAGCTTACAATGGAATCCTAGCTCGGATACAATCACATTTAAAAACCTTTTCGAAGAAATTATATATGACTATACACGTCTTACTAAGAGACAATTACTGTCCAACATATAGAAGGTTTTTGATCCCATAGGGTGACTTGCACCATTGACAATAAAAGATTAAATTTTGTATCAGAAAACTTGGTCTGAAAGTAATCAAGAATTGTCTTTTTGGTTAATACGAGAATAGTTGTCTAAAAGGAAATATTTCCGAACCTTAGAAGTATTTCATATACCTTGTAACCTTGGAGAAAGCGATGATTCAATAATACACGCCTTCTGCGATGCATCAGTTAGAGCGTAAACTTATATATGTACAAAAACTGTAAGGGCGAGTTCACATCAACATTACTTACTCCAAAACAAAGTTGGCTCCAATAAAAAACAAAATTACACTACCCAGACTGAACTCTGTAGTGCGCTGTTATTGTCAGGAATAAAATAAAACATAGTTACGCCTGGACACAATCCATGGTTACACTGCGGTGGATACATGGCAACGTCAGCAGATGGAAGCCTTTTGTAGCAACTAGAGTCAAAAAGATTGTGATTACTATACTATCAGAATCTTGGCGTTATGTAAAATCTAATCAAAATTCTGCAGATTACGTAACACGAGGATTAACAGTAACATAGGTGTTACAACGTTCCTTGTAGTGGGAAGGCCCAGCCTGGCTTTAATGGCGCATCACATTACGTTCCGTACATCAAATCTGTTGTAAACGAAAAAAAACTCTAACTTCTTGACGGATATTGATTAATAAATAATGAGATTACTCAATCACTAATTATTTATAAATACATAAGAAAAAGATTTAAGCAATAAATATAATCAATATTTACATCACTCATTACTTCTGTTAAATAATTGTAAGTTGGAAGTAATATTATCAAATTATGTATAAATTCCCACACTTTGGACCCTTCCCTTCAGGTAGCATACAACTAGATCAAGTGCCTTATCATCTTAACCGTAATGCTTTAGTTTCATGATCAGAGTTTCGTGGTGCAAGCAGTCGAATGCCTTAGCGAGATCGCAAAAAACTCAGAGCACTCTTTGCTTACTCCCAGGCCCCAAATATAAATATCATAAGATTAACTCCAGCATTGCTTTTTGATAGACCCTTTAAAATAAAAACTGTTGTTTATTCAAGATATTATTATTGTATTGTTAAAATTATTGTATTATAATTAGCTGAGTCAGAGTTACTACCAGATTTAAATAGTGGAATAAACAAAATTGTTATTAACTATAAGTTTAGGTTCTTTTATATGAAAGATATAAAAATATATAAAGATATATAAAGTAATTCGACGTAGCTCAGTCAATTCGACGTAGCTCAGTTGTTTGGGGCTTGGCTCTGTATCAGTGGGTACAGGGTTCAAATCCCGTTTGAGCATGTACCAATGGAAATGAAGTTTAATGAATTTCTATGTACATTTTCGTAATAAAAACACATTTACGAAATGCGTTGAATTATACGGTGAGGGAAAACATCGTGAGGAAACCTACCTGTTCGTCGAACAGGTAATAGTTAGTGCTTGTTAATGGCGACATGGCTGACCACCTGTCACATTGAGTACTGACTATCTGGTTAATACGTGGGTTCGAGGTGTCCATAGAATTACTACCTTCGCAATTGCGGAGATGGACACCTGAACCTCTGACTACCCCGCAAGGGTTAATGGTCGTGAATGAGTTTTTATATGAAAGATATTTTTATCAGTTTCATTTTATTATGTCCCAAATTTTCTTGACAACATTTGAGGCATCTTTTATTTTTCTTGTAAGTATAATTTTTTGGCCTAAGTAAACTTTTAAAAAAATTTAAGGATAGTTTTTTACATATTTTATAAAATCTGAGCTAAAATTTACAGATTTTTCCAGGTTGCTCTCATGTTTTTTAACCAAATCCCTTTTTCAAGTATTAAGTAGAATATGTAGATAACGATTTTCAAATTCAGTTACCCAATAGAACAGCTCACATTTTGAATGACAGATTAAAAGCCTGCTTTTTTGTTAAAAGATAAAGAAACTGAAAAAGATTCGAGCAATTTCCTTATCGGACGCATTTCTAAAATTCATAATTTAATTCATGACGTCATTTCTAAGCAAACTACTATCACACGAAGTGGCAGAGTAGTAAAACCCACAGTTAGATTTGCGTGTTAAATTATAAGAAAGTTATATGTACTTGTAAAGATATATTTTGTATAAAAACATTGACACTCATCAAATAAATAGGAATATGAAACTATAAAATCAATATAGCCTAGGTAGACAAAACCGAAGTTAGCGTTTGCTATGTCGAAATACATAATAAGGTCCGGCATCGGATCATGCATAAGCGCAATTATTATTGCAAAATTCTATCGATCATTATTATGAGTAATTTTAATTCATAATAATCGATTTCATATTAACTCCTAAAATGGAATATTAATTTTTGATTAGTAGTTATTGATCGTCATTGATGGTCTATTCTATTTAAGGTACTTGATTTGTATCAATCCCATATGGGTAGTGACGAAACAGAGCAAAAACTGAAGATATATACATATAGAAGTAATAATTGCTCAAGGCGGAGCGAACGGTGCAGTCAACACACATCTTGAGCACAAAGTCAAGGTGTACGGCATAATTATCACTGTTGTCACTGTGCTACTTTTGGTGATAATAGCCTATGCAGTGTTGAGAGCATGTTGCGTGCATTGGAGGAAAATGATGAATGAGGGAAATGTTGGAAGTGTTGTCGACCATGTCGCTATAAACTAGGCAGACAAGACCTCTTAAAAATCCTTATTCTAGCCTATTGTCCACAATCACGTGGACATACCGCGACGGCCGAGGTCAGTGCTCTTGGCCACAGCGTTAAAATGCTAACGCCAAACACAGAAAGGTGCAATCGGACTTTGGTGCCACTAAGCATGCTGACGAGGATCCGGCGCAGTGACGGTGATGGCAGTGGTGCAAGAGTGCAAGTCAGCACATGCAGCGGCAGCAGCACCGAGCCCGCGGGGAGGCGGCGGCGGTAACATTGACGTCAATCACTCGTTATCGATTATTGTATATAAAGACTGATATTTTAATCAATAAACCAGATCGTTACGAACCTTGTAGCGTTCTCATTTCTTCACCTCTCCTCCCGTAGTGGCAAAGACACCTTTAGTCTCAAATGGTGGCGCTGAGTCTGGCTCACCAGCTACGGGAAAATCCTCATACCTAAACCTTTGATCCCCAACCTAGGCTCCCGGCCGCGCCTTTAGGTCTAGAGGCGTAGCTTTCCCTACCGTTAGGCACTACACACGGCTAGGCACACTTTATGCCTGGTGGCTCCGGCTGCCCCACATCCACGCGCCACACGCCTGACACACCACTCCACACTCATTATATATAAGTATATATTCGGGTTAGGCTATAGGGACTTAGGGCCAGTCAGGTACATACACCTTATTGGTGGCTAGGTTCGTTTATAGGTTATCCCCCGTATCTTCCCACACTGCAGGGTCGGGACCCCTCTGTCACGACTCTGCGGTGTGTCCATGGTCCTTCGGTTAATTAATTTCCACCCCTATGGTGATACTATTTTATTGTTTTAATTTGAATAATTATATAAATAAGAACTTAATTTTTTTTAATACTTTAATTTAACTTTATTTTAACTTAACTTTGAATATATTTTAACTTAACTTTACTTTAACTTAACTTTAAATAATAATTAAACTAAAACCGCGGTGAGGACTCGATATCAAACGCGTGGGGATACTTAGGGTAGAGGATAGTTTTGGTGGTCGCAAGGTCACGGCTCGGTGTATCAATCGCATCGGGTTGTGGTTTTGTTAGACTCGATAGTACGTGCTGAATTCTGTAGACATCTCTCGCCGGGTGCGAATTGGTTAGTTGGCTTGCCACAAGCGGCATCCCCCAACTAGCAGAGTAGTCGCGTAACCCGGGCCGAGGGGTGCAGGAGACAGCAGTACTTGCTATGTTCGTTATTAGCTGTAGGATAGGGACAGAAGACGTTTGAAAACATAGAGAAGAACGAAAATGGAAGCGGAAAACATAAACAGCCTCCTACAGGAACAATATTACTTCAATACAGAGCTCAAGAAGTTACTGAGTAATGTAAAGAAAGATGGATTGGCTAGACGAACCCTGAAGTACATACAATCAAGACGAAAGACAGCGGGAGAACTGTACCAATCTTCAAAAAACATCCACATAAACATTGAGAACGACCCAATCCTGGAAAACCATGAATACACGACGAGAGACTTCTTCAAAAACGAAATACATAAGAATTATCAAGAAATCATGCAAGTACCCAATGAATATGAAAAAAATGTATACCTGGACGAACAAAAACCCTCCACTGGTGAGCATAGCAAACCAGAGGGAATATCTCTGACGACTTACACTCCTCAAGGTGACGCAAACAAGCAGCCTACGGGAAAACCAAAAGAAGACGACGACCATCCGATAGGAAGCATAAACAAGCAACCCTCGGAAAACCTACAAACTAGACACGACTACAAAATCCGATAGGAAGCATACACGAGCAGCCTTCGGAAAAACTACAAAGGGAAAACTACCCCGACTACCCAGGGGGAAGCACACAGAAGCAACCCTCGGAAAACGTACAAACTGTACACAACTACTACAATCTGAGAGAAAGCATAAATGAGCAATCCTCGGAAAACTTACAAACAAAACACAAACTACTCGAACCCGCAAGAAAGCATACATGAGCATCTTACGGAAAACGGACAAGCCAACCAGGACAAACCGCAAGGAAATGCACATAGGCAGCTTGCGCAATATGATCAGACTATAAACTCTTGTATTACGAACCAACCGCACTGCAACATATACGAGCAGTCTGCATGTTTACAAAGGATTAAACAACAAATGTTTTCGATTTCACAATTAAGACGGAAAATGTACCAAGCCGAACAGTACTTGGAAGAAAAACCAACTGAATGGAAATTACGAACCCTTCAACGTGGTATCCAGGAACTATGGAAACGCATTGAAAACACTCATCTCGACATCATCACACTCGATATTAATCATTTTATTTATTTATTTTTATTTATTTATTTACATAATGTACAATAATGTCATAACAGGAGAACCTTTCGACATTATTGGAGTAACAATAAAAAAATTAACATTACAATACGCAACACATAATAATTAAAAAAAATTAACATAATAAAACAAAAAAAAATAACATAATAAAACAAACAGAGAGATTAACTCATTTCGTAACATATGTAGCGCATGGCAACCCTCTTAAAGTCAGGCTTACTGCAGATGAAGAGGTCCACCGTGTCGGCTAGGCCGTTAAGCAGCCGGATGCCACGCAACAGCGGCGACTGCCGGAGCAGCTCGGTACGACACCAGGGCACCTGCAAAAACCTTCCACGACGGCGGCACCTGAAGCCCCCGAGGGGGACGCACAGCCGGAGCCTCTCGAGCACCATGGCGTTGTGCTCCACTCCCCGCAGCACGGCCAGCAAGTAGCTCGCCAGTACCCACGCTCTGCGCGCCTCGAGTTTCTCGTACCCCACCATGCCCAGAATGAACAAAGTGGGGTACATAAGCGGATAAAAAGGATACGTACCATAGAGTTTTAAATAGACGTACCTTATAAATTTATTTTGTATACGCTCCAGCATGAGGCTATATTTAGCTTCATACGGATTCCATAATAATGCACTCGTTTCTAATCTACTTCGCACCAATGCGTTGTACAGAACTTTCACAGTATGTATGCTGTGAAAGCCTGCACAACTACGAAGAACAAAACCTAAGCTACGAAAGGCTTGCTTACAAATCCTGCGGACATGCTCTCTGAAACTCAAGTGCGAGGTGATATGCACCCCCAGGTCACGCACCGCGTCCACGCGGCGCAGCTGGTCACTCCCCAAACGGTAAGGGTGGCGCAGCGGCGCATGCACTCTGCTGTAGCTCACCACCTCGCACTTGGAGACGTTGAAATCCAACAGGTTCCTGACACTCCACTCATGCACCCTGTCAATGTCCGATTGTAGCTTGTCACAATCACTCTCATCATCCACCGACAGAAGCAGCTTCAGATCATCGGCGAAGAGCAGGCAGACGGCATGCCGAACGACATCCGGAAGGTCATTGATCATTACCAAGAACGCCAAAGGGCCCAGGGTACTCCCCTGGTTCGTCCCGGATCGCGTATAGTATACGCCCGAACAAGAGCCCCTATAATCGACATATTGGCGTCGGTGACTAAAGTAATTGGCGAATAACGACAGCAACTGCGGACTACAACCCACCCCCGCCAGTTTAGTGAGAAGAATGTCGTTATCCACCATGTCGAAGGCCTTCCGGAAGTCAAAATAGGCCGCATCCACCTGTCCCCCCCTGTCGACAACAGGCGACACGTAAGACATAAAGCATACAAGATTACTATGCGTTCCCCGCCCAGGACGGAACCCATGCTGCGCGTCCACCAAGTAGGGTGAAATTTGAACTAGCATCCTACTACGCAACACAGACTCGAATATTTTGGCGAAGGCGGAGAGAATGGCTATGGGCCTATAGTTTGAGACATCGTCCGCTGGCCCCGCCTTGTGTATGGGGACCACTCGCGAAACCTTCCACCGCTCAGGAAAAACACCGGACATCAGGCAAAGGTTAAAAATATGAAGGAGAGGGGACGTCAACGATGGCCCACAGTCCTTGACCACAAACGCCGGTATGCCATCGGGCCCATATGAGCGACCAGCGCGCAAGCGCCGCAACGCCGCGGCAACGTCGGCCTCGGTCACAGAAGGCACATGCACGCGGGCGGCACCGCCACACCGCTGCGCGCCCTCCGCGCGCTGAGCCCGCGACACGTCCAATCGGGGCACCTCGGGCCGAAACACCGCCTCAAAGTACCGCGCGAACTCTGCCGCGGCATCCTGGTCGGGGAGCAAAACACCATCCCGGACGATGCTATCGCCGCGGCCGTTCCCACGCCCCGCCTTCACGAATCGCCAAAACGACCTAGGGTCACTTCGGAAGTTGCTTTGCAAGATGCTCATGTACTTATCGCGAGAAGCACTCATTAAAAGCTTCAATTTCGCACGAAAGCTCGAAAACTTTTTATAATTCTCGTCCGTTTTATTAATCTTGTATGCCCTATGAAGCATCGACTTATGTCTAATGTCGCGTATTATTTCCGCATCAAACCAATCGGGATAAATGTAACCCGTGTTGACAGCGATACGCTTTTTAATGGGAGTGCATTCATCAATTAAACAATTCATTTTACTATAAAAATATTCCACCGCCTGATCTACATCCGCTAGTTCATACAGCTCCGACCATTCCACATTCAAAACTTTTGCATATAAGTCGATGAAATCACACTTATGGAAATTCCACCGGCTCACACAGGCGCCGCACCCAGCCACACCGGAAGGCAACGCGGCGGGCGGCGCGACCCCCTCCGCCGCCGCAGAGGCCGACAGCCGCGCAGAGCAGCCACTGCCACTCCGCGGGCCCACGGCCACCGAGAGCGGCGGATGGTGCCCGTCCACGCCCACCAGCGCGAAATCCGACTCGCCAACCGACACCCGCCCGATCATGGTGGTCAGCACCAAATCCAGCTGCCTGTTGTTCACGTTTGGAACCTGATTCAGCTGCTCAAAGCCACAATATGCCACGAAGTAGTCAAAATACTCATTCACCTCTGTTGAGGCACTATGTAGGTTGAAGTCACCCAACACAAGTAGTTTTTCATGTACAACAGATAAGTTTTCAATCATTTTAAACATACATAAATAGTCATTAGTACAAGCATTAGGTGGGATATACACAATACAAATATTAAATATAGGTCTACCCTTAACACATACCCGTACACAAAGTAATTCATACAGGCAAATATCCACATCTATATGTAAATTAATTTTCGTCATGGTAAAGTCTGTGCTAGCTATTATCATGACGCCACCTTGCTTCCTTCCGTCCGCTCTGTCGCAGCGGAGAATGTTGAAACCTCTCGGAATAAGCTCACCGTCCGAGATGGAGTCGTTGCAGCCGGTCTCGGTCACTGCATACAAGTCGGCTCCCGCCACCATCAAGCTGGTCTGGAATTCGATAAGCTTCGTTCTTAGTCCGCGACAGTTCTGGTATAGGATGCTAGTGGTGCGACCGTTACGGTTGTTTAGCGGTAGGCGTGGTCGGTGACGCCGCGGCTGCCCCCCCGAGCCCCAAGGCACGGGGGCGTCGACGAAACCACTCCGCGCACTTCACATTGGGTGGCCACGCCGATGGCTGAGTGAATAGCTGAAAGAGACTTTCAGGAATGCCTATGACAAAAGAGGCGTGAGTGGTTGATCTGATGTCTCGTTTTTCCACAGTGTATTTGGTCGAAGACGCCACACTGTTCACATATTTGAGGACCGCGTCCACAGTAGTCTCAGGAGCAAACGACCAGGCCTGAATGTATTTCTGTCTGTCAGCACTCTTAACATGTTCGTCGGGTGTCCCCGTACCCACTATGACTGTGTTTGGCCTTTGCTTCCTGGCAGTCCTTGGCTTCCTCGTAATTGTTTTCCACTCTTCCTCGCCCAATTTTTGGCTCGGTTCAGGCGCAGACAAACGAATGGGGCGCTCCTCGGGTACACTTCGGACAGGCAAGAGAGACGGCGAGGACGGCACACTGTTCCCAGGCACGATGGCGGCTGAGCAATCATCGACGCTCACTGGACGGCGGGCCTCGGAGCGAGGAGCCGGCGTCGAAGCCGCGGGTCTCTTGAAGACACGTTGACGTTTCTCCTGCAAGCCTTTAGAAACCGCGCCGCTGTATGACCCGCTACGTGGCACAGAGGCAGCGCCGGCGACTGGACCATGCACAACATCCAGCTTCATTGCAGCAGCCATTTTATTAATTGTAGACGTCATTTCTGCCACCTGCCGCCGCAGAACAGATACTTCATCCACGAGAGGAATTAGTTTACTATTTTGGACGCGTAGCGCTACAATCTCCTCGAGTATGCTCGAAAGTACGCTTACGTTACACGCCTTGGATACCTCAGCACTTCTCGCTGCACTTGTATAGGTGCAATTCAGCCCGGATACCGAATCCGCATTCACAGGCGTGGGTGGCGTAGGTTTGAACCGTCCAGTAGTAATAGGCGTATCCTGGTTTCCCCTTTTCGGTTTCACGCTGAGACATTCGGGACACACCCAGTTGTTTTTTGATTCTAGACTCATTGACTCGAAATCATCGGTAGTTACATGCAGGCAGCAAAGATCATACACGGCCTCGCAGTCATGGCATACCATGAAGTTTAAATCTCGGATTGGCTTCTTGCATGCGTTACATACTGTAGGATTCATTCTTCGCCGTCTATCACATCGGTACAAAGCACCGCACCTTAGTCGTGTTCCAATGTAATCCTTGTTTAAAAATATTACTAGCGCCCTCTCTGGTCTGGCAGGAAAAAACAATATGCAAATATTTTATTGCAAAAATATTTCGGGTAGAAATAAAGTTTTTGCAGTTGATATTTTAAATTATATTTTAAATAGTCTAATTTTATAAATTAACACTAACACTAAAACACACACAATTTAAGTTTTATAAGTTTTTATATTGATCACTTCCGTTCAATGAAAATATTTAGCAATCATACAACCTCAATCCAACACTGTGTCACTATATGTCCTGATGGGTTTAGTCCATGAAGCTGCGTTTATAATCACTGGTATATCATATACTAAGTACCATTTTAACACTGTATTAAGGCTTGAATATACATAACAACGTAGGATATGAAATTAATTGGAAACATTAAAGCACGCCCAACAGATGGCGTAGTACCCTGATCATGAATACTTTACAACCCAGCAATACGAAAAAACACAAGATAGGTACGAGACGACGACTGAACTCATCGAAGAACATCTTTACAAGTTATCTCTGCACACCTTGTCGAGTAACGCGACACCACGACCAACAATAAGACTACCACCAGTAAAGATACCTATTTTTAACGGCGACTCTGGTAACTGGACGACATTCAAAGATCTATTCTCAAAGATCATTCACAAGGACGTACATATATTGAACACCGAAAAAATGCAATATCTAAAAACCAACTTAAAGGGACCTGCATTAAGTGTCATCCAATACCTACCAATAGCAGAAGCAAATTACGAAACTGCATGGCAGTTACTATGCGAGCGGTTCGACGACAAACGAAAGATAGCGACGCAGTTTATTGACGAATTATTAAACTTGCAGAAAACTGAGAAACCAAATGCAAACCAGTTACGAGAATTACATGACAAAGTTAAAGAGTGTTTGGAAGCGTTAAAGAATCAAGGGATCGACACCAAATCCTGGGGACCCATCCTCTGCAGGATTATTAGTAGAACCTGGAATTATCAAACAAATTTCAAGTACGAAGAACAATTAGATAACATCACTGCAATGGATTCATTTCAGGATATGATATCATTTCTGGAAAGGAGATTTAAGTGTTTACAAGCTACACAAATGCCATACTCCAATGCGATACAACAAAGCTATAAGCCCCAATGGAACATGCCACAACGATTATATCCGCCGCCCAGAATGGCTCATCAGCAGCGAGGCAGCAACAATTACGCAGATAAGCAGTTTACGAGAACTTTTTGCTGGTATTGTAAATCAGATGCCCATTCCATAAATCATTGCCCTACATTTGGATCACTCAACGTTAATGATCGGGCTAATAATATGAAAAGTAACGGAATGTGTAAACGTTGTCTAAACCACACTGTCGACAAAGAATGCATTAGTAGGTTCTACAAAAGTTGTGAAAAGTATGGAGATCCCAAACATAACACGTTACTTCACAGAGATTTGGGACCGGTAAACAAAAGTCAGCAACAACAAAACCAAACAAAACTAGTTGCCAATCTATCCGAAGATCAAACTACCGGAAAAATTGTTTTTTTGGCAACATCCATAGTGCAAACGATATCACGTAATGGGTTGCCAGTTTTACTTAGAGTTTTATGCGATCAAGGATCACAAGCATCGTTTTGTACAGAAGAAGCTGCACAAATAATAGGCGCGCAGAGAAACCAAATCGTCGCAGAAATAAGAGGATTTGGGGACCAAGCAACAAAAACGTCCAATAGCACGATAAATGTGAATCTTGAACCTTTGTATGAGGAGAATTTCAAGCTACCAGTCACCCTCTATGTGATGCCAAAACTCACGGGATTATTACCGAACAAAACGATTAAACCAATACCAGAACACCAGTTAGGAGGAATACAGCTGGCAGATCCAACATATTACAAATCAGGACAAATTGATGTTATTCTCGGTGCACATGAATTGAGTAATATCTTATTATCTGGATTCAAGAAAATTGGCGAAGGAGTTATAGCGCAACAAACTAAGTTTGGATGGATATTATCCAGCCTAGCATGTTATGCAACTGAAACAAACGTTGGATTAGTAAATTTAAACTTAACATTAACGGAACAAAAGAAACTAACCAAATTCTGGGAGCTGGAAGAGGTTCCTGACAACAGCTTTCTTAGCCAACAAGACGCAGACTGTGAAAAATATAACCAGAAAACCACAAAGAGAAACTCGGACGGGACATATACAGTAAGACTACCTTTCAAAAATAAAAATTTAGATTTGGGTGACTCTCGCAAAAAAGTTGCCGCTCGACTACTACAATTAGAAAAACAACTGTCAAAAAACGGCATACGTCAACAGTATAATGAATTTATGGAAGAGTATTTACAACTTGGACATATGAGAAAAGCCAAAAAGCGAGATACAGGAAAATACTACATTCCTCACCAACCAGTAATACGAGAAGACTCGCTCACAACTAAGCTGAGAGGTTTTTGATGCTAGCAGCAAATCCCAAGGAAAAGTCAGTTTGAATGAGAATCTGATGAAGGGCCCGCGATTGCAAAACGACCTACCGACTATAATACTACGATGGCGGATACATAACATAGCATTTATGGCAGATATAATGAAAATGTACAGATACATAAAGATACATGAAAAAGATATGCCATATCAACGTATTCTATGGCGCTTCAGTACGGACAAACCTATAGAGGAATATGAACTCACCACAGTGACCTACGGGACGTCATGTGCTCCATATTTGGCCATAAAAATACTTCAAAAACTAGCGTTGGATGAGCAAAGGAATTATCCATTAGCAAGTAAGATGACATTACAAGACTTTTACGTGGATGATCTGCTGAGTGAAGCTGATGATGTCACGTCAGCCAACATGTTACAAACAGAAATAACAAACCTATTAAACAAGGGAGGATTTCATCTGCGAAAATGGTCATCAAATTCACGAGAATTTCTCCATAACATCCAAGAAAATAAAGCAGATGGGCAACATATGAAACTCCCATTTGATGAAACAAAAAAATCACTAGGAATAATATGGTCACCACAAGAAGACAGTTTATCTTTCCAAATATCAATTCAAGACCATTGCAAGCTTACAAAACGTATCATATTATCTGAAGTAGCCAAAATATTTGACCCCCTGGGATGGCTAGCTCCAATCATCATTACTATGAAACTTCTAGTACAAGAACTATGGCTGTTAGAAACCGATTGGGATGATCAAGTAAACTCTGATATAAGTAAGAGATGGGACGCTATACAACAAAATGTAAAAGTACTGGAAGCAATAAAAATACCCAGATGGTACAAGACAAATACGAGAACACTAGAATACACCCACTTACATGGATTCTGTGATGCATCGGAAAAAGCCTATGGAGCTGTTGTATATCTACGAGTTAAAGTGAAAAACGTATATCATATCACTTTAATACAAGCTAAGTCAAAGGTAGCACCTAAGAAAAAGAGAACCACATTGCCAAGGCTTGAACTATGTGCGGCAGTATTGCTCGCACAACTGATAAATAAGATACAACCAGCGCTAGAGGTTCCTAATACCCCCACATATTGCTGGACTGATTTCCAAATAGCACTCACGTGGATAAAGAAAGAAGCTAGTCACTGGAAGCCTTTTGTTGCTAGAAGAGTAGCAGAAATCCAACGTCTACAACCTAAAGCGACATGGAGTTACGTGATGACATCCCTCAACCCAGCTGATTTAGTATCACGGGGTACAGACCCGGTGAAGTTACTTACAAACGAGCTATGGTGGAAAGGCTCAGACTGATTGCGAGAAGATAAACTACCATTGACCAAAACTTTGCCAGAAACCATAATAGAACTAAAAAGTTACTCAAAAATGACCGCAACACAAGAGAAAAATGAAATATGGGACCGATTCTCATCTTATGATCGACTCATAAGAGTTTTAGCATACTGCTATCGATTCAGAAATAAAAATTGTTCAAAAGGGTCGCTTTCAGTGTCAGAAATTCAGGAAACGACTAACAAAGTACTGAAAGTAATACAAACATAAACATTTCAGGAGGATTTACAAAGGTTAAAGAACACATCATCCTTAAAAAGAACTAGCAAACTATCCACATTGGATCCTTTTATAGATAATAACCAAATAATAAGAGTTGGAGGCCGATTACAAAACTCTGAACTTACATACGGAAACAAACATCCTGTGATACTACCAAATAAACATTGAATAACGTCACTCATAATTGAAGATGCACACAAAAAAACGTTACATGGAGGTAACAAACTAACTCTCGCATATATACGACAAAAGTATTGGATAATCGGAGGCATTAAGCAAGTTAAGTCGGTGCTATCAAAATGTGTCACGTGTACACGATACAAAGGCAAAACCGCCAGCCAGAAAATGGGCAACTTACCAACTGTTAGAGTAACACAGTCATATCCCTTCAGCAATTCTGGGGTCGACCTTGGAGGCCCAATAAAGGTTCGAGCTTTCAAAGGCAGAGGATATCAATCACGAAAAGCATACATAGCACTATTTGTGTGCATGGCCACTAAAGCCATACATTTAGAACTGGTCAACGATCTGACAACAGAGGCTTTTCTTGTGGCGCTAAAACGATTCATGGCCCGGAGAGGACCTGTGACTAATATATACAGCGATAATGCAACAAACTTCATTGGAACTGCTAAAGTCTTGTACGATGAAATAATACAGATAACCCAGTCATCGAACTTCACAGATGAACTGACAAATTTGGGCACTAAGTGGCACTTCATCCCATCATATTCACCACATTTTGGAACAATGTGGGAATCCGGTATTAGAGCAATGAAACACCATTTAAGACGAGTCATTGGTGAATCAATCTTAACCATAGAAGAAATAACGACCCTTCTATGTCAAATAGAAGCCTGCTTAAACTCCCGACCACTTTGTCCTTTAAATGAAGACGTAAATGATAAAACCATTTTAACACCAAGTCATTTCCTATTTGGACGCGAAGCTGTTGGAGTACCGGATTCAATTGCACATTCAACAATAGAACTGACAGATAGGTGGAAGCTTGTACAAAGGATGAGGAAAGAAAGGAGAAAGAAAGAGGTCTGCTTGGACAAAAGATTACTTAAACCTACTACAACAACGGTACAAATTGACAAAAGAGCAAGAAAATTTACGAATAGGCACTGCTGTACTGATCAAAGACGAAAACATCAACCCAAGCAAATGGCCGCTAGCAAAAATCATTGCAGTACATCCAGGAGAGGATGGACAAACACGTGTTGTCACAATACAGAAATCAAACGGTCATAAGTCCAAACGAGCCATACATACATTGATACCACTACCTGTAAACGAAAATAACAACGACGGTAACAAGGAAACACAAAACAAGATAACTGGCAGAAATACATGTAAACTACCAACATACGCACATGCAAGCACAGGGGTAAAAGTATGGAAGCATGTACTACTGATAACGTTACTAATACAACTAGTTAGTGGAACGCTAGTGAATTACACAATTAGAGGAATACCATCTGGAATATACGTAGAAGAACTGGGACTTACGACAGTGAACAGAGGAATTTTTCGCGTAGAAACCTATTGTTCAAGAGAAAAAATAGTTGACGATAAAAAAGCAATTCAAAGTGTAACGAAACATTTCAAAAATATGTGCCGGAAAGCAAATCATGACCAATATCAAACCCACTGTGATGAATTTTATCAGCACTTAGAAGAAGAACAAGTCAAGTTTGAAACAACAGTACAATATCTATCGGACTTAGAACACACAAGACGGAAACGAGGTCTGCTAGGGCAGTTTATGACATCAATCTTCGGAGTAAACGATGAAGTGTATAAGGACATTGATGCACTTCAAAACAACCAAAAACAATTGATCGAGGCAGCGAATCATCAAACCCATGTCATGTTGTCTACTATAACAACCGTAAATCAAACGGAACAACGAATACAAAGCAAACTTAACAGATTTCAGAATAAAATAAACCAAGCAATATCATATATAATACCTACAAAGTGTTAATAAGTACTTGAAACATGAAGAAGAAAATCAACTTGCAATACAAGTGTTACAGGCGTTCAATCTAGCAAACAGCTACATAACGGAAATAACATATCACTACGAAGGATTGGTAAAAATATTTCTGGAAAAAGCATCAATATATAGTATCTTATCACCGAGAAGCATTCGAGACTTAATAACAGAAAAGAGCACTAAAATGCCAAATAATATAAAAATTGTGCAAACACCACTTCTAGACACAAAAACAACAGAGAACGATACTCACATACAAGTCTCTGCATATTTTCCGATACACGAAACATCAAAATATACATTGGTGCATATAACTCCAATACCGAAAAGAACTGAAGACGGCGAAATGCGAAATATCGTAACACAACATACATTTTTGGGGATAAACTATCACGCAGAAAAATATTTTGAGCTCACGCATGAAGAATTCAAGTCATGCATACAAAAACAAAATGGCTACATATGTAATCCTGTCGCTATCACAATGGTGCAGCTTCATAAGAACTGCATCATGGACATGATATTTCAGACTAACAACGACAACGAAACTGTTTGCACACAAATAGCTACACGCCAGCTAACGATGTAACATGGAAAAAGATGTACATAGCAAATACATGGCTAATCATTCCGAAAAAGAAAACAACAATATCAATTATCTGTGGTGGACAGCGCCAAGCAGCCTTAATCGATGACATAAACATCATTCAAATATCAGAAAATTGTATAATTAAAACAAAAAACAGTTTGCTAACAGCCACACGAAGTGAAACCTCAACAGCAGTGACATCCTACTTAAAACCGATAAACTACACGATTAACACAGATTTAAAGAAAATCGCTAATGACAATATATCAAAGGAAACAGTCTTGGATATAACTCACAACTTATTACAAAACGAATTACAAACTGAACAAAACTTATCGAAAGAACTAAAAAACACCGTCTGGTATCAGTACGCGTCACCTAACTCGGTCAATATAAGTTTATTAATAGTAACAAGCATATTAGTCTTAACTTCAGTTATTTTTTATGTTAACAGGTATAGAAAACGAAAACGGGACGGCGTGCAGCGAGTGGCGGGCGAAATGCTGATGCGCAACATCTGCAGCCGCCCCCGCCGGAGGAGACCGGCAACCTTGGAGCCTGCAGCCACGCAGCCGGACACCGCTCCACCTGCCACACCACAAAGGCAGGTGACCCCGGGCAGCCTCTACCAGATGCAATCCATCTCTGGCGGGGCCCAAAATGTCCACAATCACGTGGACATACCGCACCGGCCGAGGTCAGTGCTCTTGGCCACAGCGTTAAAATGCTAACGCCAACCACAGAAAGGTGCAATCGGACTTTGGTGCCACTAAGCATGCTGACGAGGATCCGGCGCAGTGACGGTGATGGCAGTGGTGCAAGAGTGCAAGTCAGCACATGCAGCGGCAGCAGCTCCGAGCCCGCGGGGAGGCGGCGGCGGCGCTAGCATTGACGTCAGTCGTTCTTCTCGCATTATTGTATATAAACCCTGATATTTTAATCAATAAACTAGATCGTTACGAACCTTGTAGCGTACTCATTTCTTCACCTCTCCTCCCGTAGTGGCAAAGACACCTTCAGTCTCAAATGGTGACGATGAGTTTGGCGCGCCAGCTACGGGAAAATCCTCATCCTCAGGTTTAGCCTTGTTCCCCCAACCTAGGCTCCCGGACACGCCTTTAGGTCTAGAGGCGTAGCTTTCCTTACCGTTAGGCACTACACACGGCAAGGCACACTATATGCCTGGCGGCTCCGGCTGTCTCACATCCACCCGCCACACGCCTGACACACTACGCCACACTTATTATATATAAGTATATATTCGGGTTAGGCTATAGGGACTTAGGGCCAGTCAGGTACACACACCTTATTGATGGCTAGGTTCGTTTGTAGGCTATCCCCCATATCTTCCCACACTCCAGTGTCGCGACCCCTCTGTCACGACTCTGCGGTGTGTCCACCTATTGAGGTGTTTAGGACTTGTTCTGTAACTCGTACCTCATTGATTATTTATTTAACTTCTATATAAATAAAATTAAATGATTTAAACTATTTTTGCATTTTTTGTCTTTTTATTGAATTTTAGTAGGTCTATTTATACATACGGTAAGATCGCCCATTACCAGAAATATAAGTTTATGATTATACATTGCAATACTATGATTAAATGGCTATAAGGTCTTTTCCACTCGATCTCAGTACCATACATATATTCACGCCGCTGCGTCCCCAACGGGATAAGCAGAGACTATCGATCGCCACCTGGAATGTTTCTGAGAAATCTCTCTTGCTTCACTCACATCCATTACCCTTATCATACATGCTCTTCTGTTATTCACACTACATACGGGTGGCTTTGAGAAGAATGTATCCAATTTGATCTACATAAGTTCTACGCGGCCTACCCCGTCAAACTCTACCTTTTACTTGGGCTTTATAGATTCCTTTTGAAACCCTACTTTCATCCCTCCGCTCTATGTACCCGAACAGCTTAACGTACCTTTCTCTATTTTCGTCACTTCATCTTCTTTCATACAATAACGTTCATGAAGCACACTATTCCGTACCCTATCACACAATCTTACGTGATACATTTTCCCGAGGGCCCTCATCTCTACCGCATTAATTTTGTTTTTATGATTCTTCTGTCAAACCCAGCATTCACTACCATACATAAGCATAACCAGCCTGTCTTGCCCGTTCTGATACCAACTGACTAGACATCATGCAGCTCACGGCCCTATTCACTGCATTTCCCTTCTTCGCTCTCCTCTCATTATTGCCCTCACATTTAACATTTATTTTTAACACACTTTTTTGTCGCTCAAAAACCATAGTTTTGATTTTACTTACATTCATCTTCATGCCCTGTCCTTCAAAAGACTTACATATTATGCCCACCATCTTCTGCAATTCATCCATCTCAGCAATACTTTTTTTATTTTTGTCGATAAATACAATAATCGTACAATAAGTTTTCTTACAAATAAAATAATTAAAAACCAAAATGTCTCTAAAATTGCATCACTACCTACATTAATTTTACACGATAATGTTTTTTTTAGATTTTTTAATTTATTTTTGCTTTTTCGGGTTCGTTTGTAGCTCAGTTGTTGGAGGCTTGACTCTGTATCAGTGGGTACAAGGTTCAAATCCCGTTTGAGCATGTACCAATGGAAATTAAATTTAATGATTTCTATGTACATTTACGTAATAAAAATACATTTACGAAACGCGTCAACATTACGGTGAGCGAAAACATAATGAGGAAACATACCTGTCCCTCTAACAGGTAATAGTTAGAGCATGTAAATGGCGACATGGCTTAGCAACTGTCTCATAAAGAAGTATCTGATACTCGTGTGAGTACGAGGTAGCCATAGAATTACTACTTTCGCAATTGCAGAAATGGAAACCTGAACCTTTGACTACTCCGCAAGGGTTAATGGTCGTGATCGCGTTTGTCTTTTTTTCTTATATGTACGTCTGCACTTTGTCTCAGCACTAGCACTACTACCTTTTTATCTAGAACGGTCGTCAAAAAACCCGATTCAATTTTTCTTTCACCCTGCCTAAAACTTAACGCTAAAGCTAATCAGAAATATTTGGTTCTCACGTATGGTATCTTCTAAGATATACACCCCAGCTAAGGTGACAATCAGAGTTTTACTGCCTCATCCCACAGGCAAGTTGCGCATCAGGTATTTTCAACCTGGTATCGTCCAAAACGTGTTAAACTATGATTTCTTAGTGGAAGATATTTTTAGTAAATATTCTCTATGATCGTTACAAATAAAAATCGTAACACATTTTCCATTCTAGACAACTGTATTATTCATGAAAAGTCTTGTTCAATATGTCTGTTCCTACAAGAGCAATCGCTATTTTGGTGTTGAAACTCTGTTGCTTTGCAATTAGCCGTTTCCGTTTTGGCTATGAGTACGATAACTTAATTGTGACGCTGGCGTTCACAGTGAAAATGTTGTTATTTCCTAAGCTAAAGATTTTTAATATTTTTACCCTAATTAGGCACTATTAACGCAGAGTTTTTGCATAATAAGCTGCTCGATATAGCTCTGGAGTACGCTAGCAAAACGGGCGGCATTCATTCAACTTTTATCAGATCAAAATTTTACTAATTTTAAGAAATTATAGATATTGCTAATATTTCGATTTACTATTAGATATCATACTAATGATAATCAACACGGCGTTGTTGTTTGGTGTCATTCGGTCGGAGAGCCCTTCTCACTTGTACTAAAAACTCAAGTGGTCAACGAGACCTCCTCACTTTAAGGTTATGGCTGCTTTGCCAGTGCACCATTCAGCAGCGTTTCGGAGATGTTTTAAGTTCGCTGCGTCCAAGTGCTGGAGTGATATACCGCCACCTATCCGCGACGTTGCTTCTAGGAGAGTCTTCTGCCGACGGTTTAAGGCTTAACCGTGTCGGTGCAAATACCAGATATTTATATAAATGTTTTTGATTTAATATGTACGTATATGAAATATATTAATGTGTCGTTAAGTGATGAATATGACGTACTGCATATTTAATGTGTTTATGTTGTATATATTATATGTATGTGTGTATATATATATATATATATATACGCGTGTGTGTATATGTACATTTATATATGTGTTTGTATACAGGGTGACAGTTTCATCACGGGCAATATTTTAACCTAGCTATTAGTAGCACCTACATTTTCATGATAAAAAGGGTAGGAAATTTTTGGAATTATTGGACAAAATTTTTATTTCCATTTAAAATTTTCAATAACATATGGGTACCTTATTTACGAACTACTTACCAAGGTCATGTTCATTCATAAGTTATATTTTTACATTCTATGTAATTATCTATGGTAATCTGGTGTTTGTGGATCATGATAGCATCTTGAATGGAACTTTTTTCATGATTGAGACAGTATTTTCACAGGCCAGGAAGCCAATAGAACATAGAGATCGCGCCACATAAGGTGGCAGATGGAGGCGTCGCCACAGTTGCGTAATTCAGTGTTGCCAGTAAACACGCCAAAACTAGCACTCCCTACACCTTACGGCTCGATACATTATAGGTTTCATTTGTAACGGGCTTTGGTTGCAGAGCTATAAACTCAAATAAAACAAATTAATATATCTGGCTATTCAGAGAGGGAATGCTGCCAGCATATTGGCCGCTCTGCGCTCCAACGACAGCGACAAATTTTTAGATATTTTTAATTTATAGGTAAATTATTTTAATTAGTTTTAAGTTTGTAAATATTTTGTTAGTTTTAATTCCTTGTTTTATTGTATATAACTTCAATATGAATTTACGGAAAATATTAAATAACTATAACGGAAAAAATATATATCAAATTCAAAAGTCAAAATATTTTTATTCAAAATAGGCCCTATCACAAGCTCTCTTTGAAAGTTGTCTTATGATCTTAGTATAAATTAAAAAAACTATTTCAAACATGGCACTGAGCATTGTCTTTAGATCTTTTTTACCGAGGTTAGTTCAGCGGAGACCCTAGCTTGGAGGAGAACTAACAAGAAACTCCGGAAATCAATTTATTATAATCACCCTTAACAAACATAAAAATTACAAAGAAAGTGAGCTAAAACCACAACGCTGGTATTACTGAATTTAACTGTAATACAAAATAACACGCAATAGCGGAAACATCAAATTTAGTTCCAAGTTTGCCGTCTACCAACTTATGTGGCGCGATCTCTACTCAAGTGGTTTCCTTTAAATATTAATTACGGCAATGTTAGGCACTATTATTTTATTGAATCCAAATAATCATCACTACACACAATAACACAACATGAACATTAGCCGGTTATGGATTGTACTTAATTCAATCACTTGATTACTCAATACTGGTTACTTATTATTCTTCCTTTAGTTTACGCTTTGATAACTTCTTTAAAACATCTGATTCCATTAAAATTTTTATATTTTAGTTCGATAATTATAACCTCGAAAGCACTTCAGTAATTAATTTTGTTACATTTCCACTACAGTAAGAATTTACATTCACATAACTAAACCATGTTTTACTTTTACATCATTAATAAACATAATACACCACTATTGTGGTATGAAATAGCAATTTAATATTAAATTATAAATTCAGAGGACAAAAATACTTTTTACCGCCATCCATAGCATTGCAAAAATAACAACAAACATAGTTAAATAAATAAATTAGCCACAGATAATGTAAAGTTCGCATCATACAGCCAGGGTAAGGTGCATTTCATTTCATACTTTCGACTTATTAGGAGCATAAATATTTAAATATTTGAGCAACTAAGTAATAAATTTACATAAGATGACGAAGAAACAATGAAAAGTAAACCTCGAATAATAAACTTTTTTATTTCACTCATGTGTTACTTATCATTTTGTCACTAATAATATCATGTAATTTTAAGACATGTAACCAGACCATTAAATGAAAAAGTTAATAAAATTACTCTATGTTGAATTATTTATGTATTTATCAAAATTTTGCAACGATATTCCCAGATAATGAATTGTAAATATGTGCGTGTGAATTGGTTGTTGCATTTATAATTTTCATCTAGGCATGTAAAGTTCGAACAAAGTAAATTTTTTTAGCTTCATGTGTATTAAACAACAGGCAGGCCGTGGTGATGACTAAATGCCTTTACTTCAAACCCTAGGACGGTATGGGGTAAACCAGAAATAGAGAAGTCATAATAATCTTGATTTTTTTTCGATGTTTGGTTGTGATAGTTGTTTGTAGATTTTGATAGATGTTTAATTTTATGAGAACTTATGAATCAAATAATGTAGGGTGTACATGTATTCTGAATTGGCTGCCAAACTTTGAAGGAGGCTGTTCTCAATTTTTTGTACAGGAGGGTACTAAAATAATCATGTCAAACCGCACCTTTTTCACAATCAAATCTATGTTTATAGTATTGCCAGTGATGAAAATTTCACTGTGTATATATTTATAAAATATAATACAAGTTATGTTATGTATGTAAGTAATTGTTGCGATGTTTATTATAATTATATTATTGTGTGTACGTTTATTATTTTTATTATATACAGCCTGTGACAGTTTTCGAATCGGGTGCTGCCGGAGGACCAGTGATGCAGCCTAGCTGCATCGTATACTGAGGCAGCACGTTTTCAATGCATCAAAGGTTTCCACTTATGATGTTTATTGTTTGTGTCAATGTTATTTAGTGCAGTGATTAAAGTGTTTTCTTTCTAATATTCATGCTAACAAATGACCTTGGAGATGGTATCGTTTCCAAGGTTCTGTCCACCTCCAAAGGGATTAGAGGAACGTGTATGCATGAATGTTGAAAAATAGTAGCTAATTAAGAGTAGTTTCTGTTATAAAAAATTATAGGAGGCCAAGTTATGGTACTTCAATAAAATATAGATGCCAAAAAATTCTTTCAAAGCCAAAAAGTATAATTATATGATTATAATATAGGTAGATATGATATCTCCGATGTTATGTCAATCCCGAAAAGGATTAAAGGACGTTAATAGTCAATATAGAAACAGTTAATAAGACTTTTACATACTCGTATATGATATCATTTAGTTACTAGCTGCGTTTCTGATTCACGCATCGTATTTAACAAACTGTTAAATTCATTGTCTTTGGCTGATTATTATGTAACAGCAGCTCACTAATTCCTCAAAGACACACGTTTGTCTATGAAAGTCGTGAAAAATCCTTTTTTTTCTTCTGTTTATTTTGGAATAAACCCTTCACAGAATTAATAGACATACTTATACTCATATAATTCTATGGAGGTTTTACACTTTATAACTTAGAAACCACGTTATAACTTACCTTAAAATCAATATATCCATTTTTGTCCATATCAAATGTTCGAAATACATGGTCACAAAATTCTACAGCATTCCCTGATGGGAAGAACATTTTGTACATGTCAACAAACTTTCCAGGTGTTAGTCGACCGTTAGGGCAGTCTTGCTAAAATTATAACACACATACTTAAGTTATTAACATAATCGAAAGTTTACATAAATAAAAGTAAAATCATGTGTGAAGGCGGGCGTCATGTAACAAAAAGAAGCTTAGATGTTAAAGTAATAATAACAATGGTAATTCATATGCTTAATTAGTGCCAACGTTTTTTCCAGATAGTTATATTACATTATTAAATTTTAATGTAAAGGACACTTTCACACAAATGGAACTTGCCCTTTGATAAGTCAATTTAATTCAACTACGTAAAATTCAAGACATTTTACTTCGTTCGTCTGTATCAGCGCTGAACGCCATAGAGATCAAACCTAGTGAAGCTCAGTGAGCCACCGTAACCATCAATGAGATTGTTAAGAAGTCAAACAACATCATATTAGGAACTGGGGTACTAAATCTAAATATGAAGATGCTCACAGATAAAATACAATCAAGCGTGGGTGTTTATAATACTCTACGGTAGACGCTGCGATCAAATATATTAATAGTATAGCAAAATTTAGAAAGTTCAGTATAGTAAAAGGTTAAATCTTCACACTTTATTTGTCATAGGGATTCCTGAAAGCCTATTTGAACCGTTTACCCAGCCATCGGCATAGCCACCGAACGTCAAATGTGTGGAGTGGTTTGGTCGACGCCCTTCAAAAGAAAGAAAAGAAAGAAAGAAAGAAAAACATTTATTCACTGCTACAGATATACATTTTGACATAACACTATTTATACACACTGATAAAACAACAAAACTCGTACATACATATAAGAAGTAGGCACTGTCGGAGGATCTGATCCTCCGACAGCACCCAAACCTAAGTCTGTCACTAGCTGAAAATCATATATACTATACATACACATAGTACATACATACAATGATAATGATAAAAATAAAATAAAAATAAAACTGATAAACGTACTTAGATGTTAAAAATTATATAATTTAGTATAAAAACTCCTAAGAAATAGTACACACGATTAATAATAGGTACAAAATTAAATTATATATATATATATGTCGGCGAGGCGCGTAAGCAACAAGGAACGCTGTATGGCTGTACCAATCACGGGGCTCTCACGGGTGCAGCCATGACGGAGTCTAAGCGAGTATCGAGGGAGGGGAGGTTCGCCCCTACCGAGGCATTTTTATGGCCGATCGACAGATGGATACCATATTAATTCTTGTACTCGGTTCGATCACTACGTCTTGGGAACCGTCTAGCGTTGGTTTTGTGAGCCTTAATAAACCAAGTTTTGTGAAGCCAGTGTTTTAACTTAGCTTCTGTCCCAACGCCCAAGAAATAAAATCAAGTGCAACATGGATAGCACACAAAATCAGGCCCCTGACGTCGACATATGTATATATATATATATATATATATATATATAGATACTAGACATAGATACACAAACGCTGTATAATTAAATACGTAAAAAAGTAAAACATATTTATTGAAATATATACAAACATAATACACAAGCAAATATAGACCTATGTACACAAGCTTAAATATGTAAATACATCCAATAAATGAATATATATATCTCTGATACAATTATAGAAATTTGGTATTTGTAAACACAAGGTAAGATCATTGACAGGATTTAAGGGATGGATTTCTGTTGCTCCAGAAGATAAGCCTTGAACCTACGGTTGAAGACTCCCCTAGAAACAACATCGCGGATAGGTGGTGGTATATCATTCCAGCACTTGGACGCCGCAAACTTGAAACATCCCCGAAACGCTGCCGAATGGTGCACTGGCAAAGCAGCCCTAATCTTAAAGTGCCGTGGATTTACTGACCACTTCAGTTTTCTATACAAGTAAAACGGGCCCTCCGACCGAATGACCCCAAACAACAGCGTTGCAAGGTGCAGCCGCCTACGGGACTGCATGTTCAGCAAGTTAGCGTCGTTCAAGTACGGAGAGACGTGGGAACGGCGAGGTATATTAAAGCAAAAACGGGTGCATGCGTTTTGCACCCGCTGTATCAATTTCCTAGTTCGGCCAAGTATGCAGCTACCATAGACAACATCACAGTAGTTCAGCCTCGACAATGTCAACGCTTCACTCAGGTAGACACGCAAGTCTACACTGAGATATTCGCGGATATTGTAGAGCACCTTTAAACGGTAGAAGCAGTTCCCAACCACACTGAGGACATGCTTCTCAAAACGAAGCCCACTGTCCATCAGTAGGCCCAGGTTCCTGACCTCCTCTACCCTTTCTATGACGTTTCCCCTGATAGATACACCATTGGCCGACAAGACATCCACCGTATTCCGAATTTGCGACCGGCTTCCAAGAACTAAAAGCTTAGACTTGGAAGGGTTCAGCGGAAGACCATTCCTATCAGACCAACACGCAATTCGTTCAAGTTCAGAATTAATGCTCCGTATGCATTCCGACATCTCCGAAGGTTTGGCGGACGCATACAGCTGCAAATCATCAGCGTAGAGATGATATCGACTGCTTTCGATACTGCTAACAACATCCGCGCTATACAGTATAAAAAGCAGCGAACCTAAGATAGAACCCTGTGGCACTCCCCTCGTCAACACACGAGGGGAAGAGCACCGAATTCCACCGTCCATCCCCCGCAACCCGACGACTTGCGTTCGGTGAGATAAATAACTATCGAACCACTTCACAGCACCGGTAGAAAATCCATAATACGTCATCTTGGATAATAGCAAGGGTATGCTCAGACTATCGAAAGCTCTAGAAAAATCGAGTAATACCATTAGGGTGCTCATGCCATCGCCCTGGGCCTGCAGAACGTCGTCGACCACATTCGCCAAGGCGGTCGCAGTAGAGCGGCCCTTCCGGAAGCCCGATTGATACTCAGGCAAAATACCGTTTTCTTCTAGATATTTCGTAAGCTGAATAATCACAACCCTCTCCACTATCTTTGACACACATGGAAGGATACTTATGGGACGAAGGTGGGATATTTTAGTCGGGTTAGGTATTTTCATGAACGGCAGGACCCTGGCAGCCTTCCAACTAGTTGGAAAGATACCAGTGCTGAGGCTCCTGTTCACAATCGCTGTCAATACGTCAATAGTCGTCGGCAATGTCAGTAGCAGCATGTCAATGTCAATGTCGTCAACACCCTTGGCCTTCGTCCTGATTGCCGAAACAATCCTAGTCACCGCTTCAGCCGAAACTGGCTCCAGCGAGAATGACGAAGAACCAAACCGGTGATATTCAAAGTAAGTCAAGTCACTAATATTTATGTCTGCATTTCCTGGAATGTTCAGGAAATGCCCATTAATCATGTCAGGATCGTTAAAAAGAGGTGGTAAGTCAGTCTTGTCATTGTCAGTCAATATTATTTTTTTAAATATTATTTTTTTAAAAGAAAAGGAAAAGGAATGATAAATAAAACAAATTAACATTACTGGCATTTTGGCAAGAAAACCTGCATAGAAGAATACTAAAAAACTCTACACACAAATTTAGTAATGACAAGTTTATTTTAACATTATTTACATCCAACCTTAATAATAGTATCATATAATTAAAAGCATTGTGTCTTCACAGTAAGGACTAGAAACTACTAAATCTATGTTTCATTAATGAGAAACATCGGATAATGGAATAAATACCGCACACACATAACAATAACTAAAATAATATCTCTATAATACATTACTAAGTTATGTTAATTTTTTTAATAGTCGTTTTTCATTCATATCTTCTTGGTGACTTGTGTTAGCATTAAATGTCCAGTGTTAAACTGGTAAGATAAGAACGGATATAGGAAAAGGTTTGTCTGAGTTTTGGTTTGAGGGTAAGCTTACATGTGTACTCCAATCATTAATGTATGATGGTTCGAGTGCATATATGAGAGTGTGTGATGGTTGCCCGGACTGGCTTCGTACTCTAAAAGGGATGAGAGAACGTGAATTTTTATGCATGTAAATTAATTGTTAAATGTTCTTTTTATTCAAATGTATGCAGTTGTGGTCTTTAATTAAGAATGCATTTACCTGTTTACATTGAAAATAGTTGGTGGGAGTATAAAAATATCAATAAATCCTGTGAGCGTTCCGAGGTCTTTTCCTTTTACACTGACATAAGCAATTAAAAATCCTTCTGTTATGAGATAAGATTATTTTTTCATATACTTTATTTACATATGGTAACACAGATATCGGATAGTAGTTTGATGGGTCCAAGGTACTGCCCGACTTATATATTTGAGTTACTTTACTTAGTTTATTTAAATCAGGCTATGAACCTCATTTAAAAAATGATGCCAGGTATGATGCCATCGAGTCACACTAATACTAACACTAATAGTTTTGGCCGAGTGTCCAAACAGATCAAATCAAACAGTTTTTTTCTTACTAAAGGTTTAGAAAATGCTTATTATTTCTAATGCCAGTACAGATTGATTAACAGAAAACATTGCAATGTAGAGGAACGAATTGTTAATTTACATAGTATTGGTTGTATTTGGGTTAAGTGTCATCATTTACGGCCGAACCCAATATTCAATCCCTATCCAAAATTGGCTATACGAGATTGAAATTTCTATCTGTTTTTACAAAACGCGTTCCAATATCCTATCCACGGGTAGAATGGTCAATCCGTTTTTTCTATCTATCCTTGTGAGGTCCGATCGAAACTTTTGGATAGACCTCTGTGAAACTGACAGTTGGGGCTATTCAATAAACGATCTGTCCTTTTGACAGCTCACTTTTGGATTGAAATCAATCAAAATTTTCAATCCGTGATACTTGGGCGATTACACCAAATTATTTAGATAAAATTAAAATGTTTTCTTCAAGTGATTATTTGATTGGGATGATAGTGATGACGAACCATCGCTTAGAACTCCTAGACGGCGGCGCGTTACCTTTATGGCCTCTGAACGACGCTGAATTCAAATTGTGATTCCGACTCAACAAATCTCAATCTCAACAAACAATTTAGATTTGTCCGTTTTGATTAAAAATCAACGAAGATTTATACGTTTCTAATATTTATTGAACCAGTTTAATCGGCGTCCAAGCTAAAGTGAAATTTTTAATGGTTTGTTTGGCGCCGCGCGATATCTGACGTTTGAATGCTGTCATCCAGATGTTTCGTGGTGGTTTTTTCTTGCTTATATTGGAGGGAACGGATTGCTAGCCATCTGTTGTCGAAAAAAAAAATGGATTGACGAAAACGATATTGGGTAGCAGATTGGAGATCTATCCACGAATAGGCGTCAATCTAAGATAGCTTGCAATCTTGGATTGCAGATACGTTATTGGGTTCGGCCGTTAGAGTATAAGAGCGGAGACAATTTAGGGTTGGACAGTCGCTCGCTGGGCAATGAAATATACGTGTTTATCGCATTCACTGATTTAACTTATTCTCTCACACAATACACTTACTTTACTATATGTATATTCTGTGACAGCAACAGTACATTGGTGAACCCGAAGTGATTTATCGTTTAGCTCATAGCAAAGAGAAATATGTGATCTGTGAACATTGGCTGCGTGGCATCTAGCGAGTGACTTGGTTTAGAGCTAGATGTGTGGTGTAGTGAGATAAAGTGTTTGTTTTTCTTCCTTGTGTAAAACTCAAACTCCAGTCACCCGTTAAATCCATTTTTGCTGGGGACATGACGTTTTTAGCTAAGAGGGTGTTGTTGAAAGTGCACAATTTGGGGCAGGGATGCAGTGCCAAGCAAGGAGAGAACACAAAATGCAATCCAGAAGGTGAGCGATCTTCTTCCACGAAATAAATATAAATGAACATTTATTGCAAGTTTATGAGGAAAGTGCGAAGATACAGGTTCAGAAGTCTCTGAATCGGAGCTCGAGAACAGACGCCCATTTAGCTGAGATAAAGGAATTGGGCAGAAACAGACTATATCCGACCAGACACTCCAGAGCTGAATAGAATGCTGTCATCAGTCATTCGAGCTATAGCGAGTGGTAAATGCTGTCTGCGAACACCAAGCGTTGAACACGCTGGCAGATAAGGTGCTTGAGATTAGTTGGGTTTATGACGTGGCGGGGCTGACATTCAACAAGCATCACTGTTGGAACTCGCAAGACAGGTGAGCAAGTTGACCCTGGAGGTAGCATCGAAATCAAAATAGTGACTGAGGTCCAAAGGCCTAAACTGACGGAACTATGTTCGCAGAGGTAATGATTACTTACTGTTTTCCAAAACTGATTCAGTGTGGTTATCCACAGTTTAGCTGTGAATGCCAACAATAAGGACATGCTTTCACTCTGGCATTAGGCTATGGACTGCGCGATCTATTGGAGTCTGATACAACCGGCACACGACGGTAATTTGACGTAGCTTAATTGATTGGGGCTTAACTCTGTATCAGTGGGTACAGGGTTCAAATCTCGCTTGAGCATGTACCGTTGAAAACAAAGTTTAAGGAAATTCTATGCACAGTTTCGTAATTAAAAAATACATCGAACATTACGCTGAGGGAAAACATCATGAGGAAACCTACCTGCTCCCCGAACAGGTAATAGTTAATGCTTGTAAATAGCCACATAGCTTACCACCTGTCACAATGAGTACTATCTGGTCATCATGTGGGTTCGAGGTGGCCATAGAATTACTACGCAAGGGTTAATGGTCGTACGTGCTCAAGCGGGATTTGAACCCTGTACCCACTGATACAGAGTCACACCCCAACAACTGAGTTACGTCGAATTTACTGTCGATAATTCTTATCATTGATGATACACATGATGACGCAATATTTTTTATTACATAAGCAGTAAAATTAATTTTCTATTTAGTACATTCGAACAAAATGCAATAGTTATTGATTTTATACTTCTATTTATTTGCGTAACGTGGCCGTGGTCACTGTATTGCGTTAAGGTCAATAACACCTTCATATAATAATATGTCTATTCATTGCAAAAATTACAATACTTTAGTTACACTTCTGTTGTGTTAAGTAGTAACCCTGCAACAACTCAGTACTTACATATGTCTTTACTGTGGCAAGTTTAGTCTTGTTGTTTTTAATCTACTAAGTTATGTTCATTAATAATAATAATATCTTTATTGAGACATCCACATCAATTACATACAATATTCAACATACAGTAGAATTCATAGACAATAATTGAATCACACAATACACAATACATAAAATTACATTTCATTTCATTTAACATTAAATTCTATTTAAATTGTATTACATGAAATTTAATTTACATTTCAAAATATGATCACACAGCTAGTTGTGGTAATCTCAAAAGGTGTCCAGCTCGGCGGTTGTCTGTAGAGCCCTTAAGGCTCCACAGAGCCACCGATTTTTGACGTTTGACTCCATCTTTAGCATATTTGCTCTATTCAAAAAAGACGTTACGTGAGCTCGGCGCGGCACACTGAAGCAATATCTACAACAGGCGTTCTGCACTCTCTGTACAGCCCTCGCGGTATCGGCAGTGATACGAAGCCCGTAGACCACGTCGCTGTAGTTGAGCTTGGATAGCACGAGTGCCTCGCAGAACTCACGGAGAGCATATTACGCACAGAGTATAAGAGGTTCAAACGATAGAAACAGCACGATATCGCCCTACTATGTGCGACTCAAAACGCAGCCGCTCATCGAACAGTACGCCCAAATTCCTAGCCTCAGACACCCGTCCAAGTAGATTGTCCCCGATCCTTACAACCGGAGCAACAGCCCCCATGGCATTAAGCTGCGACCGACTGCCCAGCATCATGAACTTGGACTTCGCCGAGTTGAGAACGAGGGCACTCCGGTCAGACCACTCTCGTATTCTTCTCAAGTCTTCGTTCAATCCCGTGACGCTTAAAGCCATGTCTCCTGGAGGTGCAGACATATAGAGCTGCACGTCGTCAGCGTACATATGGCAGCGACAGTTCTGTACCTCGTGTGGCAAATCAGCCGTGTAGATGATGTAAAAAATATGCCCCAGGACAGATCCCTGTGGAACACCCCGATCAACATCACACAAACGCGAGAATACGACCGAGCCGTCATCCCGTGTTAACTTTACCATCTGCTTCCTTCCATTTAAGTAACTGTCAAACTGTGAACTTAGCCCTACTCCGTAATATTGTAGTTTTGAAAGTAACAATTCTATATTTAATAAGTCAAACGCACGTGAATAATCTAATAAAGTCAAAATAGTTCTTAGTCCCCTATACTGGTTCGTCAAAATATGGTCGACAACATCCAATAAAGCCGTAACCGTCCCATTCTAAAACCGGATTGAAATTTAGGAAGGATCCCTTTGTGGCATAACGGCAAAATGTCCGTTGCCAATAAAATATAATAAGACAGGATTCTCCAGTCAGAAAATAACAACCAATAAATTCGTGGTTCCACCGTTATTTCGCAGCCTCATTTTAATTGTTATTAGGAGAAATGTCTACCCAGCCCAAACTGGTGACCCCCAGGAGAAGAGCACATGCGGTGGAGTATTGGAGTCGTACAGGGTGAGCGCAAAAATTCCCCCATTTTCGCCTGCCGGACCTGAAATATGGTTCGCTCAGGTGGAGGGTCAATTTGCCCTGGCTAATATCATGACCGACGTTACTAAATTCCATCACATCATTGCTATGTTGGACCAGCAAACCTCTATTGCGGTGAAGGACATTATAGTAAATCCTCCCTGTGACAACAAGTACGTCAAGCTCAAAGAGGAACTCATAAAGCGCCTCAGTACATCAAAAGAGCAAAAGATAAAACAACTTATCATGCATGTAGAGCTAGGCGATAGGAGAGCATCACAGTTTCTAAAGCATTTACAATCATTGGCTGGTCTAAGCATTCCCGATGAATTCCTACGCACTATATGGCTGAGTCGTTTACCATCGTCGATCCGAGCAGTGCTTGCTGGACATGTGTCGTCATAAATATTAGCGGATTTGGCCGACAAGATCAATGACATAGCAACTACCACGCCAAATTTGGCATCCATGTCCCGCAACGGTCAAGAACTCAACGCCTTAAAGGCTGAAATAGACGAAATAAAGCAGCTTATTCGAGAGCGAAATCGACAAAACGGACAAAGACGACCAAGACCAAACACTCGGAGTGGTCACGAAAACGTAAGTCAGCGGTCGGAAAGCAATTACCTTAGATACCCGTTTTGCTATTACCACAACAAGTACGGTGAAAAAGCAACTGCGATTTTAAGAAGAAGGAAAACTAGGAGGGCGATTGGAGCAAGCGGTCAGCAGCGATCAGCCCTACACTCCCGGTCGACTTTTTGTGATGGATCAATCCTCAAAGATGCAGTTTCTCGTCGACACTGGCAGCGACATCTGCGTCTACCCACGTACACTACTGCAAAAGCACCGAGCAAGAACAACATTCGATCTGAATGCGGCAAACGGGACCACGATCGGTACATACGGGTTTGTTACTCTCAAGCTAAATTTAGGGTTACGTAGAACATTTTTGTGGCGTTTTGTTGTAGCCGATGTCACAAAGCCAATATTAGGTGTAGATTTTCTTAACCACTACAACCTCATAGTGGATTGTCGTAACAAACGTTTGGTTGATAATGTGACAAGTCTTTCCGCATCGGCTAACCGTGTAACATCCAACAAAATTAATTCAGTGAAAATTATGATAGGTGACACAATTTTTCATCAGATTTTATCTGAATTTCCTGAAATTACTCACCCATCTGGAACTTTTCACTCAAAGCCTGTTCACAACACATTACACCACATTCGTACAACCCCAGGCCCACCCGTTGTTTCTAACCCTTGTCGTCTAGCACCAGATAAGCTAAAAATTGCCAAACTAGAGTTCAAAGCTATGCTAGCAAATGGTACCGCTAGTCCGTCGGAAAGCCCGTGGTCCTCTCCACTACACTTGGCGCCCAAAAAAGATAATAGCTGGCGGCCATGTGGAGACTATCGTATGCTTAATGCCCGAACAATCCCAGACAGGTACCCAATTAGGCACATTCACGATTTTAGTCATAGTTTAGTTGGTTGCCAAATATACAGTACGCTCGATATGGTAAAGGCCTACAACCAAATCCCCGTCTGCCCAGACGATATTTCAAAGACAGCCATCACCACTCCTTTCGGCATGTTCGAATTCCGAATAAAATATATCTCCGTAAAGTTTTTGAGCGACTCAAGCAATACGGAATGATCATAAAAGTCTCAAAATGCAATTTTGGTCAAAAAGAAGTAACGTTTCTAGCTATCGAATCTCAGCCGAAGGAGCTAAGCCAGTAGACTCAAAAATTGAATCGATTCGCAAATTTCCTTTACCTAAGACAGTACGTAAAGTAAGGCGTTTCTTGGGCATAATTAACTTTTACAGGCGATTCATTCCTCACGCAGTTAAATATCAATTATCACTTCATACATTACTTACTGGATCAGTAAAACGATCACATCCTGTCGATCTCTCAGGTGAAAATCTAAAGGCATTTAATGACTGCAAGGAAAGCTTATCACAAGCAACGCTTTTAGCACACCCTATTTGTGATGCCAAGCTTGCATTGGTAACATATTATTATTATTGGTATATATATGTGTGTGTATATATGTTACATATAATTATACGATATTCAGGATCTCTTGCCTTTGACTCACTGCGGGGTTTGAAAAAGACTTCTCCTGTAGAAGCAAATCCTCCTTGATGAGTTGCTTGAATTAGCTTTCGGTGGTTAATTTTTTTGATTGGAGCAGGGTTTATGTTCCAGCACTTAGTGGCGGTGTAACAGAACGCAACTTTAAACCCAGCAGAGGAATGCTGCAACAGTCGCTTAGTCATTATCACGTCAAACAAAAGAAAACTTAAAAACAATCTCTGTTTGCCCTCCACGCTAAGCAGGTTGGCATTGCTAAGTAAAGGAGAAACATGGGCAAGCGGTGGGACGGGGAAACTGTATCTAGCACATGCACTCTGAACTCTCTGTAATAGTTGCAGAGTGCTTTTATTTAGGCAAGGTCCGTGCCGCTAAGGCATAATTTAATATTGACAGTATCAAAGCCTCGCAGAGCCTGAAACGCACCTCCGTGCTCAAATATGGTAAGTACTGGTAGAGAATTCTCAACCAGAAGAAGCAAGAGGACACGAGCTGAGTAACGAGCTTCTTCAAAAACGCAATCCCTCGTCCAACAGAACGCCTAGACTCCTCGCCTCCTCCATGCGCTCAATGGCGAGCATCGATTGTGATAGCGCGCTGACTTAAAACTATTTTGGATGTCAGTGATTAGCTAACCAAGACAATGTAATTCATCTTAACAGCGTTCAACACGAGGCAGTTATCGTTTGACTAGTCAAATACTTTCTTTAGATAAATAATGAAAAGCAGAGGACCCAGTTTTGATCCTTGCAGGTAGTGAACTACCGAAGATCTTTGGGCCCGTCTGCCCTTGTCAAGATGACCGTTTGAGATGGCTCAGTCATGTATGATTCTAGCCATTGTATCGTCAAATTGTCAAATCCATAATATGTCCAAGACTTCAAAGTCTTGTCTCATTATTATGGAAATCCGAATTCAGTCACTAGGCTCTTTGACCGTAGCACCAAAAAATGACCCTATAAACCCGATTTTATACAAATCGTTTCACAAATTTTTCTCAGTTACTAGTCAGCCGGTATTTGTTTGCCCCGCCAAACCATACGCGTAAATCTTTATTCAGTTCAAAACCATACGAAAATACAAGCGCAGTGCTATGGGCACAGGCTCCTACAGGAGGTCGGGTTAGGTTATTCACTCAAGTATGTTACAAAAAAACAAAGACAAACGCGTTCACGACCATAAACCCTTGCGGGGTAGTCAGAGGTTCAGGTTTCTATCTCCGCAATTGCGAAGGTAGTAATTCTATGGTCACCTCGAACCCACGTGTTGACCAAATAGTCAGTACTCAATGTGACAGGTGGTATGCCATGTCGCCATTTACAAGCACTAACTATTACCTGTTCGGGGAACAGGTAGGTTTCCTCACGATGTTTTCCCACACCGTATAATTCGATGCATTTCGTAAATGTGTTTTCATTGCGAAAATGTACATAGAAATTCATTAAATTTCATTTCCATTGCTACATGCTCAAGCGAGATTTGAACCCAGCTACGTCGAATTAACAACTGAGCCACGTCAAATTATTTTCACAAATTTTCACATTACACGTTTCTAGTAATTTAGAGCGGCATCTAGTAAGAAAAATAATAACTTTTGATCATAAAAATAATATTCTATCCAATTAACAAAAAATTTCAATTATTTTTTTATTAAGTACGTTCCATTTTACAAAATTTGTTTGTAAAAATTTGTAAAAATTGGTAATGTTACTATAAAATTACAATTATTTGACACAAATGATTAATTATATAAATATTTATTATTTTTATAAGACGAAAGTCATGTTCAATGAACTTGTTGCCCCGGGGCCGATCACGATCAGTGGAGAAACGTTCGAATTAGTCCAGGAATATGTCTACCTGGACTAGGTTCTGCAAATGGGTAGAG
The DNA here is from genome assembly GCA_030578115.1 of Leucoptera coffeella. NCBI lineage: Eukaryota > Metazoa > Arthropoda > Insecta > Lepidoptera > Lyonetiidae > Leucoptera > Leucoptera coffeella. Next base: position 449,463 of record JAMBLF010000051.1, on the reverse strand, counting down.
ACAGCTTCGAGCGTGAGATTTCCAGAAGAGTGCAGCTGGGCTGGGCAGCATTCAGGAAGCTGCGTCATATCTTCTCGTCACCACTACCGCGGTGTCTTAAGACCAGGGTTTGCAATCAGAGCGTCCTACCTGTAATGACATACGGTGCCGAGACGTGGAACATGACAGTCGGGCTGGCTCGCCGATTACATGCCGCTCAGCGAGCAATGGAACGTTCGATGCTGGGTATATATATAGTGGTTGGCTGAGCGCCACGAGTGATCGTGTTTTGTGGCGTTACCTTCGGGAGGCCTACGTCCAGCAGTGGACTGCCATAGGCTGATTGATTGATTATTATTTTTATATATTTAGGACTAAAATGTGTTTAATAAATATTAATAAATAATAAGTTGTTGAATATTCTGGGCCCTTACTCCACTAATTCATTTTAGCCACAATATTACTTCAGTATCGATACTGTGTCACTTCAGTGGCCGTAATTTGACACTTTTGGCACTCCACTAACAAATTTTGGCCATTGAAGCTCTATCGAACTACATCTGAAGTACATCTGCGTCTGAAGTACAAAAAAAGCTACTCCACTAACCAAACGTGTCAATGTCAGTTCAATAGCCTTATATTTGGTACTCCACTATTGACATTTCTATACTTGAGTGGCCACTGAAGTGTCACTGAAGCACCACTGACTCGCTATTGAGGTACAACTGTGGCTGTCAAAATATTAGCAGAGTGCCACTATTACAGCCGAGACGCAGAAGTAACGCAGTAGCGACGCAGTTGTGTGGCTGTAGAAGTTAATTAGTGGAGTAAGGGCCCTGATCATAATTTAATCAATGTCCGACAAGAATATAGTGTTTATTTCGTTTACGACTCAATTGATACACGTAACGTAATGTTATCCGCCATTAAAATAACGTTTGGTATGATCATGGAGCAATTACTAAGAGGAGTGAGCCGTACGCAATATTTATAGGAAAACTAGCGTGGCATTACGCGGGGTGTAACGAGGTACGCTGGATGAAGGGGCGATATTAGAACCAATTAAACACGGCATTTTGTGAGACAAAACATAGGCATTTTCTCTCTACTACACACACGACATCTATTAGAAACGCTGAACTAATAATGAATGGCTATTTAGTTAAATACAGTCCTCTTTATATTTGATTCGTGGGTATAATTTTGTTATATCAAGTTCGATGTGATTTATTTCAGTGTTTTTGAAACAATCGCAAACATAAATAACTTTACATAAAATCCAATTGCTTTGTGAATCGATATTTAATGGAAAATTCTTCATCACTCATAGCATAAGAATTTATTTACAAATCAAACAATACATTTATTTGCAACAAATATAAATCATCACACCGATTTAATATTGACTTATATTGAACTTATTTTAGATACAAAAACATTCTTGGCTACTACCAAAACAGAAAAGTAACCGCAAAAATCCAGTATCAGGGATAAACTAAGGGGTATAGCATGGATATAGTTTTACACTGGATTTGTTTCTATAACAAAATTTAGACTATGTTTTGTAATAAGGTGGTAGGTATTTGTGAGAATATAGTAAAGTAACTTCACGCATACTGTTCAGAAATGATATCAAATGTATTCATTTACAACAAACTGATATAAAGAATGATTTGATATTTTATATCAAGTACAAAATATTATGTAAATCCACTAAGTTCGATAACAACTAAATGCTAAAATATGAAAGAAATTCTAAATTCCTGCGCGCCCTTCCTTCTCGTTCACTTGCAGCGTGCCTGCCGCTTAAGACGTCTGGGTAGGAGCGTTTAGTGAGCGTCGGCGCTTGTTGTTATGCAAAATATCAAAGTGGAGCGAATACATAACCTATAAATTTGTGCAGAAATGCCTTTACAACACTCAATGCGTATCTTATCTTGTTATTCTTAAATCACCTGCATTTACAGTGAATTAAAGTGTAAAGCAACTTTTAGAGTAGAGACCGACTTGCGACCGTGACCTTTTGCGGAAACTACTCGCACTATACACTTGCACTCGTAGTAACAGAAAATTATATAGGTATACATTGAACTTTGAGCTTCAGGGATACCAGACAACGAAAATAAGTCTTCTAAATTAATCAACAATATTTTATAGCAGTAAAAATAACTTATATGCATTATACCGTAATTTACGAGCTTGTATACCAACGTAAATAATAAGATATAAATAACGTAATTAATATTTTTCATACTTTCAAAAAGAAACATTAAATATCATCATCATCATTCTTTGTGTTGTTGAAGTTCCTGCTACAAGTAAGAAGAATAGAGAATGAAATTGTGCGCGATGTGTGTTTGTAAATTTTGACACCTCAAGAGGTACTTACATCTGGTGTATTACAATTTTTACCTGATAATCAATATCCAATGTGATAAGTGGTAAATGGTTTCCTTACCGAAACAATAGTAAATTGACATTTTAGATGGTTTCATTCTCTACCTTCTTACTCCCGCGTTGCTTAACTTCGGTGATCGAATGAGAAACGGTCTAATAATGCGGCTACGAAATGATCACAACTGCAAAATCCCATATCTGTGATCACAACTACATAATAGATTTATTTTTTATGGGCCCGATTGAAATAGCTACTCAATAGTTAAGCATAAAACGTTATAATAAAAAACAATATCACAGATATAAGGATACTAAACTAGTACGGAAAACCATCAGACTCAAGAGAAATCTGTATGGGAATCTAGAATTTCTTTCATATTTTAGCATTTAGTTGTTATCGAACTTAGTGGATTTACATAATATTTTGTACTTGATATAAAATATCAAATCATTCTTTATATCAGTTTGTTGTAAATGAATACATTTGATATCATTTCTGAACAGTATGCGTGAAGTTACTTTACTATATTCTCACAAATACCTACCACCTTATTACAAAACATAGTCTAAATTTTGTTATAGAAACAAATCCAGTGTAAAACTATATCCATGCTATACCCCTTAGTTTATCCCTGATACTGGATTTTTGCGGTTACTTTTCTGTTTTGGTAGTAGCCAAGAATGTTTTTGTATCTAAAATAAGTTCAATATAAGTCAATATTAAATCGGTGTGATGATTTATATTTGTTGCAAATAAATGTATTGTTTGATTTGTAAATAAATTCTTATGCTATGAGTGATGAAGAATTTTCCATTAAATATCGATTCACAAAGCAATTGGATTTTATGTAAAGTTATTTATGTTTGCGATTGTTTCAAAAACACTGAAATAAATCACATCGAACTTGATATAACAAAATTATACCCACGAATCAAATATAAAGAGGACTGTATTTAACTAAATAGCCATTCATTATTAGTTCAGCGTTTCTAATAGATGTCGTGTGTGTAGTAGAGAGAAAATGCCTATGTTTTGTCTCACAAAATGCCGTGTTTAATTGGTTCTAATATCGCCCCTTCATCCAGCGTACCTCGTTACACCCCGCGTAATGCCACGCTAGTTTTCCTATAAATATTGCGTACGGCTCACTCCTCTTAGTAATTGCTCCATGATCATACCAAACGTTATTTTAATGGCGGATAACATTACGTTACGTGTATCAATTGAGTCGTAAACGAAATAAACACTATATTCTTGTCGGACATTGATTAAATTATGATCAGGGCCCTTACTCCACTAATTAACTTCTACAGCCACACAACTGCGTCGCTACTGCGTTACTTCTGCGTCTCGGCTGTAATAGTGGCACTCTGCTAATATTTTGACAGCCACAGTTGTACCTCAATAGCGAGTCAGTGGTGCTTCAGTGACACTTCAGTGGCCACTCAAGTATAGAAATGTCAATAGTGGAGTACCAAATATAAGGCTATTGAACTGACATTGACACGTTTGGTTAGTGGAGTAGCTTTTTTTGTACTTCAGACGCAGATGTACTTCAGATGTAGTTCGATAGAGCTTCAATGGCCAAAATTTGTTAGTGGAGTGCCAAAAGTGTCAAATTACGGCCACTGAAGTGACACAGTATCGATACTGAAGTAATATTGTGGCTAAAATGAATTAGTGGAGTAAGGGCCCAGAATATTCAACAACTTATTATTTATTAATATTTATTAAACACATTTTAGTCCTAAATATATAAAAATAATAATCAATCAATCAGCCTATGGCAGTCCACTGCTGGACGTAGGCCTCCCGAAGGTAACGCCACAAAACACGATCACTCGTGGCGCTCAGCCAACCACTATATATATACCCAGCATCGAACGTTCCATTGCTCGCTGAGCGGCATGTAATCGGCGAGCCAGCCCGACTGTCATGTTCCACGTCTCGGCACCGTATGTCATTACAGGTAGGACGCTCTGATTGCAAACCCTGGTCTTAAGACACCGCGGTAGTGGTGACGAGAAGATATGACGCAGCTTCCTGAATGCTGCCCAGCCCAGCTGCACTCTTCTGGAAATCTCACGCTCGAAGCTGTCTCTACCCATTTGCAGAACCTAGTCCAGGTAGACATATTCCTGGACTAATTCGAACGTTTCTCCACTGATCGTGATCGGCCCCGGGGCAACAAGTTCATTGAACATGACTTTCGTCTTATAAAAATAATAAATATTTATATAATTAATCATTTGTGTCAAATAATTGTAATTTTATAGTAACATTACCAATTTTTACAAATTTTTACAAACAAATTTTGTAAAATGGAACGTACTTAATAAAAAAATAATTGAAATTTTTTGTTAATTGGATAGAATATTATTTTTATGATCAAAAGTTATTATTTTTCTTACTAGATGCCGCTCTAAATTACTAGAAACGTGTAATGTGAAAATTTGTGAAAATAATTTGACGTGGCTCAGTTGTTAATTCGACGTAGCTGGGTTCAAATCTCGCTTGAGCATGTAGCAATGGAAATGAAATTTAATGAATTTCTATGTACATTTTCGCAATGAAAACACATTTACGAAATGCATCGAATTATACGGTGTGGGAAAACATCGTGAGGAAACCTACCTGTTCCCCGAACAGGTAATAGTTAGTGCTTGTAAATGGCGACATGGCATACCACCTGTCACATTGAGTACTGACTATTTGGTCAACACGTGGGTTCGAGGTGACCATAGAATTACTACCTTCGCAATTGCGGAGATAGAAACCTGAACCTCTGACTACCCCGCAAGGGTTTATGGTCGTGAACGCGTTTGTCTTTGTTTTTTTGTAACATACTTGAGTGAATAACCTAACCCGACCTCCTGTAGGAGCCTGTGCCCATAGCACTGCGCTTGTATTTTCGTATGGTTTTGAACTGAATAAAGATTTACGCGTATGGTTTGGCGGGGCAAACAAATACCGGCTGACTAGTAACTGAGAAAAATTTGTGAAACGATTTGTATAAAATCGGGTTTATAGGGTCATTTTTTGGTGCTACGGTCAAAGAGCCTAGTGACTGAATTCGGATTTCCATAATAATGAGACAAGACTTTGAAGTCTTGGACATATTATGGATTTGACAATTTGACGATACAATGGCTAGAATCATACATGACTGAGCCATCTCAAACGGTCATCTTGACAAGGGCAGACGGGCCCAAAGATCTTCGGTAGTTCACTACCTGCAAGGATCAAAACTGGGTCCTCTGCTTTTCATTATTTATCTAAAGAAAGTATTTGACTAGTCAAACGATAACTGCCTCGTGTTGAACGCTGTTAAGATGAATTACATTGTCTTGGTTAGCTAATCACTGACATCCAAAATAGTTTTAAGTCAGCGCGCTATCACAATCGATGCTCGCCATTGAGCGCATGGAGGAGGCGAGGAGTCTAGGCGTTCTGTTGGACGAGGGATTGCGTTTTTGAAGAAGCTCGTTACTCAGCTCGTGTCCTCTTGCTTCTTCTGGTTGAGAATTCTCTACCAGTACTTACCATATTTGAGCACGGAGGTGCGTTTCAGGCTCTGCGAGGCTTTGATACTGTCAATATTAAATTATGCCTTAGCGGCACGGACCTTGCCTAAATAAAAGCACTCTGCAACTATTACAGAGAGTTCAGAGTGCATGTGCTAGATACAGTTTCCCCGTCCCACCGCTTGCCCATGTTTCTCCTTTACTTAGCAATGCCAACCTGCTTAGCGTGGAGGGCAAACAGAGATTGTTTTTAAGTTTTCTTTTGTTTGACGTGATAATGACTAAGCGACTGTTGCAGCATTCCTCTGCTGGGTTTAAAGTTGCGTTCTGTTACACCGCCACTAAGTGCTGGAACATAAACCCTGCTCCGATCAAAAAAATTAACCACCGAATGATAATTCAAGCAACTCATCAAGGAGGATTTGCTTCTACAGGAGAAGTCTCTTTCAAACCCCGCAGTGAGTCAAAGGCAAGAGATCCTGAATATCGTATTATTATATGTAACATAATATATACCTATATATATATATATATATATATATATATACATATATATATAGACACACACACACACACCTGTACATACATATATATATATATATATATATATATATACATTTGTATATATTTGTAAACGTATCTTACTACTTTCTAAACAAAAAAAAACATTTTACAATTAACTCAGATTCTTAAATAACAACTTAAAAATTCAACTGATCCTAAAACAATAATCAATGATAATGACGTAGGCATAGCGAGTCACAACTTCACTCACACACACATGGAAACAAACACAAACCTCTTACTCACTTTCGCTATACGCTATTCGCTATATAATCGGCTGAACTAGACGTCTTGCAGGCTCCTTCTGCTGCACTATCGATCTTTTCTAGATCGTACCTATCGTTTCGTTTTACTTTAACCACCTTGTAGGGTCCTAGGTATTTTGGCATCAATTTTAGACTTGACCCAAATTGAGTTCGCTTTGTAGCTACTATATCTCCAAGGCTATACTTGTAGCTTTCCTTTCTTTTGCGATTAAAGTTCCGCACATTATCTTCTTGAACTTTCGCTATCTGTTGCTTGGCTTGCAGCTTCAATTTCTCTCTTTCTTCGTTAAATAAATTCCGTTCTTCTTCTTTTAGTAGTTCAAGGATTTTAACGTCTTCTTTAAGTCTCATCTTGGTACCCATCAGTAATTCAAAAGGTGTAGTACTTATGCTTCGCTGAAAAGTACTGTTTATCGATCTTTGTATTTGGCTTACATGTCTATACCACTGCTTATCATCATCAAAACACAACTTTGTCAACATTGGCACAATATTTTTGTGGATCCTCATAACTTGACCATTTCCACGGGGTACTCCTGTTGTGATCATCACATGTTGTATGTTTTCGTCTTTACAGTAGTCCTGAAACTCATGACAGGTAAATGCAGTTCCTCTGTCCGTGATTATCCTTGCTGCATTTCCGTAAGTTTGCTGATGAATCTGCAACTTTGCCAGTGTTTCTCTTCCAGTAGTACTCTTTGTGGGGAACAATCAAATTTTGTGAATGCATCCACTGTGTCATGGGTCCAACGTGATCTAAATGAATAGTATCTAGCGGAATACTTCCTTTGTATAAGAATCCTTCTTGTTTTCCTTCTTTCTTCGTAGCCAATAGACATGGAATGCATGTCACTATGAAATCAGGAATCTTTCTATCGATCAACTTAATGAAATAATCTTTCGTAATTATTTCCTTCATTTTCTTTACTGAATAATGACCATTCTCATGAACTTTCTTTAATACTTAATTTTCCATTGATCTGGGTAAAACCAGCAACTTGTCCGTCTTGTAAATTAAATTGTTGTCAATCCAATAATCATCATAGCTTCTGTCCTGCAATATTTCTTTTATTGCACGTAGCCCCTCATCTTGCTCTTGGGCTAACTGGATTTTCTCATGCAGCGTGATCACACCAACATATGGGTAACGGCTTAGTGCGTCGACATGTGGAAGTCTTGAACCAGCTCGGTGCTCAATTTCAAAGTCATAATCATTCAGAAACATTACCCAACGTGCAGCTTTTGGCGTTAAATCTTTCTTCTTAAGCCTCATCTCAAATGCTTTACAATCTGTCACTAACTTGAAGTGTATTCCGTGTAAATAGTGTCGAAATCTCTTTATGCCTTCTATAATTGCTAAAGCTTCCAGTTCATAGCTTGAGTATTTACTTTGTGTGTCATTCGTTTTATGACTCATGTAGTGTACTGGGTGCAATCCTTCACCAGGGTGCAACTGTAACAAAATAGCTGAAAAGGCAATGCTTGAAGCATCTGTGTGCATTTCCGTCATAAATTTGGGATTGAATATCTTCAATACTGGACCTGAAGCCAATATTTCTTTCAACATCTTAAAAGTTCATCTTTGTTCGTCTTCAAAATTAAAAAATCTATCCTTCTTCAATAAATCTGTGAGCGGTTTGGCAATCTTCGCATAATCTGGTATGTACTTGCGAAAATATGAAGTCAATCCAACAAAACTATGGAGCGCTTTAACATCTGCAGGCTCTGGGTACTTCACTACAGCTTCCGTCTTAAACGGGCTTGGCTTCACTTCTCCGTCTTTAATAAGGTGTCCCAAATACTCCACTCCTCGGGTAAGTAACTTCGCTTTTTCCAATTAATTTGCAGACCATATTCAGATGCTCTTGTCAATACTCTCTCTAATCTTTCAACTGCCTCGTCCTCCGTTTTGCCTGTATTACTCCTTCATCTAACCAGTTTGCAATTTGCTTATCTACTACCTGTTGTTCCATTAAGGATAAGCGTCGTGGTCTTTGTGCTATGGGAACATCATCTTTAAGCACTATCTTTAATTCCACCGGAGCCTCTTTAATTTTCTGGGGTGTAAAGTTGTTTACAACCCGCAATACTCGTTGTTCCAACAGTGGGTCACTTATGTAACTGATTTCCACTGGTGAATCTGCAAAACAACACAACCTACCTATCCAATCATCACATCTATCAAGAAATTTCACTTTGCCTTGACTCATTATCATTGTTAAATCTTGCAACAAATCTTGACCTAAAATCATTTGAAAGGGTATTAATTTACTGTCTACTACGTGAAAAAGAACGTTATTATAAACCTTATCGTCCATTACTAAATTTAAATACACTTTTCCGCGTGATTGCACTGCTTTCCGACCAAGTCCAGTAAAACAAAAATCATCTTTGCTTAGCAACACTTTGAGATTATTCGCACAGTCCTGCGACAAAAGATTTACGTCACTGCCGGAGTCCACTAAAGAATTTATCACTGTCTCGTTTACACTGACTTTTTTCATCGGATGCTTGCTTTGTACACGAAAACTGTCCGCTATTTCTCCCGAATTAAGTTCATTTGCAGCTTTGTTTACAATCTTCCCGTCCGCCGCTATCGCCATCTTGGTGTCGCCGTCACTTTGACATTTCACTGACATTTGCGCTGCGTCATTGCTGCCATTCGTCGTTTCCGCTCTCGTTCGTCTATGTGCGTGTGCGTTGATACTCACGCTAAGTTGTACCTTGGCGGGACTTGAACTCGATATTACTGCATTTTCGGTGCAGTTTCTTCCAATATGCCCAAACGAATTGCACTTGAAGCACTTTATTCCCTTCGTACATTCACAGGCAATGTGTGTTCTATCACCAAAATTGTAGCACTGCCTTACATTTTGCATTCCTTTTGCAGGCGTGGTTGTCGTTTTTGGCACACTGACTTGCATTTTACACTTGAGTTTTTCATATAGGCACAGCTTCTCTTTTAACGTAACATAGGAGGTAGCACCATATAGTATTGTCTTATTACCCTCGTAATCTAGGATTCCATCGATTATGTATTGGCAACCAACATAATCGGGAAATTTCGCCCTCTTTGCTAATTCTTTCATGACCAGTAGGTACTGATAGCACGTTTCATCTCGTCGTTTCTTTCTGGCACTCATAAGTTCATGCATTTCTTTCACGTTTATGCTTTCGGAGAATTCCTTGAACAGGGCCGCTTTTAGTTCTTTGTAGGTTTTGAACACTTTTTCACTTCTCAGCCATAAGGCTGCCGTTCCTGTAAGCGATCTTCTAGCTATTACCAACATCTGTCGTGGCGTCCACTCGAAAATTGTCGCGTTGTCCTCAAGATCCTCGGCCCACTTTACCACCGAAAACTTTTATCTTCGCCGCTAAACTTAGAGTTTTCGTGAAATGCACCCATGAGGTTGCCCTCACATTTCATTTTTACAAAGGGTTTTTCGTCACTTTTGCTCATTTTTCTTCCTTATCACCGTCGTTATCGTCTTTGATCGTCGTAAACGTCTTCAATCGTCGTTATTTCCTGAAAACCAACCCGTCTTGTGTAACCATTCTGTCGTTTTGCCGGTGCGTCGCTAGCTTGAAAATGGCGTCCGTCTTATTAATCTTCAAAAATCTGCACAATCACTTACCGCTTTTTGTTGATATCCCGGACGAGCCCCCAATTTGTAGCCGGGATATATTTAATATTATATTATATATTTAAAAGCAGGTTTGTTCAGTTGATTGCTTCTTTTATTTGCATAATATTTTCCTAGCTCTCGCACTCGCTCCGTCGTCTTTCAGTTCCCGTCGTTTTCTCAACTGACACATCCGTCTCCCCTGTCACGCGTCGTTCTTGCAGTGTTACCATTCGTACATTTTTCCATTTCCACACGTATGTATTTATAAGATTCATTATTATTAACTTTATAGTATATTCCATATTTAGCAGCACTTCATTGGTACAACTGTTTTGCCCTTGTGCAGTTCCGTCATAATCAAGCTGTGACGAAACCTTTTTTGTATCACAATGGCACACACAAGAACTGCTAGTATGTTTGTCTTCAAATCTGTTTTATGTATAAGTTGTATTATGTTCTCGTGTGTGTTTTTGTAGTTGTAAAATTAATGTTTTTATTATTATTAAAAATCATGTGTAGCTAATTGCAACCGATCAGTGACAGGTAACTGGTGCGACAGGCTATACTCTGCGCTCATCAACCCGTCTGTCATGTGTGAAGAATTATGAAGAAAGCTGCAAACACATGGTCCTGGCACGTTTTCTCGTTTCGATCGTTTCCGCCCGGGTCGCGTACCTTAAAATATTTATATCCTTATAAGGTCGTACGTATAAACGCTGACATCGGCATACTCGGACCGGGAGATCTAAGTCCTTTATGAGGATACCACCAAGGCGATACATTACCCACCACTACACCAATATCATGGAAAATATCAATCACGTATGGGAGCGCACCGGTTTGAATGCAGAAAATGCCATAGGGCAAATGTTGATCAACTTCTTGGACAAAGAAAGAAGAATAATCCTCATAGGAAGTGGATCTGGTAGAGCTTAGATGGTAGGACGGAGAATGAGATCGACTTGTTTTGATTAACGAACGACGCTTTTCCAACCGAGAAATGGCGGTATAACCATTTCTTAAATAAGTATAGATAAATATATCAGACCAGTGACGTGCAGCAGCGTTACTAGCGCGACAAGCTATGCTCTGCTATTACTAACCCGTAGCGTATTGAATATAGGCAATAACCGTCAAAGAAAAACGTCACAAAAGCTAAGCCCAAGTTTCCGGTTGCCCCGCTATTTAGGATTAAGGCAGAGGTCTATCCGTGACAATTTGTTTAAGACTTCTAGTGTGTCGACACAGGCTTGTTCTGAAACTGACCAAAAGGTTAACTGATTACTGAAACTCTTAAGGTCGTACGTATATTTGCACCGGCATATGAGGTATATGCGAGGATATCACCAAGGCGAACGATGAGTGGTATTGCCTACCACCAAGACCCTCTCATCGTTGCAATGGGGGATATTATTTGAAGTTAGGAGCGAATGCGATGAGTCACATGTTGGAGCGCACGGGTTTGGACGCAGAAACGCTAGAGAGCAAAAGTTGACCTAACTTCCTGGACAAATAGAGGTGGTTCTGCATGAACACATTTTTTAATCAGAAGCCCCATAGGAAGTAAGCCTTCCACATCGCAGTTGGTGGGATGAAGAATGAGATAAATTTCATCGCGGTGGACAAAAAATACATATTCAGGGATGTCTTGATGATCAACAGGCTCAAAATCGGCTGCTACCACCGATTAGTGAAATGCATCCTTAATATCATCTTAAAGGCTGAGAGAAATCGTTTGAGGCTATCTGTTCTTTTCTCAACCATGTTTCAAACCATGAATGGCTCTAAAGACCACGGCAAACGTTGACGAGAACTATTACTTCGTGAAGTGGGTGGGAAGCTTTGCAGTGAAATCCTAGAATTCATGCAGTTTCGATGGGCAATGCCAGAGAGAGCTTCGTCAGACATCCAACGGATCAATAAGACGTAAATCTATGAGATGTGACCTCCATTGCTTCAATGCGCATCTTATCCAAGAAGTAAATCGGGGATCAGATATCTTTAGTAAAATAATGGTAAATCTTTTTTACGAAGCTGATTACCTCGGAGGACAAGATCGTCAACTCAGTTCCAGAGATTCTTGCCGAGGTTGAGACCCTTTACGGCCGTTTATACGCCTCGCATGCCACGAGACCTCCACTCGATATGAAGGACCTAAGACCCCAGGAGGACCTAAGTAGGGTAGCTCCAGTCCTGCAGAATCTCAAACATCTATACAATTCCGTCATAACTAATGAGACTACCTTGGAGGTATGGGAAGAGAGCAGGGCGGCCTAAGAGTCGTTTTCAAGATAGCTTACAAATCGTCTCGCCGTAAGTTTTGGCGCCTTCCAGCTACCGAAACAGGCCGGATTTCAAAAAGACTACAGTACCGCAGCCCCCATTCACAGGTTATACAGAGGTCCCATGAGTATAACGGGCCGCTATGCCTTGCCTTTGTTGACTAGGAGAAGGCCTTCGACTCCATCGAGATCTGGTCTGTTCTGGAATCACTGCAACGATGCCAGATCAATTAGTGCTATGTTCAGGTGCCGAGAAGCCTGTATAGTATGGCAATGATATCAGTACAATGATCAGGATATGTTATCTCCCCAAAACTGTTCATAAACGCTCTGGAAGACGTCTTCAAGACTCTGGATTGGACTGGGATGGGTATCAATGTCAATGGCAGATACCTCAAGTACCTTCACTCTGCTGATGACATAGTCATAATGGCGGAGTCGCTGCAGGATTTGCATGAAATGCTGCATAGTACTAACGCTACACCGCGGTCGGTCGGTCTGCGGATGAACTTAGACAAGGCTAAAGTCATGGTCAATGAAATTTAATACATGAATCCCGAAGCCGATTATGATCGGTGAAGAGACGATCGAAGTTGTTCAGGGATATGTCTACCTGGGTCAAATATTGCACTCGGGTAGGCACAGTTTCGAGCGAGAGATTTCTAGAAGAGTTCAAATTGCCTGGGCAGCATTGGGAAGGGTTCCGTCATATCTTCTCGTCACCATTACCGCACTGCCTGCAAATCAGGGTTTATAAACAGTGTGCGCGACCTGTAATGGCATACGAAGCCGAGTTGTACATCAGGGCAGTCGACCTGGTTCACCTACTACATGTCATTTAGCGAGCAATGGAGCGGTCAATGTTGGGTGTATAGTTAAGGGGCAAAGTCCGAAACGAGATTACCCGGCAAACAAACAAAATGATAGGCATAGTCTATCGCTCTTGTAAGCTGAAGAGGTTGTGGGTTGGACACGTCTATCGTAGAACCGACGACCCTTGGAGTAAAGCGGTTCTTGAATGGAGGCCACGCCTCGGCAAACGTAGTATAAGACACAGACACCCTTCCACCATGTGGACCGATAACTTATAGAAGTTAGCTGGTAGTCTCTGGATGAGGGCCAAGAAAGATCGTGTTGTGGCATACAGGCTAGCATAGACTGATTGATTGATATTTATGTGAAACTTAAATTAAGCCTTCTTTACTGTGTGCAAACAATATGAACAAACTTTCTCTGTATTCTTGTCTATGAAGGGCAAGTTTTGTGAAGAAGTATTCATTATGTTCTCTGTTCCTTAATTGTATCAAAAGCCTGAAATTACTTGTAAGCTAAGGTGAATGTTGTAAGTCGCCTGTGTAGGACGTAAGTGGTGCGTGTCGGTCGAACAGCAAAGTCACCAAAGCTTTACAAATGCACTATCATGTCAATTAACAGTGTTATATAGGTTCTAGGTCCAGTTCAGTCTATTTGTCTTAAATCATCGTTAAAATTATGTATGTCATTATGTTTGTAGGGCCGACATACTTTTTTTTATTTAAACCGTTGGGGCTTAATTATATTTACTATCTTCGTACTAATAGAGTCAATGATTTGAGTCGTCGACTTTATTAACAATATTTCCTAAAATATTTGAGAAAGATATACATAAAAGGTTATATAACTTTATGGAAACAAAAACAATCACATCAGATCAAAAAAGAATTAAGCAAAATCAAACGATGGCGTGAATCATGGCGATATTTGATTGCTACACATGAACGACAGAACAAAAGTGTTAACCCTTTTCATGGATATGACTAAGGATTTTAAATCTGTACCACATGACATATTATTGAATAAACTTGAAACATATTTAAACTTATTAAATCTTACCTTTCTGACCAAAAACAGATAACCCACACAGAACGATTAAGTGCTAAAACCAAAATTGAAATAATACATCAATCGGATGCCACGACTGTAAAATATGGTGTTCCACAAAGCAGTGTGTTGGGACCTTTGCTTTTTCTGATACATATCAACAACCTTCCTTCATAAATTAAACAAAAACTTATGCTGTTTGCTGCTGTATGCTGCAGGCAGTACAGTCTTTCGCGAATGAAATAGTATAGACTAAGATTATGAAAGTCCAAACAAAACAATCACATGAGCGCCGGACCCATAAAGACATTAAACGTGGCTGTTCCTTGTTTTTTCTGTGTCTATGTTTAACCTAAAAATAACAAATACCAATAGGTTATATACTTTATATCCAAAATAAATACAGTTCAGTTTTTGAAAACAAATACAAAATTATAGTATTATTTTAAATACATAGAGTAATGTATAGTAAAATTAATGTATACATAATCGGTAAGAATGTTGTAACTGTTAGTGTAATATAAAATATAAACTTGCGTAATAATGAGATTATGGTGCTTCCAAACAGCGTTATAAAATGGATAATCCATAACTGAACATTAAATATAGGCGTAATGTCAAGTGAACAACAAACATATATAATCTAATACCATAAATTGACATAATCTAAGTACCTATATGAAATCGATAACAAACATTCTACAGGCACAATACACCAAAGCTCCGCGGGTACAGCTCCAGCATTTTATTTTCAATTTAATTCATTGGTACAACCCAAAGCTAGGAGCCAGCTCTGGTAAAATCTTTGGCTACAAGATGCGAGTCAATAGTATCCAACAAATCTGTTATATCATTAGCCATTTCCACGAGCTTAAATTGACACGAAGAAACCGCTCTCTAGCTTAACGGTGAGCTAGATGCACTGCAATCAGGCGTGAACGCACGCGGGGACCGTCCGCCTGAAGCTCGCCGACTTCCAACACGTGCATAAGATACTACATTGCGTTCATATAGGATGAAGCCCAGTTTTGTCTCCATGGCCGTAACAATGTGCCCACAGGATTCACCACCTGCCTCAGAGAGACCAGATCTTTGCTTATAGGCGAGCATTACCTGATCGCATTCGTTTGTGTCTACCATTGCGAATCTGTTAAGCTTATGCCACTACGCATCGCTAGTTCACATCAGGGAAATTGGAAAATGAAGTAGAGTTTTGAAACCCAGATCAACGAGTAGTAGGGCCGGGGCCATTTTTGCTTATCATCAAAATCACTTATTTTTTAAACAAGTTTTGTATAAAGCAAATGTAATGTAACTTTAATTTAATGTAATATCCAATATCTCTTACAATAACTATCCATAAATAAATAAATTATATAAAAATCAATGCTATAATTTTTCTTTGCAGAAAGTTTTGGTTTTAAATACAAACAGATGAAGAACACTCACGTGTAACTAAATAATAATATATCTATTTTCTAAGATATTCAATTCAGTTAACTTTTATGATAGTTCATAAACTGCGCTACAATATGTACTACTAAAGCATAGTATATTTATATATTGATAATGTAAATTTCCATAAAAAAAATTTTGGCTTACCTTGAATCCCTTATACCATTCTTTAATAGTAGTCTCATCATAAGAAGTGTGACATTTTAGGAATTCCATGTCCTCTTTAGTTAGTTTATCTTTGCTTACAAAGCAACCCATTTTTATAATCACTATAAAAGAAATTGAATATTACACTCGTATATTCACTGGAAACAAATTTGTATTTCATAGGAAAGTCAGAAGCATGAGTAAATCAAGCAATGCAGTTATTTGTAAAATTGATTACTGTTGATTTTTGGTGACGTACAAAATGCGCTCTACGTGACAGGCGGAAAATTACTCGCTGTTCATTTCGATTATTGCATATCCAGAGAAATATATACAGGGTTATTTGAAAAACATCAACAACCTCGCACGACTAGATAGCTAAAATCATAAACAACAACATTTGTTCTACGAGTTTTATCATAACTCAATACATTAATTAATAATATAATATAATATGCATAGAGTTAAGAACATTCAAACGTAAAATTAAATTGATATTTATTTTTGTATGAAAGTAAAATGTGTCAAATTATCAAAAGTCGTAGAACAAATGTTGTTGTTCACGCTGATAGCTACCTGGTCTTGCGAGGTTGTTGATGTTTTACAAATAACCCTGTATATATATGTCGGCGAGGCGCGTAAGCAACAAGGAACGCTGTATGGCTGTACCAATCACGGGGCTCTCACGGGTGCAGCCATGACGGAGTCTAAGCGAGTATCGAGGGAGGGGAGGTTCGCCCCTACCGAGGCATTATTTGTGGCCGACCGACAGATGGATACCACATTAATTCCTGCACTCGGTTCGATCACTACGTCTTGGGAACCGTCTAGCGTTGGTTTTGTGAGCCTTAATAAACCAAGTTTTGTGAAGCCAGTGTTTTAACTTAGCTTCTGTCCCAACGCCTAAGAAATAAAATCAAGTGCAAGATGGATAGCACACAAAATCAGGCCCCTGACGTCGACATCAGAAGTGGGATCAGAAGAACGATCCAAGAACCAAGCGATCTGAACAAAGAAAATCCAAACTGCAACGGCCAAAATCAAGCAATTTTGCAGAAAATGTTCGAGCTCCAAAACGAGAATATGAAGGCGCTAATTGAAGCTCTCAAGACTCCAAGTGACAGCAAAAATGTGTCGTTGCCTGAATTCTACCCAGACAAAGGCGATGCGGACGCACGATCCTGGTGCGTCACAGTCGACATGTGCTTCGAAGGCAACCCTCCAACCGGTGGTCAATTAGTGATGGCCATCAGCAAGGCGCTCAAAGGAAGTGCATCATCATGGCTGTCACAGGTATCGTACCCTGGCATGACGTGGTCAGCTCTAAAAGACATGTTCATGGATCGTTTTGCATTTAACGAGACGATTGCGTGTACTTTGATACGCCTAAACAGTGAAAAACCCAGAGAAAATGAGACCCTCGCTGCGTACGGCAACCGACAACTAGCAAAACTACTCAATCGATGGAAAAATAGTTCTGTCGAGGAGATTGCAACCTCTACTGTGCTGGCACATTTGTCTCAGTTCGATTCACGTTTGAGCAGCACAGCATTCACCAACGAAATTAAAACGCGTGAACGGTTGCAACAAGAACTGCAGTCATTCAACCTCCTAAAAAGGAAAATTTCGATGGCAGATACCAGTGAATCCATCGCAAAACGCACAAAGTTTGCACCACCGACTACGACTAAATGTTTTCGCTGCGGAAAATCGGGCCACAAGCAACAACAGTGCCCACAGCGAAATAACGACGCTTATGTGCAAAAATTGGCGACCCAAGGTACCGGGCAGCCCGACAAGCTGATCTGCTACAAGTGTGGAGGAGCGCGACACGTGGCCAGTCGCTGCGGTAATGGCGCGAGTAGCAGAAGCAGCCAAGGTGCGGGTGCGCCATCCACGTCGTGAGCGGCATCGGGCGCCCCTCGAAACGAGCGCCAGATCAACGCATGCACCGTGAAGGCGCCAAGCAGCGTGCTTATGCACAAAGGTTAGTGTATCGTGTTTCACTATGATTCGGGTGCCGAGTGTTCTCTGGTTAGGGAAAGCGTGGCCACCAAGTTTAGTGGCAAAAGAATTGAGAATATTGTAAATTTGGTGGGTATTGGTAACACGAGAACAGTCAGCACTCGACAGATTCTTGCTATTGTGAGCATTGATGATTGTGTATTGGAAATTTTATTGCACCTTTTGCCCAATTTTTGCCTTCGGTATGATGTTCTAATAGGCCGAGAAATTTTACAACTAGGTTTTTCTATTAGCATGACGGCT
The DNA here is from genome assembly GCA_030578115.1 of Leucoptera coffeella. Taxonomy (NCBI): domain Eukaryota; kingdom Metazoa; phylum Arthropoda; class Insecta; order Lepidoptera; family Lyonetiidae; genus Leucoptera; species Leucoptera coffeella. The sequence continues at coordinate 431,094 of JAMBLF010000051.1, read as the reverse complement.
ACCTCATCTAAAATGAGCGAAATACCCGGTGTGCCTATTAATTCGTGTAATGTAGAATCTATCAGAAATCAGCTAGAAAACATCGTGAGGAAACGTACCTCTTGTGTTTTAAGTGGTAACATGGCTTAAGAAATACGGTCTAAGTTCTTTTAGTTATTTTCTACATAAATAAAACTTGTGTCAATATTTCTACACTACTTATGTTTCTTAAGTTAGTTTATTGTACAAAAAGTTAAAAAAGGTCTAAGTTTTTGTTCAAAAACAATAGTCTTATACCATGTGTTAGCAATAAATGTTGCCTCCAAACATAATCTATTGCCAATTCACCAAAAAGGTTGCTTGCCCCTTAAGGACCTTTTTTTTAATCATTTGACAAACGGCCATATGTCTTGTCAAACGCCACTTGACACTTTTGCGGGAAAAGTGATTCTAAGAAGTATGCGTTTGTTTTAATTGATGCTTTTAAGAAATACGTTCTTTTGTACCACACTCAAAATATTGACTCTGTAAGCAGTATAAAAGCAGTGAGAAATAGTACTTATTTGTTCGGTTCACCTTCTCGCCTAGTCGCTGATCAGGGCAGGTGTTTTGCTAATCGTGAATTCAAAGAATTTCGTGATGCAAGTAACATCAAGTTACATCTTATAGCTACAGGTTCATCTCGTGCAAATGGTCAGGTAGAACGCGTTATGTCTGTCCTAAAGAACATGTTGACAGCAGTTGAGTGTAACCCTAATCGGTCGTGGCAAGATGCATTAGGAGACGTTCAATTAGCTATTAATTGCACCATCAGTAGGGTGACCAAGGCATCCCCATTAGAGTTTCTAATAGGAAAGGTGGCGAGACCATTGGCAAACACGGCGTGCGATGATGAGAGCGAGTTAGATTTACCTGTACTAAGAGATAATGCGGTACGGTGCATAGAAGAGGCGCCTTCCTATGATAAAAGGCGGTTCTATAGAACTAAGGCAAAGGTCAATAAATTTTCCATTGGTGACTTTGTATTATTACAGAATGAGGTAAATTTAGGGGACCATTTCAAATAATAGAAGTTTTGGATGGTGATCGATACGATAAAATCTTTGAACTGTACGCGTACCTATAAGTACGCGAATGATAGGCTGAGGCCTATGCCTGTGGATCATAGCACCATTAATGACTTGTCTGATGATTCAGAGGGTTAGCTGAGTTATTGTGAACTGCCTGTGAGGTGGTAGCCTGCGTGGTCTCGTGTGTGTTGTTGTGAGCCTGTATGGTCACAATGTTGTGTTGGTGAGCCGCTGTCGTAGCCGTAGCCTAAGCGAAATCTGGTCGGCTTGCGAGCTGTTTCAGTGGGTACGCGGTAGTGCGATTCGGCACCAAGTAGACTGAGGAAGTCTGTTGGGTAACGGAGGTTACCGGAGACACGAGGTACCCACACATGGCATGGTTTAAAGATGATTTTGTACTATGAGTACTTGGATCAAGGGGTTGTTAGTGCTGCTATGGTCTTGTTTTGATATGATTTTAATGAGTAATCGACTATTGATGATGATTGTTATTAACCTTAAGAATTTGATGATCACTTAAGATGATATTGAAAAATTTAATGATTTTTCTTGATTTAATTGAAAATGCCTAGAGGTTGATAAATTTTGATACCCAAGTAGGCTGTCATGTGTTGGTCAGATATGGCTGAGTTATAAGAGAGATACTGTGGGAGATTTTCTCCTCTTTCCAGGCTACGCGTGGACGCGTCATCGTCAGGATGGGCGTGTCGGCGAGGCGCGTAAGCAACAAGGAACGCTGCATGGCTGTACCAATCACGGGGCTCTCACGGGTGCAGCCATGACGGAGTCTAAGCGAGTATCGAGGAAGGGGAGGTTCACCCCTACCGAGGCATTATTTGTGGCCGACCGACAGATGGATACCACATTAATTCCTGCACTCGGTTCGATCACTACGTCTTGGGAACCGTCTAGCGTTGGTTTTGTGAGCCTTAATAAACCAAGTTTTGTGAAGCCAGTGTTTTAACTTAGCTTCTGTCCCAACGCCTAAGAAATAAAATCAAGTGCAAGATGGATAGCACACAAAATCAGGCCCCTGACGTCGACATATATATATATATATATATATATATATATATTATGTATTAATCTTGCTATGATATAAAGAATCTATGGAGCAGAAAAAATGGTTACCAGCTGCCGGACTAGGGATAAATGTAATCTTTTGGGTTAACAGCCTTTCACCTTTGTTATTATATCATCGAATGAGCAAGAAGGAGATAATATGTATTCGAGATTCGTGAATGTATGTACGATGCAAGCCACAGACTTTAAGCAGTCAACGGAAATATTGCAGAGGAGAAACGAAAATCGAAAACAATCGTTATTTAATGAACTTAGCTTAGTCCCATAACAACCATTTATTTGCCATTTATTTGATTTCACCTTCACCTTGATTTGCGATACCTAAAATATCATACAGTCCACAAACTCACCCAAATATAATATCCAACCGAGAGATATTTTAGGTGACAAATAACAAACATACTAAAAATAACTACATCATATTTGGTACAGAGCAAATAAGACCAAATCTGATTGATTTTGTAACTGTTTATGAAATTTTGAGATTGAAAGCGATGGATACCACATGTTGTATTAACCACTCTATAGTTGAGAATAAAAGGATGATAGATAAACAAGAAGGTGAATCACACGGAAAAGAATTGGACTTCACATTTGCTGTCGGAGGAAATAAACTTATAAATTATCAGCGGTTCCCGTTTAATTTACGGTTTTAAATATCCATCACCTAAACTGCGGAATAAGTGAATTCAGTCAGCACCTATCGTAAAATATGAAAAACTATGCTTCCAAAAAAGAAGTGACTTTTACCTATGGTGAAAAATTTTCGTCATGAAGTGTCTTTTCCGTAAAAGTGGTGGATTTATAAATATCGTTTTTTGAAAAATCATTTTTGAAACGCTAAGAAAACTTAATTTTCTTGGTACTACTCGAACAGGGAAAGAGGAAATCAAAGCATAGATCTGCAATGATTTGTGATCGGATGATATTTTAAAAAACGAGTTGTGGAGGTTGCGAGCTTTTACGACTTTTATACATTTCACATACCTCAAAGTCTCCACCAGTTGCAAAGGACCGAAAACCTATATTAGTGAGTCACTTCACAGACGATTTCATAGCATCTCCGCCTCCTCGTAGAAGTGGACTACTAAGTGATAGAAAGGCTTCCGTCGAAGGCAAAATTGCTTCTGAGCTTCTTAGGGCCGGTAGGGCTCGAGTGCAGGAGAGACTCAAAATCCTATTCAATTTCTTCTTACTTGCTGAGACTTGCTCTGAGGCAAGTCCTCGTAGAGATAGCGTGGGGGGCACGTTCTTTAAAAAGGGACACAAAATGCATTTGAAAAATAAAATAATAAGGCATATTAAAATAATAAGGTAATAATAAAAATAATTATAATATTGCAATCCTCCATCACGTCTACAAGTTGTTTTCGAAAGTGCTCTGAAATCTATTCACTTCAAAATTTTACACCTTCCAGTCGCTATCAGAGCGGATTGTGAAAAGGCAAGCACATCTACACAGTTCGGCTGATAACACAATTTTCACAGCCATTGTGCCTTGGCTTCGTAGAATACGAAAAGGCTCTCCATTCCTCATCGAGATCTAAGCTGTCTTGTCCCCCAGTAAAGTATAGATTCGAAGCCATAATCCAATACAAGGTGGCAACTGTATTGATCAGTGGGTTGAAGTAATCAATATTGTGCATAATATGAACCATTTTCATTATTTAGGCGTAGTGTTCCACTTTGTGTAAGCAATGTTCAAATAAATATTGGTTTATTAATTACGATTCACGACGATTAGTTGCCACTGAGCTATAAAATAAAATTCACTTTATTCACAAAGGCACAAGACCAACGATGACAGAAACAAAACGGAACATAACAATTTTAGAGACGCCATATGATGGCCGCGGGCCCCTACGAAAGCGATCCGTCTCAGTTACTTGCTAGCAGAAAGGGAAGCCCAATCTGCCAGCACTGATGTTATGACAGACCCCGACACGTCACGCAAACGGATTCCTTTTACAAATTAAACATATAATATACATATATAATCAGGGGCTATAACTAAGATAATAAGATAAAGATAAATAGATATAATACTGTATACATATATCAATACACATTCACACTCTATACATAAAATGACAAAATATTAAAATTGACCAATACACATGAGGTGAAAAATAAAATAACGTGTAAGCGAAGTGTGTGTGTGTGTGTGTGTAAAGTGAAGCAGGCACAGATATTAAGGGAAGAATCTGTGGTATTCATAAAGTTAGTATAATGAATGTCAGAAGAAAAACACATAGAAGGGCAGTAATGATAATAATGTCAGCGTAAATTTAAATAGAAACGGAATGTACAGAACATATAATAACCGGCGGTAACTGTTCGCTAAGGTTCGGGTTCACCACAAGCTGCTCTCTGCAATGAGAGCATATGCCCAAAGCACATTTTGCGAAACATACCCTTGGATTTAGCAGTCCACACTGAGGTGGCAAGTCATTGAAAATTTTGCAGGCCATGTATTTGAATGAACCCGAAAAACCAGCCGTTTTATGAGGAGGCATAACCAACCGCGGACACTTATACCTCGTAATATCGGCACGAAGCGACTGATATCAGGTAAGCTTCTCAAAAAGGTAACTTGGCTGTCTTTCCCTTATTATCCCAAACAACAAATTAGCAAAATGAAACTTATACCTAGTCTCCATTTTCAGGATACTCGCAGCGTTAATGAACGGAGTGACATGTGTTCTAGGCGGTATCCTGGAGCAAAAGCGGGCACACGCGTTTTGCACTCTTTGCAACAACCGAAAAGAGCTCTTCAAGAGGCAAGAGCCGAAAATAGTCAGACAATAGTTTACCATTGAAAGAACCAACGCTTCACACAAACTCACACGTAGGTTGACACTCAAATATTCCCTGATATTATATAGTAACTTAATGCGGTAAAGACAGCTGCGAGCCAGAACCGAGACATGCTGAACAAACGTTAGAGATGGATCTATAAGAACCCCAAGGTTCTTAACCAGCAAAACATTTATGTTGAAATCGCCCAGAAGAATAATTTTATCAAAGCGCACCAAAGAAGTAACACTATCAGTCATAGCGTCCAGGAAGGTGACAGCACTGAGTCACGGCGGCCGGTAAGCAGTGCCCACCGCGACTGAGGTGTGTTCGACCCTGAGAGAGATCCACATCTGCTCGACAGCGTCCGGCGCAGGTGGGTGGGGCAGTGCCCGCACCCGCAAGCCCCGGCGCACGTAGAATGCAACGCCACCGCCGCGCGTCCCCACTGAAGAAGGACGTGGAACGTGGCGAAGACGGTAGCCGGGCAAGCGGGGCGCCCGCGGAGCCAAGTTTCGTTCACTGCAATCAGATCAGGCCCCATTCGCAAGAACGTCCCAACAAAGTCATCATGGCTGGTACCGAGTGAGCCCACATTAATCAAACAGATTTTTAAATGCTTGTTATTCATCGAGCATTACGGCAAAATGCACATCAATGTACAGCACAAACAAGAAAGTCTCAGCAGAAACACAACAAAATATCAAATAAATTATGTACTTAAAATACCAAATAAGGAAGATAATATATGCATGATAAATACATAGGATAGAGATTGTAAATAAATAATAAGTTAACATACTAGTGTATTTAATATGTGTGATTGGAAAATACATGGGCATGCAGACACAGGTAAAATACAATAAAATAAGACAACACCGGAAAAGCACAATCAATACAAGCAGAAAGTACACAGTAGACATTTCATTACAGTATTGTATTAATTGTATATACATACATACACGTCACGCCTGATTCCCTGTAGAGAAGTAGGCAGAGATCCGTGAACCCCACTTGTCCCGATCCTGACAGACCACTTTCGCTTCATTGACATTCATACATCTTCTCATGCATACTCGGCGGTTGTAGGTACTCCATCATATGTCTAGAGATCCCGCCATATAAATTGGCAGTTGGGGGCGTCGCCACAGTCGCGTAATTCAGTGTTACCAGTAAACACGCCAAAACTAGCACTCACTGTACCATACGGCTCGATACATTATAGGTTTCATTTGTAACGGTCTTTGGTTGCAGAGCTATAAACTCAAATAAAACAAATTAATATATCAAAGTCAAAATATGTTTATTTAAAATAGGCCCTATCACAAGCTCTCTTTGAATGTTATCTTATGATCTAAGTATAAGAACAATAAAGGCGTGTTTACTGGCAACAGTGAATTATGCAACTGCGGCGACGCCTCCATCTGACATAATATATTCAAAATTATAAATATCACAAGCTCTCTTTGAAAGTTATCTTATGATCTAAGTATAAATTAAAAAAACTATTTCAAACATGGCACTGAGCATTGTCTTTACATATTTTTTACCGAGGTTAGATCAGCGGAGACCCTAGCTTGGAGAAGAACTAACAAGAAACTCCGGATATCAATTTATTATAATCACCCTTAACAAATATAAAAATTACAAAGAGTGGGCAAAAAACACAACGCTGGTAATACTAAATTTACCTTTCATACAAAATAACACGCAATGGCGGAAACGTCAAATTTAGTTCCAAGTTTGGCTACTGCCACTTTATGTGGCGGGATCTCTAATTGCGCCGGCCCCTACCTAACCGCCCTTCCATTTCACTCACATGTATTCCTTTTGTCAATCTGCTATCATTCATACGCATAACATGTCCAAGCCATCGAAGCATGCTCTTTTTAATCTTGGTCACTACAACTTCTTTCAAACCGCAATAGTCCCTTATCACACCATTTTTAATTCATTCATTTAATTTCACTCCTAACATGCTTCTCAGTGACCGCATACCCAACTTTCACTACCATAAGTCAATGTTGGAACTGAAAATATCAACAGTTAGTATTAGGAATAAATAATAACATAAACAATTACCCTAAAAATCACATATCTAGAAATATAATAAAAAAATGCAAAAACATTAACAAGGTGATGAAGAAGACTTTAGTTAAACTAAGAAGAATTAAAAGGGTTAACATTAAGAAACAATATAGAAATATAAACTATATTAGTACCATAAGTGATTACAAAACCCAATGTAAACTTTTAAATAATAAAATGGATGAGTTACAAGACTCACCTGCATCAATAAATTATAAATATGACATTGCCCAAACAGAGATAGGGGAACATATCCAAGCAATGGACAAACTCCGATCTTTGAGTGCATCTAACATTCATGCTTTTAACGATCTACTTAAAGATGGATGTATGAGCGGCGGCCAATTGAGTGATGCGTAAGGGTATGTTTGTGTTGAGCCTGTGGCAGAAACACTTGTGGACTGCTCAGTCACAGAGGTGGCTAGGTGTGAGGATGTCAGGCTTAGTGGACAGGGAGGCAAGGTAATCTATTGCGATGAGATAGGTAGAAATGTAGGTAGGTACCTAGAGGCCATTATGGATGGGCCAGTACAAAATTATTGTAGATAAATATATATAGTTATAGATAATATATGTAAAAACAAAAGTGATTGGAATAAAACCATAATAATTTTATGTGGTAGGCGCGGAAAAAATTATAAACTGAAATTAGCTAATTTATTTGATAATTTAATGTCAAAATTTAAAATTAATTTGTTCTATGCACTTTGCCTTACTCCTCATCGTTGCCAGCTGAAGAAAATAGGGCTAGGCATGGGCTGAATTGCTGCTTCCATACTATGTGTACGCAGAGTAGTAATTTAGACTATGTTGACATTAACTGCATAATTAATAATCAAATGAAATTTAAAAATAATTTATACTTTTTGTTTAATAGCTGTAAGAGACAGGTAGCAGCATCGCTACATTATTCTTTATGTAGACGAACCCAAGTTTTGGTTTCTGAAGCTGCAGCGATGCCAGATCGAATGGCTATATGTACAGGTGCTGAGGAGCGTATATAGTATGGCAACGATATCTGTTGCTTTGAGTCTTATACAGTTGCTTTGAAATGTAGGACGCCCCCCTGCCAGGTGGACCGATAACCTCAAGAAGATCGCAGGTAGAGGCTGGACGAGGGCCACGAATGAACTTATGGGCTGATTGATTGATTGAATATAAAAAAAAAACATATATTAAATGTAAATGAACAAAATGTATTCGGCATAGCTGTTGTTTGGGGCTTGACTCTGTATCAGGGGGTACAGGGTTCAAAGCCTGCATTAGCATATACCAATGGAAATGAAGTTTAATGAATTTCTATTTACATTTTCTTAATAAAAAACATTCGCGAAATGCACCAAATACTACGGTGAGGGAAAACATCGTGAGCTAACCTACATGGTGGCATAATTTACCACCTGTCACGTTAAGTACTGACAATCTGATCAACACGTAGATTTAAGGTGGTTATAGAATTACTACCTCCACGATTGCGAAGATGGAAACCTGAACCTCTGACTACCTCGCAAGGGTTACTTACTAGTTGTGAACGCGTTTGTCTATAAACATAAATAAATCCTCATACTAAACCTTGTTTTGAAGCACAAGAACAATCTTAGGATTAATTTAATTTTTTTAGTTTCAATGCACATCACTTTTAGCCCGACAAATGGGGAAAGTTAAACATACTGTATGGGTGTGATTATAATACCCAACTGCTAGAGTGGCTGTAGCCAAGTGGACATCTGACTTCTTATGAGAACGTTCTTAGGTTTGAACCCCGGCTCTTGCATGTACCAATGAATGAAAAAAAACAGTTTTTCATTTAAGTATATAAATTACAGTCGCTAACGGTGAGGGAAAACATCATGACGAAACCTGCCTATCACTCAGGATAGCTAATAGTAATTCCAGTGACATCTCATTAATTACTACTTGAACACCATCCCGCTCAAATACTCTATCACTTTCTCTGAGCACATCATTCTAATTAAGCCTATACTGAAATTCAGAGCATCCCCTACTTACCACAAGTAGACGAAGAAACATTTTTATGACCATTCTTGCATAACTATTTCAGTCTGGCAACACAGGTTTCGCTTATATTCCATATATTATGTATACTTACCAAAAATTCACACTATATGTAACTATAACTAATACTTCATAATTATAACTTTATATGTTTTGATTAGCATACGCATTAGGGATTTCCCTGTAAGGTATGTGATCTTGTTGTGAATAAAAAATAAATTGTAATGCGACAATTCAAGCACAGCAGCGCTACAGTACCGCGCATGCTAGGGCTGTTTTTAGCGGCTGGAATATCAAATATAAAAAAGGAGGGCGTTTCAAAACATCCCGACACATTAAGATGAGTTTTAACTATATAATAAAGTTAATTTTTATACCCAATACTGTATCAATTGAAACGTAATTTTATTATGTTTAATAACTAACCGGACTTATCACTTCAGTATTTATATAATAAAGTTACCTTTATCATATAAATGCTTACGCGATAAGTCCCGTTGGTTATTAATCATGAGTATAAATAGCGAATCTCTTATAACTATAATTTTATTAATTACTATATATAACACGACAATGATTTCTTTTGCGATGGTTAGACATTAACTGTATCATCCAATGAACACTGCGACGGTTTTTGCCACTCTGGACCGGCTTCATACAACATATTCACTATCAAACGTGATATGAAGTATTGATCATGTCGCCGCGCCGTGTAGATAGTTACCTATTTCAAGAAGTACGTTTCCTTACGATGAAATGTATAAAGTGACATTCTCACCGATATCGAAATAGTAAGCAACCCAATACGGAATGAATTCTAGCTTTTCAGTGGTTGTAATGTAACTAGTACAGATTACATTATGTATGTAAAAACAATTATACTCCTAAGGTAGTAAACCAATTACTATTATACTCTCATATAATTTTTTTTCGCCAATCAATCTTTATATATATTATATTTCGAATGTCATACGCAGTTCTAGAACAAATCACATTTAAATATCTCATTTCTTCAGAAAAAGAACATAAGCGTGGTTTTGACAGTTGGAAACCGAGGGAACTCGGTGGCGCTGCAGCCCGTTTCAACGATATTGTCATCATATGTATGTAGGTATGTACCTACCTAACCTATTATTTACTGACTGAAAATTTACCGAACTCGTAAGACCTGTTAATAAGTATTTAGATTATAGTGCTTTTGAAATTTCTTTACCGAAAATACGTCTGTAGTATTTTTTTATATGCGTAAGTTTTATGAATACCTAAAAATCTGAAAAAGGTTTTTTCTAAGGCGTCTCGGATGGTTTAATATTGACTGTTCATTAAGATTGTTAACAATAACTTTTCGTAAGGTACTTCAATCACGATAAATTTTTATGTCAATCAATAAATTTTATATGTTTGATAAAAACTATTGTAGAAATACTGTTTACCAAATTGAAGATATAGTCGTCATAAAGTTTATTAGTTACATTTATCTACACTAAACACATTGTAACAAAATTAAACTAATGAATCTAAGTGTAAACTCGGATAAAATCTAATTAAATTTTGCCACAACACTCTTTCATTTAGTGACTAAAAGATAATATACAGGGTGAAATTTTCATCACTGGCAATATTTCAAAGATAGATTCTATGGTGAAAAATATGTGGTTTGACATGATTATTTTAGTACCTTCCAGTACAAAAATTTTGAGAAAAGCCTCCTCAAAGTTTGGGAGCCAATTCAGAATACATGTACCCTACATTATTTCATTCATAAATTCTCATCCAACTAAACATCTTCCAACACCCAAAACAAAAAACTATCAACAACAAAACAAATAACTATCAACAATAAAACATCCAAGTAAAAATCTAAAAATTATACTAAACTCTATTTCTGGTGTAGCCGTTATAGGGTTTGAAGAAAAGGCGTCATCATCATCACTACGGCTTACCTGCTGTTTCATACACGAAAACATAGAGATCGCCCCACATAAATTGGCAGTAGCCAAACTTGGAACTAAATTTGACGTTTCCGCCATTGCGTGTTATTTTGTATGAAAGGTAAATTTAGTATTACCAGCGTTGTGTTTTTTGCTCACTCTTTGTAATTTTTATGTTTGTTAAGGGTGATTATAATAAATTGATTTTCGGAGTTTCTTGTTAGTAAGTGGAATCAAAGGTGCTTTATTCTCCTTCTCTCTTTCACAAAATGAGTAAACCTTTGATATGATTTCTCTGGCAGCACTTCTGATAACTTGCTCCTCTATTTTAAGCGGTTTTACCACGAATAATGAATTAAATCGAATCAAGCACAAACAGTAAACAACAACAAAATAACACGCAATGGCGGAAACGACAAATTTAGTTCCAAGTTTGCCAACAATATCGTCACGAAAATCTGAGATGCAAGAGTGGCTAAGAAGCAAAAATCTTTATTTTGAGGATAGCTGGACAAAGCCACTTTTTACCGTTTACCACGTTAGGCGATAAACGTATCCATATGGATCACAATTATTATTAAGGAGAAACTGGCACACTGCTCACTTTCTTTGTAATCTTTATGTTTGTTAATTATAAAAATAATAATCTTTATTGTTGTTATACTTAGATCATAAGATAACATTCAAAGAGAGCTTGTGATAGGGTATGGCACAGTGAGTGCTAGTTTTGGCGTGTTTACTGGTAACACTGAATTACGCGACTGTGGCGACGCCTCCAACTGCCAATTTATGTGGGACGATCTCTAAAAGTTTTTTTTGTGGTCGAACAAATTACATGCTCCCAATGAAAATGATCAATACACATCGATTTCATCACACATACCCATGTACACGATGACAAATACAATTCCATTTCACTAGTTTTTCAATCTTTGTTCATTTTAACACGTATCGATAATTATTAAAACTAATAACAAATAATTTCAAAACTTATTATCATCTTGCGAATTCCGTAGCAAATTTTTTTACAATAAACAATTCAATTTCAATTCAACATAGAGTAATAACATTATTTTAATGGTATGGTTATATGTTTTAAAAAGTATAGGATATAATTAGTGACAAAATAGTACATAATACATAAGTGAAATATACAATTTTATTATTCTTGATTTACTTTTCATTGTTAATTATTTATCTCATGTATATTATATAAAAAGTCCAAGAGTGGAGACCGCGTCTCAGTAAACGTAGTGTGGGGCGCCCCCCCGGCAAGGTGGGAAGACGACCTGTGCAGGTTGGCCGGCATCGAATGGATGCGAACGGCCACTGACAGGGAGAAGTGGCGTCATTTGAGGGAGGCCTATGTCCAACAGTGGATTCAGACAGGCTGATGATGATGATATTTATTAATTAGTCATACAAAATATTTAAATATTTATGCTCGTAGTAAGTCGAAAGTATGAAATGTACTTCACTTCACCCTGGCTGTATGACGCGATCTTTACTTCATCTTTACTTTATCTGTGGCTAATTTATTTATTTGTTTGTTTTACAACGCTATGGCGGTTGAAACTAGAGATCGCGCCACATACGGTGGCAGTTGGAGGCGTCGCCACAGTCGCGTAATTCAGTGTTACCAGTAAACACGCCAAAACTAGCACTCACTGTGCCATACGGCTCGAAACATTATAGGTTTCATTTGTAACGATCTTTGGTTGCAGAGCTATAAACTCAAATAAAACAAATTAATATATCAAAGTCAAAATATGTTTATTATACTATTTCAAACATGATTAATAATTAACGGGACTTATCCTTCTTATTATATATTACATATATTATGTGTTCCTTCACTCTGTCCGCAATAGACCGTTTAGTCTGTTCGACATAGGATTTCCCACAGCTGCAATCAATCTTATACACACCCTTATATCTTATATCATGAGTATAAATCGCGAATCTCTTAAAACTATTATTTCAAACATGGCACTGAGCATTGTCTTTACATATTTTTTACCGAGGTTAGATCAGCGGAGACCCTAGCTTGGAGAAGAACTAACAAGAAACTCCGGAAATCAATTTATTATAATCACCCTTAACAAACATAAAAATTACAAAGAGTGGGCAAAAAACACAACGCTGGTAATACTAAATTTACTTTTCATACAAAATAACACGCAATGGCGGAAACGTCAAATTTAGTTCCAAGTTTGGCTACTGCCACCGTATGTGGCGGGTACTCTATTTTCGTCGTCTGAATTTATAATTTAATGTTAAATTTCTATTTCATAGTACAATAATGGTAGATTATGTTAATGAATGTTGTGAAAGTAAAACATGGTTTAGTTATGTAAATGTAAATTCATACTTTAGTGGAAATGAAATTAATTACTGAAGTGCTTTTGAGGTTATAATTGTCGAGAATTAAAACATAGAAAATTTAATGGAATCAAATGTTTTAAGGAACTTATCAAAGCGTAAACTAAAGGGAGATTAATTAGTAACCAGCATAGAATAATTACGCGATTAAATTAAGTACAATCCATAACCGGCTAATGCTCATGTTGTGTTATTGTGTGCAGTGATGATTATTTGGATTAAATAAAAGAATAGTGCGTAACATTGTCGTAATTAATGTTTAAAGGAAACCACATAAGTATGTTCTATTGGTTTCCTAACCTGTGAAAACAATGTCTCAATAATGAAAAAAGTTTCATTCAAGTTGCTTCTGGTCCATAAACACTAGATTACCATAGAGAATGTAAACTTACAATTTATGAATGAACATGACCTTGGTAAGTAGTACGTTAATAGGGTACCCATATGTTACGGAAAATTTAAAATGCAAATTAAAAATATTGACCAACATTTCCTACCCTTTTTATTATGAAAATGGGTTCTATAGGTGCTACTGTCAGGTTAAAATATTGCCAGTGATGAATCTGTCACCCTGTATGAATACTGTACCGAAAGTACGGCTGTAGTATTTTTTTGTATGCGTAAGTACCTACTAAATATGAAAAAAGCTTTTTTGGAACGTATTGTTGTGATTTCTAAAAATAGATGATGTTTTAACTCCCACCATTCTAGTTACGTTGAGCTGTGTTCGCGACTGTTGAACTGTGTTTGCGATTGTTGCAATTCGATAGATTGTTTTACCATATTGTTGTTGTGTACGCAACTATAGACAAAAAAAGAAGGATGGCGGCCACGCCCCACAAGAATAGGTATTCCTGATTGCCACCTAAACTTACCATTATTCTGTTAAATAGTTTTTAAAACACTTTTGTTTGCTTTTGAGCTAATTACTTAAGTTAGTTAATGTCATAAGACTAAGAAATTTAAGAATGATATTGAGCGCGTAACAAGGTTGTCTCTGATTGGTCAAATCAGTTTTGGCCAACATAACTGAGGGCTTCCTTGCTACGCGCTCGAGAGAAAAAATCAGTTTTGTTTGTAACCATTGAGGAGAATAGTAAAATTAAAATCTTGTGTGTCATCTCAAGCAGTTATTTATTTTATGATTGTGAGTAAAATTACTCTAAAGTATAAACATTTATATCCCTCCTGTCTTTCCTGATCATCGCTACGCTCGCGAGTCCCAAAGCAACCAGAGGGAAAGTGAAATTAAAGTCAGTGTGCCAATCCCGACAGAGACACGTGTTCTACAGTATACGAATGGATTAGTATTAACTGTCTATTGTGAATGCCTTATATTCATAATAACTTTTCGTAGGGTATTTGATTCACGACAAAATTATATATTAAACAATACTTGTTACCAAATTGCACAAACTTAGTGACGATTATTTGTACAATTTGGTAACAAGTATTGTAACAAAGCAGACCTCATGAATTAAAGCATAAAATCTATGATAATTGGCTAAAATTTATTTATATAATATGCCAAATTAGTCAGTTTGATTTGGTGACTCGAAATTAAATATGTATGTCTTGTTCATATTATGGAAGTACAGGTTACTTACAAAATAAATTGAATAAACATATAGATATTAAAGTATTACTTTTAAACAAAAATATATCACGAATGTAATCCCTTTCGACGCAGTCGGAGCCAATATTCAAAGTACATTAATAGCATGTAATTCATGTTTCAGGGTCAAATCCAATGGAAATGAAGTTTTCTAACATTCACTATTGATTTTCTAAATAAAAATATATTTACGGAAAACTGCGAGGGAAAATTTCGTAAGGAAATTATAATCCCTCAGAATAGGTGAGTAGTAGTGGAGAAGTCAGTAACCGTATCACATTGACAAAGATAACATGTTTTCACGACTTTGCGCGGTAGTCAGTGGTTAGGGTCGCCCGTCTCCGGAATTGCAGAGTAATTACATATCGACCTCGAACCTACTAGACCAGATAGCCAGTACCCAAAATGACAGGTTATAAGCCGTCTCACATTTGAGTCCTACTTAGTTACCATCTTATACATTTGCGGATATGGCCATGCGAACCTCTAACTACTCGGTAAGGTTTAATCGTCGTGAGAGTGTTTGATTCTTTGTTTTGTTTCAGGTTCCCTCATAAGTCATGATGTATTCCTTCAACGATATTTATATTAAACGAAAATAATATACAAAAAAAACTAGCAATTTACAACAAAAAGAGTTATTGTAATCTTATGAAAAAATTTTACTTGATGTGTTCAAAAATTAAAAATATATATACTTATGTATATTCAAAAATCTTTATTGTTTCACATAAAGTACATTAAGGGTATTGTTCGCGGAAATGAGCGAAACGAGTGTTTTCATTTTTCAGTTTAAACCTATTTAGAACTTACTGACACCTATCATACTTTCAAGATAGCATAATGAAAGACTGAAATTGATGACTGAAGTAGTTTCAAGAGTTAAATATCAATAATTACGTAAATATAAACGCATAAAGTTGATACAAAATCAGAAAAATGGCGCAAACAGGGTTTTGTATTTTTTCGTTTATTTTGTCACGGAGTAAGATCTGAAATCAAAATATACAATAATGGGTTCTCTAAATACTAAATAAATTGACTAAAAACATATTAGGTCCTGTTTTATTCATAATACTGTAGTTTTCGTAAGTATAAAACGCCCAATTTTGGACCGCCGTCTTTTTCATACATTTTTATATGGACAGTTTACTCGTGCGCCGCGAGTCGCTAGTTTCAATAGATCGCGAACAGTCTTTGGCGAATGTCAGCGTGAGAGCACCTCCATTTTGTTGGCGATCAAAGCTAAACCGCTAGATAATCACACGAGATCAGTTATTTCTTAGTTCAATAAGTGAAATTTGGAAAACAATGTGTAATCACTTTGGTGTTTGAGGTTATTGCTTATTATATTACAAGCGATTTTTTTCTTTCGAAGTGAACTGCTAAAGTTATTTATTCTACATGTATATTTTAAGAAGTATTTTACTTGATGCGACGCCATATTTGATATAAAATTTATTCTTGCGTCATTTATGCCTATGACAGGTACATATCAGACATGATATGAAAAAATCATGATAATTAATGTAAATAGAGATCGCCCCACATAAATTGGCAGTAGCCAAACTTGGAACTAAATTTGACGTTTCCGCCATTGCGTGTTATTTTGTATGTAAGGTAAATTTTGTATTACCAGCGTTGTGTTTTTTGCTCACTCTTTGTAATTTTTATGTTTGTTAAGGGTGATTATAATAAATTGATTTCCGGAGTTTCTTGTTAGTTCTTCTCGAAGCTAGGGTCTCCGCTGATCTAACCTCGGTAAAAAATATGTAAAGACAATGCTCAGTGCCATGTTTGAAATAATAGTTTTAAGAGATTCGCGATTTATACACAATATGATATAAGATATAAGGGTGTGTATAAGATTGATTGCAGCTGTGGGAAATCCTACGTCGGACAGACTAAACGGTCTATTGCGGACAGAGTGAAGGAACACATAATATATGTAATATATAATAAGAAGGATAAGTCCCGTTAATTATTAATCATGTTTGAAATAGTTTAATAAACATATTTTGACTTTGATATATTAATTTGTTTTATTTGAATTTATAGCTCTGCAACCAAAGACCGTTACAAATGAAACCTATAATGTATCGAGCCGTATGGCACAGTGAGTGCTAGTTTTGGCGTGTTTACTGGTAACACTGAATAACGCGACTGTGGCGACGCCTCCAACTGCCAATTTATGTGGGGCGATCTCTAGAATGTCTAGATGTCATGTCATGTCTAGAGATCCCGCCACATAAGGTGACAGTTGGAGGCGTCGCCACAGTCGCGTAATTCAGTGTTACCAGTAAACACGCCAAAACTAGCACTCACTGTGCCATACGGCTCGATACATTATAGGTTTCATTTGTAACAGTCTTTGGTTGCAGAGCTATAAACTCAAATAAAACAAATCAATATATCAAAGTCAAAATATGTTTATTAAACTATTTCAAACATGATTAATAATTAACGGGACTTATCCTTCTTATTATATATTACATATATTATATGTTCCTTCACTCTGTCCGCAATAGACCGTTTAGTGTGTTCAACGTAGGATTTCCCACAACTGCAATCGATCTTATACACACCCTTATATCTTATATCATGTGTATAAATCGCGAATCTCTTAAAACTATTATTTCAAACACGGCACTGAGCATTGTCTTTACATATTTTTTACCGAGGCTAGATCAGCGGAGACCCTAGCTTGGAGAAGAACTAACAAGAAACTCCGGAAATCAATTTATTATAATCACCCTTAACAAACATAAAAATTACAAAGAGTGGGCAAAAAACACAACGCTGGTAATACTAAATTTACCTTTCATACAAAATAACACGCAATGGCGGTAACGTCAAATTTAGTTCCAAGTTTGGCTACTGCCACCTTATGTGGCGGGTACTCTAGAGATCGTCAAAATCAGCTCTAACTTTTTAATTGATATTTAATTGTTTATATGCTCATTCTGAGTATTTAGAGACTATTTAAACCGAAATAAGTTAATACTAAACAGTGTTTTAAGTGTAAATTATATTGATATAAAGTGTTTTTGATCCACTTAAAGTATCTGTTACCGTTGAGTATATTTGAAAGTTCTCTCTCATTTAATTGCTAAAAACGTATAATTGTACTAAATATTCGTGGTATAATTGAAGTGCGGTGCATTTCTTTCTCGTTTCCTTGTTTAATCTACTAATAATAACTTTACAAAATTTCAATTCAACATACAATTATTTATTATCTTGTCTACCTCAATGGCGACTTGTAAAATGAATACTCGGTCTCAAACCATTCGTGAACTGGAAACAAAACTCAGAAACACCCTAAGTGAACTTCACGCTTCTAAAGACAAGTGTTCCGGACTAATCTCGGAGCACGAGGATAGCGAGAAGGAAGTGTTACTTATAGTTGAGAAAAACACTAGGTTAAAGTCAGAATTGGTTTTGAAAGATCGTGAGTTAGCAGAGGTGGTGGCGGAACGGGACTATGCGCGCAGTGCTCTGGCTGGTTTCCATCAGTGCGGTTTGGAGTATGAAGATGCCCTGTTGCAGATCTCACAACTGAAGTTGGCCTTGTGTGAGTCCGAAGAGGTGGTGAGATCCCTTAACACGGAGGTGAAGAGACTTCAATCTGCAGAAGCTAACCAGCAGTATCAGCGCCTTGTCATGAAGACCGGCTTCAGTGCTTCTGCCACCCCTATGTCAAGAAATTGTAGGAAAAGATTAAGAAAGTTACATAAATTAATAAACAAAACTTATCTTTGTGTAGGAAACAAAAAATCTTTTACAAATAATAATATAAACAATAAACTAAAATCAGTTTACATACACCACAAATTAGCTAGTAGTAGGCATGACTGTGAGATACAGGCTTTTCACCGGAAGGTAGTTCTGCTTGAGGGTGAATTGAGTGCTGTGACTCAAAGTTATGAAAGTTCTCAGACAGATATTGCCCGGTATACTGAGGAGATGGATGAGCTCCTAAAACTTTGTAGGGAGAACCAGGAGAGTTTTGATTCGCTTGTGGCTGCAGGATGTCCTTGTGCCGATGTGTCACAGGTTTCTATAGCCAGTTCTAAAATAAATACTAAATGTTCATCACCCAAACAAATAAATTTAAATAAAAAGTTAAATCACAAATTAGTTCATATTTATGGTGATGAAATGGTGAAAAATATCGGTGTAATGGTGAGTAATGAACTTTCAAATATGGCAATTTACAACAATTGCCTACCAAGAGCTGATTTTGACAACTTAATTGACAATATATTGAGAACTAGGTTAGAATGTAATGTGACATTGCTTCTAATGTGTTGTCGCAGGGGGAATCTAAATAAACATAGATTAATTAAATATATAGATAATTTAATTACTCAAAAACATATTAAATGTATAATCCTGTGTACCTTGCCTTATTCTAAGACATTGACCCCCGCAGAAAATAAATCTAGGTATATATTAAATCAGACTATGCACACTATTTCAGTGCATAATAGTAATATTAAATTAATAGATACAAATTGTATTTTAAAGAACAAATTATATTTTACTGGAGATACTTACTATCTCAACAATAGTTGTAAAAAACAAGTAGTTAGCTGAAATGCTACAATTTTATTTTAGTTTTGACCAAGCCAATTCACTGGCCTCTGACATTTTTAAATAATAATAATATAAATGTATTTTGTATTTGTGAACACTGGGCCAAAGATTATGAATTAATATATAATTTTAAAAATCATAATATTGTAAGTTCTTTTTGCCGTGAAAATTCAATACACGGTGGCTCTATGATAATTATGCATAAAAGTATTAAAAATAAGGTTCGCAATGATATAATGTCAGAAAGTGTAGAAAAAATAATAGAATGTCCTGTGTGGAGGCAGATGCATTCATTGTTTGTTGCTTATATAGGCCACCTAATGGCGACTTCTGTGTCTTTGAGAACATTTTGGAAATGGTATTGCTTAAACTGTGTAAATCTAATAAGACCATATTCTTTTGTGGTGATTTCAATGTTGACCTTTTGGAGTCCTCGACACGGGCTACTAGACTTCTAAATTTGTTTTGGTCTTTTGGGTTGGATAGAATATTTAAAAGCCCAACAAGGGTGACCAGCCATTCTGCTACATGTATTGATAATATATTCAGTAATGAGAACCCAAACAGCAGCAAAATTATTAATGTTTTGAGGTCTGATCACAGTGGCCTGTTAGCTTCATTTAACAAAAATATATATTCTATTAATTCTCAGCTTATAACTTGTATTCTGGTAACTGAACGGCGTCTGGAGCGTTTTAGAGAACAAATTAACAACAAATTAAGATTGTTTAATATTCACAGTAGCTGTCCAAACGAAATGTTCGAAACAGTTTTTGATCTAATTAATGGGGAACATATATCTGTTTTTATTCCAAAAACTTTAAATATATATTCAAGGAAAAAGTTTAATGATTGGGCAACACCGGGTATCCATGTTAGTAGGACAAAATTGTATAAATTGTATGAAGAAAAAACAACAAACTTTAGTGTAGCTTTTAGAGACTATGTAAAATTGTATTCAAGGATATTCAAAAACGTTTGTGTCCAGGCTAAGTCACTGTACATTAGGAATAAAATACTCAAATCTAAAAATATAATCAAAGAAACGTGGGATGTCATTAAATCTGAAACTGGTAGAGTTAAACCTTATAATCAAAATAATCTAAAGCTGAAACTTAATAATAAAATTGTATGTGGCGAAGCAGATGTTGCTTCATGTTTTGAAGAATATTTTGGAAACCTCCCTTTGATGACATCCAGCTCACTAAACAGTTGCGCTGAGAAGGCTTGCAATCTGCTTGCGTTGTCGGCCCCGTGTTGTGATGGTGAGTTCCGTTTTAGGCCTACAACTCCATTAGAAATAATAAAAACATTCAAAACTTTCAGTAAGAAAAAAACTGTGGATCTGTTTGGACACACGGTCAAAACAATTAGTGTTATTATTGACTTGTTGGCACCTTATCTGGCATCGGTTTTCAATGCCTCGATAGAATCAGGTTCGTACCCTGATTTAATGAAACTAAGTAGAGTAACACCGATATATAAGTCTGGTAGTACCTTGGACCCATCTAATTACCGTCCAATATCCGTGCTACCAGCATTAAGTAAAGTATTCGAGAAAATCTTGTTAAATCAGATGTTGTACCATTTTAATTTGAACGGACTGCTACATTCTAAACAATTAAGCTTCACAAAGGGTTTGTCCACCACTGATGCTGGTGTAGAATTAATAAAAGGGATTTTTGATGCCTGGGAACGGTCACGGGATGCATTTGGTATCTTCTGTGACCTTTCTAAAGCGTTCGATTGTGTCCGACATGATATAATAATAAGAAAATTAGAGTATTACGGAGTTAAAAATAATTCGCTAAATGTAATAAAATCATATTTAAGTAATAGAGTACAAAAAGTAACTATTGGTTTGGAGCAGTCGTCGGGTCGTTCAGTCCAGATGGGGGTGCCTCAAGGTTCAATATTAGGTCCGTTTCTTTTCCTAGTATACATAAAAGACTTACCTTTTGTAACTAAAAATAGGTGCAGGATGGTCCTTTTTGCTGATGACACATCCCTAATCTTTAAAATTAGCAGAAAAATTGATGAGTCGCAAAAAGTAAACTCGGTGATAGGAGATGTAGTTCAATGGTTTCAATATAACAATTTAGTTCTTAATAATAATAAAACAAAATGTATTAAATTTACTTTGCCAAATGTTAATGGTGTCGAAACCAATCTAATAATAAATAATGAGAAAATAGATAAAATTAATACTACTGTCTTCTTAGCGATAACTTTAGATTCAAAGCTGCAGTGGGGAGACCACATTCGCGTTTTATCTAAAAAACTTAGTTCCGCGGCATATGCTGTTAAACGGATTAGGGAATACACGGACGAGTTCACGGCTAGGGTTGTTTATTTCAGCTACTTTCATAGCATTATGTCTTATGGCATCTTGCTGTGGGGTTGTGCTGCTGACATAAACACAATATTCGTTTTGCAGAAGAGGGCTGTTCTCTGCATTTATAGAATGGGCCCCAGAGAGTCACTTCGTGAAAAATTTAAAGAAATTGATATCTTGACGGTTGTTGCTCAGTACATATATGATTGTGTCATTTATGTACATAAAAATATAAATATTTTTAGAAGAAACTGTGATGTTCATAAAATTAATACTAGGAACAAACATAAGCTGTATGTGGCGCCCTCAAGGCTTCAAAAGGTCAAGAAATCTTTTATTGGAAATTGCGTGCGTTTTTATAATCATTTACCCGACTGGATTACGCGATTGCCCTTGCCTAAATTTAAGACTATAGTTAGAGGCCGACTAGTCCGGGGCGCTTACTACGCGGTCGGAGACTACCTTGCCGATGCTCAGGGTTGGCAATGAGTGCATCTAAGCTATATGTGCAAAGTTAATTATGTTTCTTTATAAATTTGTTTTTGTAAATGGCACTGGGCAAAAAATCCTGAAAGCCGGAGTTTCTTGTTGGTTCTTCTCCGAGCCAGGGCTTCCGAACCAACGGTAGAATTTCAATGATAAGAGACAACCAGTGTCAGGCAAATGTTTTGACTTTCAATGAATGTACTGTACTTGTACTTATGTTGAATAAAAACATTTGACTTTGACTTTAAGTAATAGAGTACAAAAAGTAACTATTGGTGTGGAGCAGTCGTCGGGTCGTTCAGTCCAGATGGGGGTGCCTCAAGGCTCAATATTAGGTCCGTTTCTTTTCCTAGTATACATATAGTATACTTACCTTTTATAACTAAAGATAGGTGCAGGACGGTCCTTTTTGCTGATGACACATCCCTAATCTTTAAAATTAGCAGGAAGATTGATGAGTCGCAAGCAATAAACTCGGTGATAGGAGATGTAGTTCAATGGTTTCAATATAATAATTTAGTTCTTAATAATAATAAAACAAAATGTATTAAATTTACTTTGCCAAATGTTAATGGTGTCGAAACCAATCTAATAATAAATAATGAGAAAATAGATAAAATAAATACTACTGTCTTCTTAGGGATAACTTTAGATTCAAAGCTGCAGTGGGGAGACCACATTTGCGTTTTATCTAAAAAACTTAGTTCCGCGGCATATGCTGTTAAACGGATTAGGGAATATACGGATGAGTACACGGCTAGGATTGCTTATTTCAGCTACTTTCATAGCATTATGTCTTATGGCATCTTGCTGTGGGGTTATGCTGCTGACATAAACACAATATTCGTTTTGCAGAAGAGGGCTGTTCGCTGCATTTACAGAATGGGCCCCAGAGAGTCACTTCGCGAAAAGAAATTGATATTTTGACGGTTGTTGCTCAGTACATATATGAGTGTGTCATTTATGTACATAAAAATATAAATATTTATAGAAGAAACTGTGATGTTCATAAAATTAATACTAGGAACAAACATAAGCTGTATGTGGCGCCCTCGAGGCTTCAAAAGGTCAAGAAATCGTTTGTTGGAAATTGCGTGCGTTTTTATAATCATTTACCGGACTGGATTACGCGAATGCCCTTGCCTAAATTTAAGATTATAGTTAGAGGCCAACTAGTCCGGGGCGCTTACTACGCGGTCGGAGACTACCTCGCCGATGCTCAGGGTTGGCAATGAGTGCATCTAAGCTATATGTGCAAATATAATTTTATGTTTATTTATAATTTGTTTTGTAACTGGCACTGGGCAAAAATCCTGAAAGCCGGAGTTTCTTGTTGGTTCTTCTCCGAGCCAGGGCTTCCGAACCAACGGTAGAATTTCGGTAAGAAATTATGACAAGAAGTTGAGAATACATACATGATACATTCTGACATCACTTCAGCTTTCTTCACAGTAGGTAGGCAGCAATTAGTGAACCCCAGGATAGGTTATTTATGATATATATATATATATATATATATATATATATATATGCACACACACACATATACATAATTATATATACATAACTATATAATATGCATTACGACCGTGGCCGAATGCAGGGTAGTCAGTGGTTAAGTATGCATTTGTGATGCTCGAAATCATAAATATACATTTGGGATGCTCTTTGGCAACTTGAATTTGAGTTTTTGGCGAACTGCAGAATAGGTTATACCGGTGCCGGACAGATATACGGAAAGAACGGGAGTTGGTTAGATTTTGATTTTTTTACGACTCAGACTCATCTCTCTCAAGAAGGGTAGACCGCGGAGCATTTTTGTAGAGACAAATTGCTATCGAAATCCGATTTCGGTCACTAGGCTCTCATAACGGAGTTGGAGGTCGCACCAAAAAAAACATTTTTATTATACATATCCTGCTGCCCAAAATTTTGCTCAGTAGTCTGTAGGTATTTGTTTGCCTCGTCAAACTTTATGCATAAATCGAAGAAATTATATTTTTCGAAGTTCTTTTCCAGCTCAAAACCATACGAAAATACAAGCGCAGTACTAGGCTCACAGACTCCTACAGGAGGTCGGGTTAGGGTACTCACTCAAGTACGTTTCAATACACTATTTCTTATTGTCACTATAAAATTACAATTATTTACCACAAGTGATTAATTATTTAAACATTGATTACTTTTATATATTTATGACTACAATGTTTTTAATATATATTAATAAATAATAAGTTGTTGAATAATTTGTTAATAATTTATTAGTGTTTGTTTCCTTTACAATTCAATTGATACACGGAACGAGCATACGCCATGACAGTAAAGTTTGTTATGATTTTGTTATATCAAGTTTGATGTGATTTATTTCAGTGTTTTTGAAACTATCGTGGTGTGGAACCTGTTTATATCGCAAACATAAATAACATTACATAAAATATCCCCTATTATCCCGCCGCATTGCTTTGTGAATCGATATTTATAGAAAAATGCTTCGTCACTCATAGCATAAGAATTTACAAATGAAATAACAACAATTTATCTGCAAGAAATCTAATTCATCATACAGATTTGATATTGACTTATATTAGCTTTGATTTTAACTTATTTTAGATATAAAAACATACTTGGCCACTACTAAAACAGAAAGGTAACCTCAAAAGTATTTATCCCAGAGATAAACAAGGGGCTGCAATTGTTTTACACGGACTTGTTTCTATAACAAAACATCGATTTTGTTTTAGAATAAGGTGGTAGGTATCTGTGAGAACATAGTAAACTAACTTGACGCATACTGTTTAGAAATGATATCAAATGTATTCATAGTATTCACAACAAACCGCTATAAAGAATGATTTGATATGTTATAATAACAAGTATTAAATGTTATGTAAATCCACTAAGTTCGATAACAAATAAAAACTAAAACAATTCTAGATTCCCAAACAGATTTCTCTTGAGTCTATCAAACCACTTGTACACAACCAATTATTAGTTTCTGTTTTATATGTCAAAACGTAAAAGTAGCTATTATAGGATTCTTATATCCAAGGTATTGCTTTTAATTATTACGATTTATTATTATTATTTTACAGCGGCTGAAACGTAAAACGTAAAAGAATAGCTGACAGTTACAGTTTCTGAGAGCTAATAATCATCTTACCACTTTCATACGCCAGACTGTTACTATATCAAATTAACAAATAATAAAGTAGGTAGGTACGCTTTGTCAGGTCAGGTGTATGTGTTTTGAGTATGCCGAGAATACACATCATCGTGACAAAATGCTTATAATTAAATCATAGTTACTAAAGTAACTGAAAACTATCTACGAGTGCGCGGGATCTCTGTTTATAGTTTTATAATCCTGACTAGGTACAAAATACTGTGCTCACATTACGTCGCTGCCACCGATCTCGATTGATATGACTACGTCGCGTCGTGTCGTTACCCGACAGACGAATACAAAAAACCTATATACAAAATATGCATTCACATCCCTTTCGGGGTAGTCAGATGTAGAGTCGAATCCCAATCGTTACCTGATTATCAATAGCCAATAGATGATTCACTAAGTCCTTACATAACCAAACCAAGCTCCCTCACTAAAACAACAGCACGTGAACAATTTAAATGGTCACCCATCCAATTACTTCCCACGCCTCTGTTGTGCTTAACTTCGGTGATAGAACGAGAACCGGTGTATAAATCACAACCGTAAAATCCTATTATTTACGATCACAACTACGCGATAGCGCGATTCAAATACTTACCCAATATTTCAGCAAAAACATTAATGACATTACATAACACAACTAATAATTGACTGTATAATAGTAGTTTATCAGGATCAAAAGAAATCTGTATGGAAATCGAGACATTTACATTTTTCGTACGACTGCCCGCCTTTAAAAGTTTGCGCCCCTGGTACATATTCGTAGGCGGCGCGTCGTCATGATCAAAACTGTCTGTCACGTTCGACAGAGAATATCTGCTAAGAAGTCGGTCTGGATTGGCGAATCACAATGTTTATTTTATGCTAGATAGATAATGTACGCTTTATTTATTTAAAAAATCAGTTAAAAAATTTTCTTTCAATCGTCACACTATTTAGTTTAAAAATCAACTCTATTATTAATATAAAACTCCCGTAAACGTGTCACGATGTTTTGAAATTTGCGCCTTTTTATATTTAATATTCTGTCCGGCCGCTAAAAACAGCACTTACTCGCACGGTACTCAGCGCCGCTGCGCTAGAAATGTCGGATTTTTGACAGTTCGTGAATTTAGTTTTGGAATACAATACCCTTAACACTTGATTGCTGGGCACCCCAGTGGGTAACGGAGCTACCTGTGTCGGGAGTACCAACTCTTCCAAAACCTTATTACAATTTATCTTGTACTTATTTTGGCGGATGTTCTTGGCTAGGTGATAATTAGTGATTACTTGGTGATAGAAGAATAACACTCCGAATGTGAAACTGTATTTTTTTTCTTTATGCCGTACTTTACAAAGGTTGGTGTCCAAGTGTTTTTTATAAAATCTAATCGCTAAGAAAAAATTATAAAGCAGACATATAAGGAGCGGTGCCGAATGCAAAAACATGATGTAATTATGTTTTAGATATTTTGTGACTAATAAGTACATAGTAGAGATCGCGCCACATAAATTGGCAGTAGGCAAACTTGGAACTAAATTTGACGTTTCCGCCATTGCGTGTTATTTTGTATGAAAGGTAAATTTAGTATTACTAGCGTTGTGTTTCTTGCTCACTCTTTGTAATTTTTATGTTTAAGGGTGATTATAATAAATTGATTTCCGGAGTTTCTTGTTAGTTCTTCTCCAAGCTAGGGTCTCCGCTGATCTAACTTCGGTAAAAAATATGTAAAGACAATGCTCAGTGCCATGCCATTGAAATAATAGTTTTAAGAGATTTGCGATTTATACTCATGATATAAGATATAAGGGTGTGTGTATAAGATTGATTGCGGCTGTGGGAAATCCTACCTCGGACAGACTAAACGGTCTATTGCGGACAGAGTGAAGGAACACATAATATATGTAATATATAATAAGAAGGATAAGTCCCGTTAATTATTAATCATGTTTGAAATAGTTTTTTTAATTTCTACTTAGATCATACGATAACATTCAAAGAGAGCTTGTTATAGGGCTCTCTATTCTATATTAAAATAGATGACTTTTGACTTTGATATATTAATTTGTTTTATTTGAGTTTATAGCTCTGCAACCAAAGACCGTTACAAATGAAACCTATAATGTACCGAGCCGTATGGCACAGTGAGTGCTAGTTTTGGCGTGTTTACTGGTAACACTGAATTACGCGACTGTGGCGACGCCTCCAACTGCCAATTTATGTGGCGCGATCTCTAGTAGGCACATTATTATTTTAAAGAAAATTAATTCAGTAATTCATTTTAGTTTTTCTATGATCTAAACGCACTGTTCACGATTATACGTAATACCAATCAATAGAGATTTCTTTTTTGTGAAGTATGTGTATGTATGCGTGTGTGTTTTACGTCATATGTAATAGTAAGTTTTTAGTTTCATTATAGTCAATAGTTTTAAGCCATTTAATTATTGCTGTTTTACATTCATAAAGGTGAGATGAATAGATGTTTACTTTCTTATTTATTACGATATAAATGAATTTGGATTGATAATGAAACTAATCATGATATTATTTTTGGATACCTTGGTAAATACATTTAATACTTGTGTTAAGGGTACTAGTCAACGTATATTTAAGAAATGTATACATATTATATATAGATAAATACATATATCATATATAATCAACGACCAGACTGGAAAGCAGTAGAAAAGCGTAGTTCTTAACTCTGCCTCCACCACGAATCGAACCCGGGACCTCACGATAAGCGTTCAGGTGTCGAACCGATCGCGCCATGGAGGACGTCAAAAATATCGAAACTGTCGTCGTCTAAACTGTCACTGGGAAAAAGTGGTTCTGCACTTATTAGTTTGGATGACATTTATTTGACGGTGTCTAAGAGCAGTGGCAGGGTTATGGACAAGTCTTTTGTGGCGGCGATGGATGCATTGCAAAATGTAGATCTGTCGCACTGACAACAAATTAGTTATTTTACACAGCTCTTTGGTGGGAAACTACGAGGCTTAAAATACATGACCTTGAGAAAATATCGCTGCCCTCTTTCAACATCTATAAGTATCGATTTCGTTGCACCGCCCCAGACCGAAATGCAGTAAATAATTATTTACTGGACAAGCGATGCAAAAACATGATTTAAAAGGGCAGGGTTACAATGTGTCTCAAAGTCTTAAACACCCAGACAAGATTCCGTATTCTAGCACTGGTATAGTCAATATGAGCTTGCCGGGAAAGATCTTTATCAATCATGACTCCTAAATATTTTGTAGTTGAAACATTAGTCAGGGGTATACAGTCATGCAAATTCGTTCCGTCACACTAATGTATTCTTAGTGCTAATTTTGTATCCGGCTGTGTTCTTCTATTAATTGTAAAACAAACATATAACATAGTTTGTTTTAGTAAACATAGTATACATTAGTAAAACATAGTTTAGTAAGAAGATTTTCTTGAAGCCAACCAAAAACCCTTGCCAGTCCAATCTCAGCGTCCCCAAAAACAGACTCCCATGATTAACCAGTGAAAATAATGGTTGTGTCGTCGGCATATGAGTAGACCGCTCCGCTATTCAACTGTATAATGCTTAGTTGGTTAATATAAATCAGGAAAAGTGTAGGACTAAGCACGCTTCCCTGGGGTACACCGAAGGTGACGTCTGTATCTTGACTTTGATTGTCACCTATTTTAACTCTTTGGGTGCGGTTGAATAAGTAGCTTCGGAATAGTTCCAGTTGCACACCTCTAATGCCAATCTCCTCAAGCTTCCGGACAAGAACAGAAAGATCAACAGTATCAAAGGCCTTTTTGAAGTTTTTACCTACATCAGCAAAGGAGAGATTTTCAAAATTTATGGATTCGTCGCGTCTTAAACTCGTTTCAGGACCGGTCAGTTCACGCAAGACGTGCACCGTTGATTTCGCAATAGATAACGAAACTTACCAACAGATGGCGCTACCAGTTAACTCAAACTCGTAATAGCATAAAACTTAGCCCACTAAAAAACAAACTTACTAGGCGTTACTCTTGTCGAAATCCTTTGGAATTGGAAGAGGTTGTTTGTATGGAAATTACAACAACCTGCTAAATTGTAATAGGTATATCAGATCAAGGGAAATCGATAAATAAAACAAGCATAATAGTTTTAACTATATTTCCATTACACATAAACATTCACGCCCTTCAATCCCTTTCGGTGTGGACAGAACCTCGGAGATTTAGTATCTTGTAGGTCAAAAAACCAAACGCATTCACGACCATTAACCCTTGCGGGATAGTCAGAGGTTCAGGTTTCCATCTCCGCATTTGCGAAGGTAGTAATTCTATGGACAACTCGAACCCAAGTGTTAACCAGATAGTCAGTACTCAATGTGACAGGTGGTCAGCCTTGTCGCCATTTACAAGGACTAACTATTACCTGTTCGACGAAAAAGTAGGTTTCCTCACGATGTTTTCCCTCACCGTATAATTTGATGCATTTCGTAAATATGTTTTTATTACGAAAACGTACATAGAAATTCATTAAACTTCATTTCCATTGGTACATGCTCAAACGGGATTTGAACCCTGTACCCACTGATACAGAGCCAAGCCCCAAACAACTAAGCTACGTCGAATTATCTAATAATCTTGTAGTCCAGCAGTGGACTGTCATAGGCTGATTGATTGATTGTAGGTCAATTCTAACATAAATATTGGAGTGGTATCATATGGAACATTGATGACAGGTTTCTAGCCCATCACCAGTTAGGTTTCATTTACCTTTAGTCACTGAGTCGTACCTCCTACAACATGCCGGAAGAATGGCAGCTAAATAACATTCTTTTTATGTCTCAGATAAATAAATACGGGATCGGTCAATACTATTCGAGGCTCAATAATACACTAAATCCTTAAAACGTCAACTTATTTAGTTATGACGTTCATGAATTACGTAAATTTATATATTATACACTGGTCAGCAAATAAATCGAGCCACCCGCCACATTGGAACTCTAAATCGATTTTCTAAAAAAAGTTTAACTTAAACTACTAAATTTAAACCTACAGTAAGTTGAATTAAGTACGAATAAAATGAATAGAAATTCAATCAAAAGTATCGTTAAATCACGTTGTACCTAAGCAACGAACACAATGCTATCAATTTGGTTGGTTTTACTGGAGTTCCCGGTTAGTGTTTTTAACTTTTACACTGAGGGTAGTCGGATATTTCTTATCATTTTTTTAGTTTCTGTGCATCGCTAGATTAGACGCGTGTATTTTTGATACTTTTTTTCGTAAATAATGGATACGACACCTTAAGAAGCTGCTCAAGCTGTAGCACTACTTTAAACAGGCCTGAGTCAACTTGAGGTCGGTCGCAGATTTTAAAACAGCAGATCTTCGGTTCAACGAGTTTGCAGACGTTACTTAAAGACTGGAGCGTTCTATCGCCTGCAGATGATCGTTTTATCCAATTAACTGTTTTACGGAATTGCCGCCTCAACGCAGTCCAACAAAGTCTGCCTGACCAACGTCAAATTATCATTAGTTCAGATACCGTCAGAAGGAGATTTGCTGAACGAAACCTGACTCCAAGGAGACCTGCAACAGGCCCAGCATTGACTGTAGCCCACCGGAGGGCACGACTTGAATTTGCTCGAGCGCATAGGGATTGAACGATGGAGCAGTGGAATAATGTACTCTTTTCTGATGAGACCAAGTTAAGTCAACATGGAAGTGATCGACGTCAGAGAGTATATCGTCCCCACCGAAAACGTTATTCTCGCTGTTGCATCGAGGAAACTGTTGCTTATGGAGGAGCATCTGTAATGGTGGCGGCATGTCGTTAACCGCACGTACAGCTCTGGTTTTCATCGAATCGACGGGGCGGACACGTGAGTTTACTTCCCATCGCTACATCACTAAAATCCTCGCAGACCATGTGATACCCTATGCAAGTTTCTTCGGTCAAGATATGCAATTGATGTATGATAATGCGCGGCCTCATGTTGGTCAAGTGGTGATCCAGTATCTACACGACGACGTCGGCATTTGTACGATGGACTGGCCTGCCTAAAGCCCGGGCTCAAATCCAATAGAACATTTATGGGATGAGCTGAAGCGACGGGTTCAAGCCCGGGTACCTGTGCCAACAAGGCTTCCAGAGCTGCGAATCGCCATTAAAGAGGAGTGGAATGCTATTCCCCAAGATTTAATCGACACGCTCATACGGTCTATGAATACGAGGATGCTAGCAGTTATTTTGTCAAGAGGGGGGAACACTACTGACCATGAACTTCTTTGGTTTATTTTGCTTTGTTTTCGGTTTATTTTTTGTTAAATTTGAACTCCCTAATAAACTTTAAAAAAGTTGGTTATTCTCATTTTATTCGCCATCACAGACCTCTATAACCTAGATACCGCAAGTGTACGTACTTTGCGTGTCAAAAAGATTACAATTGATCAACCTTTTGACTGCGGTCATTTAGTTCCGTCCCGACCGTCATCGTTGGCGAACGTGAAGTGCTCCTCAGAAAAATGCCTAGTTGTGCCGTAATATCTTGTAAAAATGATTCAAGAAAAGTAAGCCGAGATCATGGAAATATTTCTTTTCACCGGTAAGTAAATTTGTTATTTAATTGTGCGTATTTTATTTATAAATCAATTATTTTATCTTATTTCTGTCTATTACTATGTAAACCACCAAAATACATGTAAATGTGTGCATACTACGTGTTTTAATTACATTGCTGCATTTAGTTCCAAAGGTGTTGTATCAGTTCATATAAAGCAAGCAGTGAACACGGAATCGATCGATACTTTCAGTGGTAGTTGCGCTTCGTGGTACAGAGGTTATTCTCATTCATCTTACCAAATAGGCAAATAGTGTTGTGCACATGAATCGATCCCAGTTATGGTTGTCGATTCGAATCGATTTCAAAACTACAAATAGGTACTCTAACTGATTAAAATTATATGAAAATTATGTTTGTAAAATTTGTTCATGTTGTATTTATTTGTTAAGAATTAGAATAACGTAAAGTAAATTTTCATTACAGGTTTCCAAGCGACCCCTATATTAAAGAAAGGTGGATTGATGCTACGGGGCAAATTAATTGGTTTCCAACAAATTACAGTAAAATGTGGTCTGTACATTTTATTTATAATATATATATTTTTATTTTTAAATATATTGATATTCGGTTTCATTATTTATCCAAACACATAAAATCTTCAGTAACCAAAAGACAATTATACAATAAGCTTATTTTATTTCAGGGAGAGTAATTAGAGATATTCTGTTTTACGAAGTCCGTTTGATTATGAATGTGTGCCGGCATGCACGTGTACCTATACATTGTTTAGTGTAGGTAGGTGCCAACGATCCCCACCTTAACGCACACAATCGAACTACTTGTATACACAACTACAACCAAAGTTAAACGGACTTCGTGAAATATAATATCTGTAAATAGTATTTATTATAAGTAATAAAACGACGATTTGATTTAAATTTTTATTATGTTTTTTGGTCAAAAGAATAATTAAATAAGTCTCATTAATTAGATAAGTCACTTGTGCGTACCACTAAGCCAATCATATACCTACTTAATAGTAACTTTAGATTAACTTAAAACTATATTATATAACATAACAATATCTTACATGAATAAACTTTTCATAATCACATTTGAAGTTTTATTTGGCACCAATAATTTGTACTATTATGCGTCGCACTCCGTTGAATCATTTTGATGCGCGAGTATTTTCCCATCACTAAATCGCCGCTGTGACGTCATAATACCTACGCATATTTCGGCACGCGCGGTTTTCATAGAAATGAGTGCATTTGCGGCATCTAGGGTTATAGAGGTCTGTGTTCGCCATTAATAGCACTTTCTATAGGTATAATTTTTATACTTATAGGTTAGATAGTTTTTGAGAAAATCGAATAAGAGTTCCTAGGTAAGGTATAGCTCGATTTTTTGCTGTTTAGTGTAATATTGAACCGTTGGTAAGGGATGCTACTTTTATTGTAAACTTTATAAGCTCTTTGAGTAGTTGTTGGAGTAGATCACAAAAAAATAAGTGATGGCCATGCTACAATTTAATTAGTGAGGGGTAGCTCGATTTTTTTGCTGTCCAGTGTAGATGGGACACATCAATAAAGGTAAATTAATGTATAACTGAAATAGTCAATATTCAAGAACTATTTACTCAGCCCCGTTACTTTTATTTTTATCATAGTTCATTTTCAAGAGATTTCAAATGCCAACTTATATGTATATTATGCTATCCTATCATTATGTCAATAAATGTGTATTTATGTGTAGTTACGTATGTGTTTTACTATCAATATGTTTAAAAGTACTCAAAATTCGTTTGTTTTGAGTAAATCAAGATTGTTTGTTGATTTATCTGTGCAGACAATGATCAACCTTAGAGATCGCGCCACATAAATTGGCAGTAGGCAAACTTGGAACTTAATTTGACGTTTCCGCCATTGCGTGTTATTTTGTATGAAAGGTAAATTTAGTATTACCAGCGTTGTGTTTTTTGCTCACTCTTTGTAATTTTTATGTTTGTTAAGGGTGATTATAATAAATTGATTTCCGGAGTTTCTTGTTAGTTCTTCTCCAAGCTAGGGTCTCCGCTGATCTAACCTCGGTAAAAAATATGTAAAGACAATGCTCAGTGCCATGTTTGAAATAATAGTTTTAAGAGATTCGCGATTTATACTCATGATATAAGATATAAGGGTGTGTATAAGATTGATTGCAGCTGTGGGAAATCCTACGTCGGACAGACTAAACGGTCTATTGCGGACAGAGTGAAGGAACACATAATATATGTAATATATAATAAGAAGGATAAGTCCCGTTAATTATTAATCATATTTGAAATAGTTTAATAAACATATTTCGACTTTGATATATTAATTTGTTTTATTTGAGTTTATAGCTCTGCAACCAAAGACCGTTACAAATGAAACCTATAATGTACCGAGCCGTATGGCACAGTGAGTGCTAGTTTTGGCGTGTTTACTGGTAACACTGAATAACGCGACTGTGGCGACGCCTCCAACTGCCAATTTATGTGGCGCGATCTCTAAGTTAACTGCAATAATGGTTCAACATAGCATCGCATCTCATGGCGTCAACGGGGGTTTTGTATAATTTACATATTATGTACATTTTTATTTCTACTGCATTGTAAAAAATTATCATGACATTATCAAAGTTGAAATTATACCTACCAAATTTTATATGATAATATCAAGGCCAGCATTATGTACGATAGTTACAAAGATTTGGATGTCAATCTTATAGCCGGTGGTGACATACATATATGCAATGCTACAAATATGTAAAATGAATACATTCCAATTATCATAATACACATCACAACTTCTGTATACACACTCCCTTTTTATTGTGGCGTTTGACGCTAATCTGACAAAATTTCGAAGTATTGTTAGGAATTAGCCACTCAACGCTTCAATAGATGAACAGCACTCAACTCAATGACTCAATTTTCAAATAAAAAATTACACTATTATGTTTAATAATTTATGTAACAAATAAAAAGAAAAATTGCAGTACTGCCAGACAACGAAAACAAGTGTTCTAACAAAAAATAATTTAAACCAGTAAAGCCATTTCCCTGTAGGGTGAGCAGAGATCTCGGATCACCATATGTTCCGATCCTGATAAACCACTTTCGCTTCATTGACGCTCATACATACTCGGTGGTTTTCGCTACGTCTGACATTACCTTTTTTCAATTTGGATGTTGCACCAGATTTCATGATACCTGACACGGCTTAATGATTCACATCCATACCACCTTCTTTCTTTTCAATCAATCGTATAATTCTACAGTTTATGGTAAGTATGGTTAATCCAGACCATTCTTCACTTCACC
This sequence comes from Leucoptera coffeella, assembly GCA_030578115.1. Lineage (NCBI taxonomy): Eukaryota > Metazoa > Arthropoda > Insecta > Lepidoptera > Lyonetiidae > Leucoptera > Leucoptera coffeella. The sequence continues at coordinate 395,659 of JAMBLF010000051.1, read as the reverse complement.
AGTTATACAGATGCAACTAAACTTACAGCCCATAGGGCCATTGCTCGCTAATGGCATACAAAGCCCTGAAGAAGTAGGTCACTTCTGCCAGCTGTCACCCAATAACTGCGGGGCTGACGTCGTCCTCTGTATACAAATTCCTGTAATAATAGTTTCCTAGTAATTCAAAACAACAATAATAAATCTTCCTATTACTTCTACTAGCTGATTAAATTCTCTTTAATTCTCAAATTAGTACGAATTTCAAGTCTAATTTAAACTCAAATGCGAAGTAGTAGAGGTAATCATATAACGATCGTAATTAGTATGAAATATAATACTTTTAAATACTAATTACGGTCGTTAATAATATACATAGTAAGAAGTAGACATAGTAAGTAGTAGTTGTTATCATATTTCTTACTATATTGATAATAAAATCTGCACGCAGCATGGAGATGGGCATTCTACTTATGCAATTGTAAATATTAGCAGCGACTTACCTTTGTGCTAAAGGTGGTATCAGACGGTTCACTTTTCGTTCATTTTCGTCTTTCATTCGGCATCTTTCACTCGAAATGAATCGTCTGAATCCCAAATGAAAGCAGAGTGCCGAATGAATTCATTAGTGAACCGATCCAACAATGTTGGATATTGGCATCCGGTATCTTTCATTCCCACTCCGAATGAACGAAAAATGAACGGTCTGAACACTGAGAGAACGTTCATTCGGATTCGGCCATTTTGTTTTGAATCCTGTAACCGACGGACATCACGTTGACGACGAAGTTTTATTTTTTTCTTAGTGTTATTATATTGTTTTCATGCGGCAAAATGGTGTTCAAGTGGAACGATCAAAATACATTACTTTTTTTGGAGAACTTTAAAAATTATCAATGCCTTTGGAACCACAAAATTGATGAATACAAAGACCGAACAATGCGGGCAAACTCTATAAAATCTCTTATCAGTGATTTAAACTTAGAGATTACTGAAGAAGATATTAAACATAAAATAAAGACGCACGACTGCATTCGACGACATATTTAAAAGAAAGAACAATGAATGTTCATTTCTGTATCATTTCGTCTAAACCGTGTGACCATAGAATGAAAAAAAAATGAAGCATTCACTCGAGTGAACAATCATTCGAGTGAACCGTCTGATACCACCTTAATGTCCGTAAACATAACAGAATCGCTGTCAACGGCTTGTGGCTGTTCATTTTCTTTATCGTTACTGAAATAAAATTTTACAAACCTACATTACATAATAATATTATAACATTGTAAGATTTAATATCTCAGAAATTAATGTCTTATTATGTCTTAGTAATTAATCTATCACCCCTAAACTCTACAACTATCTAAATATGAAGCATCTTGTTAAATTCTATTCAAGTCCCAGGTTCAGCAAGGGAATATTTAGCCTATCCCTATAGCTACACGTTGTTACGTAACAAAAAGTACTTAAGTTTTTTAAATAAATCACAACAATTATAGTACCAAACGCTATCTACGAATATGCATGACGTCTGTTTGTAATACTTAGTTTGTTTGTTATGTTTGTAGATATGGTTTTCATTAAATAGGTACATACTCGTATTGTGCGTACAACTTACGTATTATTTGTATGGAAACTCACGCTATATTATAGTTATATTATATATATATAATTAATAATATAATTATAGTTATATTATAGTTGTAGCTAATAGCATTACGCGGGGTGTCAAGAGGTACGCTGGATGGAGGGGTGATATTAGAACCAATTATAACGCGGCATTTTGTAAGACAAACATAGGTACTTTCTTTCTACTACACACGCAACACCTATTCGAAACGCTGAACTAATAATGGATGGCTGATTATTTAAACATATTAATACGAAAATTTAAGTTAACTTTGAATTTTGATTCAAATTTTAATTCGCCCCTTTGAACGACGAACCCTTACCCGCCTTCATTCAAGAAAAAATTGCAAAATTTTATGAATCATCCGTACGATTGGAAAACATATCACCGCATTTGGCTTACACCATCATTAAATATTGTATATTTATTCCAAATTTTTTATATTTTCTTAGAACTAGTTATCTTTGGAAACATCATTTCTTTTTAGAACAGTTGGACAATATTATTCGGTCAACCTTATCCAAAATCCTAAATTGTAATTTCACTGATCATTGTTAGACACTGGCATCACTTCCCATTCGTTTTGGCGGGTTGGGCATTCGTTGCGCTTCGGGTGTGGCGATCCCAGCCTTCCTCTCTTCCGTCTATGGCACGTCGGAATTGTGCCTGAAAATCGTCGACCCTAGTATGGGTCATTCATTAATGACGAGTCTAGATGAAGCGAGGGAGGCCTGGTTAGTTTTGGTTGGTCCCGGGACCGATACTCCTCTTGGTTTGGCATCGCAAAGGCTATGGGACGAGCCACTGTGTAAACAGATTCAATTAAACCTTTTAAATTCAGTTTCTTGTGTTACACAGCGTGCTCGGCTCTTAGCGGCTGCCAGGCCAGAGTCAGGGTATTGGTTAAACGCCCTGCCCTCCGCAGTTATCGGCACACTGCTAGATAGAACCAGCTTCTGTCTAGCTGTATGTCTCAGGGTAGGCGCTAAAATTTGTGGGACACATCGCTGTCGTTGTGGGACAGATGTCGATCCCTTCGGGCATCATGGGCTGTCGTGCCAGCGCAGTGCAGGTCGCCTGTCACGTCACGCGGCTCTGAATGACGTCATACGCCGCGCTCTTGTCAGCGCTCGTGTGCCTGCAGTGCTGGAGCCTTCCGGTCTGGTGCGCGACGATGGCAAGAGACCGGATGGTATGACGCTCATTCCATGGAAGAGTGGCAAGGCTCTGGTGTGGGATGCCACCTGCGTCGACACACTGGCGCCTTGTCATGTCTCCCGGAGCGCTGTCGAGGCGGGATCTGCTGCTGCTGCGGCAGAGAGTTTGAAGCGGCGAAAATATTCTTCACTTGGGGGGGAATATAGTTTTGTTCCTTTCGCCGTTGAAACTCTCGGTTCTTGGGGGGGCGCGGCTCATGGGGTCATAAGGGATCTTGCCCATCGCCTGCAAGAGTCCAGTGGGGATCGCAGGGCTGGTAGCTTTTTCCGCCAGAGAATTAGTCTGGCTATTCAGAGGGGGAATGCTGCCAGCATATTGGGCACTTTGCGCTCCAATGACAGCGAAAATTTTTTAGACATATTTAATTTATAGGTAATTTATTTTAATTAGTTTTAAGTTTGTAAATATTTTGTTAGTTTTAATTCCTTGTTTTATTGTATATAACTTAATTTGGATTTTAGTCATTGTTCAATATTAATTTTGTTAATAAAGTGTCACCTTATCACAAAAAAAAAAGTTAACTATTGAATAAAATATATTTTGGGTCATCCAACCGCTTCCTTCCTTTTCCTTCGGGGTTGGGAAGTCAGTGGTATGGTCTTGGTGGTAATTGCTGACGTAGTGAGGTCGGCATTGCCTATAAAGTGCCAAGTAGCCATCTGCAGTGTCCAGTAGTGGGACACCGATATACGCAGAGCCCCGGCCAGTCCGCGCATCCACGTCCAAGTTCGACCACCCCGGGACCTGCTGCAGTCACGCCACGCGTGTCCACTACCTCGAATCTCGAGCTTGCAGCTGAGCCGACGGATGCAGGGCACAGGCGAGCATTCTGCGCCTTAAAACAGAACCATCTCACTAGGGAGGATACCCGAAACAAAACCGAATTTGCCTGGGAGTTCCAAGGTGGCACCCCCACCACCAGGCTAGGGTACAGTGGGTTAATCACCCGCTTGCCTAAAATAAAATGATTAATGAAACAGAAACAGCAGAAAACCGGACCGATTCTACAACGACGACCTTTGGCATGAAAAAACGGACACGAATAGCTTTCTGGAACATACGGACCCTTAGCAATGACAGCAGACTAGCCCAAGCGGAAGCAGTATTGCTTAGTTACAAGTTGCAGATTCTAGGCCTCAGCGAGGTGCGCAGGAATGGCTTCGGGGAACTGAGAACGTCCAAGGGCTTGACTTTTCTTTACTCTGGTAAGGAAAGTGAGGAAGACACTCAGGAATACGGTGTCGGTATGCTCCTTTCCGATGCCGCTAAGAAAAGTCTCTTGGACTGGAAACCGATCTCAGACCGAATCATCTGGGCCCGCTTTGACTCAAGGGCCCGAAAGATCTCCATTGTGCAGTGCTACGCTCCCACCAACACGGCTACAGACGATACCAAGGACGACTTCTACAATGCGCTAAACGCCACCTTGAAGCGGATCAAAAAGCAGGACATTGTCACCGTCATGGGAGACCTGAACGCTAAAGTCGGGAGTGACAACACCAACTGTGAGCGGCACATGGGAACAAGGGGCCTTGGAGTTCGCAATGAGAATGGAGATCGTTTCGTAGAGTTCTGCCAACACCACGATCTGACAATCGGAGGCACTCTTGTTTATTCACAAGGATGTCCACAAACACACTTGGAATTCACCCGATGGCAGGACCAAGAACCAGATTGACCACCTCGCCATTAGCTCCAAATGGCGCTCCTCGTTGCTCGACGTCCGTAACCGGAGAGGAGCAGATGTCGACAGCGACCATCACCTGGTTGTTGCCGAGCTGCGCCTCAAGGTCGCGGTGGCACGACCAGCCGGCGGACCTGGAAAGGTGGGTAGGAGGTTTGACGTCACCAAGCTCAGAGTGCCTGACACCCGCACCAAGTTCCAGCTCGAACTGCGAAACAGTTTCTCCAGCCTCAACGCAGATGTGGGCTCCATAGACGGAGAGTGGAATCGAATCAAAATGGTCTACTCAGAGACCAGCTCCGCCGTCTTGGGGCACGCGGCGCGCTCCCGCGAGGACTGGATGTCTCAGACCACCTGGCAGCTCATCGGCGACCGTAGGGACCTTCACCTGAGACTGCTGCAAACCAGCAACGCAACGCAAATGGCTGATCTCAGACAGCAATACCGCCTGATCCGCAAACGGATCTATCGCAGCACGCGGAAGGATATGAGGATGTGGGCAGACGACATTGCTGTTAAAGCCCAACACGCTGCTAACACCGGCAACCTGAGAGAGCTATACAAAGCAACCAAGACCCTGGCTGGAAGCAGTAAGCCGAAGAGGAGGCCGCTGAGGTCGAGGGATGGGCAGCTCATAGCAACATCTGAGGGGCAACTGCAACGCTGGCGCGAGCATTTCGAGGAAATCTTTCGCTCAACAGCATCAACTGCGCCGGCTCAAACCAACTGCACGCCCTCACCTCCTGGGCAACTGGACATCAGTGTCGACCCCCCAACCCGCGAGGAAGTGACGAGAGCCATCCTTTCACTGAAGACCGGCAAAGCACCAGGCCTGGATTGTATCACCACGGAAATGTTGAGGGCTGACATACCCTCCGCCGTAGAAGCACTTACACCTCTGATCCAGAACATATGGTCAAATGAGGAGCTACCTGAAGACTGGAACAAGGGGCTCTTAATAACGGTACCAAAAAAGGGCGACCTAAGCCAATGCAACAACTGGAGGGGTATCACTTTGCTCTCGATACCATCGAAGGTGTTCTGCAGGATCATCCTAGATAGGCTGTCGGGAGCTATTGAACCTCTGATCCGCAAGGAGCAGGCTGGCTTCCGTCCCAACCGCTCGTGCACCGACCAGATCAACACTTTGCGCATCATCCTCGAACAGGCATCAGAATGGCAAAGGGAGGTTTACCTTACCTTTGTTGATTTCGAAAAAGCCTTCGATACGCTGAAGAGGGAAAGCATTTGGTCTCGACTGGCTGACATTGGTGTACCGGAGAAGATACTCAACCTTTTAAAGGCTATCTACAGAAATTATTCCTGCAGAGTGACACACGACGGTCTCATCTCCGAAGACATCGCAGTACATGCCGGCGTCCGACAGGGCTGCTTACTCTCGCCGCTTCTCTTTCTGGTTGTCCTCGACGGGATTATGCATCGCACGTACCTCGACAGGCGACGTGGGATAGAGTGGGGCGTGACCCATGTTCTTGAGGACCTGGATTACGCAGACGACCTATGCCTGCTGAGCCACACGCACCGCGATATGCAGTCTAAGCTGGACGACCTGAACAGGGAGGCAATTACTGCGGGACTAAAAATTAACACGCGGAAGACCCAAGAGATGCGCGCTGGTGTCGGAAACAACACTCCGCTGCGGATTGGTGCAGAGGATGTGGAGCGCGTCCACAACTTCACTTACCTCGGTAGCGTCGTGTCGGAAACTGGGGGTACCGAAGAGGACATCGCTTCGCGGATTGCCAAGGCCAGAGCAGCCTTCGCACAACTTCGGCCGGTGTGGCAGTCACGGAAATTGACCCAGCGAGTCAAGCTCAAAATATTCGCGTCAAACGTCAAGTCCGTACTGCTATACGGGTGCGAAACGTGGAAGGTTACAAAAGCCATCTCGCACCGTCTCCAGGTCTTTGTGAATCGTTCCCTTCGCCGAATTCTCGGTATATTCTGGCCCGAGAAAATATCCAACGAACAACTATTGGAACGCTGCCACGAAACCCCGATCGACCATCAGATCAAGCGCCGCAAATGGAAATGGTTTGGCCACTCGCTGCGCAGAGACCCAAGTCACATCCCAAAGCAAGCGATGGACTGGAATCCCCAGGGAAAGCGCAAGCGTGGTCGCCCCAAGCAATCCTGGCGGCGCACCGTTACAGATGAAGCGAAGAGAATAGGGAAGACCTGGAGCGAGATAAAACGCGAAGCTCAAGACCGATCAGGATGGAAGACTGTTGTGGACGCCCTCTGCCCCACCCGGGGGACATAGGACAATAAGTCAAGTAAGTCAACCGCTTCCTTATACAATTAGTGTATTTAAGGGCACAATATTTTATGTTTCCACATTCTGTTTCACAAGATACGTAAATAAATAGACATGTGACACACTGATTCTACTTTCAAGCGGACTGACCCAATGACAGCTTTTTGATGACGTCACGGACGACACGGATAAAACCCTATTTATAATTACAACGACAACTAAAACAAACAATTTGAAATGACTGTGAATTTAAATATCTTCTATTTAGTTGTAGGTTATATAACTACCATTTAAATAGTTAAGCATAAAACGTAATTGACAATAGTAAAACATAAACTAATGATTGAGTGTGTAAAAGTTGATTATCAGGCAGGATATACAGAAAAAGGAATCAGTGATCTTGATATGTTAAAAAAGTAACTTTGAAAAATTAATCCGATTATGAAAGTGGAGTCAGCATCGCAATAAATGGACAACCTTGATCCCTACATACTTCTGTAGGTAGAGGGGCGTAATGATTTGTAGGCGTATTATTCTATATCTGCTGCAAGGATCAAAAATTAGAGCATTTCACAAATGTAACTATTTTAATTGCAAAAATGTCAATAGCAAATAAGAAGTCTTCCTTTCTTAATTCTACGTGGGATCTTAACCCTAAACTTCCTAAATATGCTTCTTCATATTACGTTCGTTGTAACCGTTTTTCCTATTCACTCTTTCGAAAACATATGTACATAAATAAGATAATAATACATAACATACGAACCTTTATGCGTACACATCATGTGATTTCAGAAAAGGAATGTGATAACGCTGAAAATTAACTACTTAATTAACATTGTACCTACTTCATATATCACGCTCCCACCGTAGTCGCGTCCGAATTAGCACGCATACTAAAAATTGAAGCACCTACACTGTGAACATAAAAACCTAAGTGGAACGGCGAAAGCGCGATCCTGTTTGAACTGTCAAGTAACATCGAACAAAGTCTGTGATATCATCTAACAGCTGGTCTAGGGAAACAGAGCTAATTTGACAGTTAGCGGCTAATGTCAGTAGGTGTCGCTAGCATCGTATGTAATATGTAACGAACCTAGTACGTACTAATCATGTTTTAAACGTTTCAGGAAGCAGTTGGATAATATCCAAGTGTTAGAATACACAGATTTATCGTATTTTAAAAGGAACATAATTAAATGCACATCAAAAATACTAATGAAATGTATACCAAAATATAGCTAAACGCACACCTAAGGTTAGCTTTGGGATGGGACTGTTTTATTTTGGTATACAATTCAGTATTTTTGATGTACATTTTAATATTATTTGATGTTCATTTAAATAGTAGCCATTATAAAATAGTTTTGCTGTAGTTATAATAGATGCCGCATGTAAGATACTCATACGTATTCTTGACTTTTGCCCTAGAGGTGGGTGTGATTAACTCCCACCTCTTTGCGTAATCCTTCACTAGAGATCGCGCCACATAAATTGGCAGTTGGAGGCGTCGCCACAGTCGCGTAATTCAGTGTTACCAGTAAACACGCCAAAACTAGCACTCACTTTGCCATACGGCTCGATACATTATAGGTTTCATTTGTAACGGTCTTTGGTTGCAGAGCTATAAACTCAAATAAAACAAATTAATATATCAAAGTCAAAATATGTTTATTTAAAATAGGCCCTATCACAAGCTCTCTTTGAATGTTATCTTATGATCTAAGTATAAATTAAAAAAACTATTTCAAACATGGCACTGAGCATTGTCTTTACATATTTTTTACCAAGGTTAGTTCAGTGGAGACCCTAGCTTGGAGAAGAACTAACAAGAAACTCTGGAAATCAATTTATTATAATCACCCTTAACAAACATAAAAATTACAAAGAGTGAGCAAAAAACACAACGCTGGTAATACTAAATTTACCTTTCATACAAACTAACACGCAATGGCGGAAACGTCAACAATTTATGTGGCGCGATCTCTACGCCCCATAGAAAAATACGCGTTTAATCTTAGAAAATAGCTGTTTAATTGGTCATGGCGGCGGACGAGCACATTCTACATATGTGTGGGTATGCATGTGTTACAAGGATAGAATTGAAAGGTGCTTCAACTTTTTGAAATGGAAGGCTACGGACTTGATCATAAGCATTTCCCATGGCTATCTTGGCAAATAGAACGGGACAACCGTTGAGTAATTACAAGAAGAGGCTTCTAATAAGCCGACAAACCGGGAGTATATTGTTTTTGTAGCCTAGTGCGTAAGACCACTGACTTCTTATTGGAAGTTCTAGGTTCGAATTTTCGAATTCCCGGCTCTGACATTCTAACAACTTTTTTTTCGTCTAGTTACATAATTTGGAGTCGCTAACAGTTAATAAACCATGGTGAGAAAACCTACCTATCTCTTGGGATAGGTAATATAATAGATAATAGTCAGTACCTGCATACGGTGGCGATACGGTTCATTACCTATCACATTGGAGTCTATCTAGTGCAACGCGGGCTTTGAGTGGTTCATATCTAAAATGCCTTCGAAATTTTGGAGAACGGCGGACATGCCTTAACTTTCCCGCCACAATAAAAAAGAATGCATTTGCTCATGGCGTAAAACGTATGTTATGTCTACTACTTACAGAGTAATATCTTTATTGGCTTTTCTCAAAATATAATTTGATGATCAACTTTTCCCTTTCTTGTCATTATCTGCAAAATCATATATAAAAATATATTGATGGCATTGATATGAAACATTGACAGATTGCTGGACTAACAGGCCTCGTCTAATAGATTCCATTGGTGCCTAGACCAAATACTCATACAAACACATCACACCTTTCAAACTGCAACCTTCCCTTATCACACTATTTTTAATTCTATCATTCAGTATCATTCCTAACATTCTTCTCAGTGCCTGCATTTCGGCGATATTGTTTCTACTTTCATGCTTATTTGCCATGCCCAGCTATCTAAGTACCATAAATAAATGTTGGAACCAGCACAGCCCTATGAATAGCCATATGTGCCGATTGCGAAACTACATGGCTACCCATAACGCTATGCATGGCTCCATTAATCTTATTACCTGCTCACACTACGTTCAATATCTCCCTCACACTTTCCGTCACTAGTAAATAGTGAACGATTACTAGACCCTTAGTCGCTTTCTATGACTACATTATAAAAAAAACAGTGTTAAGCTTTCTATGAACGTATTTAGTATGTAATCACAATGCTAGCTAGTATGCAATCACAATCATACAATAATGAAAAATCATCTATGCGTATGTCATATTGTAGGTCAAATATGGCGTCGTATCAAGTGAAATACTTATTAAAATGCACATAACTAGAGATCCCGCCACATAAATTGGCAGTAGCCAAACTTGGAACAAAATTTGACGTTTCCGCCATTGCGTGTTATTTTGTATGAAAGGTAAATTTAGTATTACCAGCGTTGTGTTTTTTGCCCACTCTTTGTAATTTTTATGTTTGTTAAGGGTGATTATAATAAATTGATTTCCGGAGTTTCTTGTTAAATTAAATTTTATTATTATTTAAATTTCTTATTTAAATAATAATAAAATTATTATAATTTCTTATTTTATAATATTATTTAAATTTCTTGTTGAATTAAATCGAATCAAGCACAAACAGTAAACAACAACAAAATGACACGCAATGGCGCAAACGACAAATTTAGTTCCAAGTTTGCCAACAATATCGTCACGAAAATCTGTGATGCAAGAGTGGCTAAGAAGCAAAAATCTTTATTTTGAGGATAGCTGGACAAAGCCACTTTTTACCGTTTACCACGTTAAGCGATAGGGATCATAATTATTGTGAAGGAAAAACTGCTCACTTTCTTTGTAATCTTTATGTTTGTTATTTATAAAAATAATAATCTTTATTGTTGTTATACTTAGATCATAAGATAACATTCAAAGAGAGCTTGTGATAGGGCCTATTTTAAATAAACATATTTTGACTTTGATATATTAATTTGTTTTATTTGAGTTTATAGCTCTGCAACCAAAGACCGTTACAAATGAAACCTATAATGTATCGAGCCGTATGGCACAGTGAGTGCTAGTTTTGGCGTGTTTACTGGTAACACTGAATTACGCGACTGTGGCGACGCCCCCAACTGCCAATTTATATGGCGGGATCTCTATAGCAGTTAACTTTCGTATTTAGCAGTTCAATTCGACATAAAAAAGCGTATAAATATCATTTTTAATGATCTCAAACAATAAAAATGATTACTTACTTACTGTTTTCCCAATATTAGTCACTGAATTCAAAAATAACTGCTTTCGGAGAGATAATCTAGCTGCTTTAAACTAAAACACATATTAACTAGTTAATATTACAGCCCACTTTACAAAATACTTTTGAAATGTGTGAAATAAAAAAACAAAAGGAACATTGTGTAAACGCAATACAAATGTGAATGAATGAAGCTATATGAATAAAACATGGTTATTAATTAATATTACATAATTTTTTATTAAAAAATAATACAGGAAGAAATTTAATAATACCTTAAGAAGAAACTTATTAATTAACACTATATAGTTCTAGTTCAAAAAATACTTAACATTTGTACAGAAGAAGTATAAGACTAGAATCAATGCTGTTGAAATACGGTCATTGTGAAGTATTTTAAAGTAAGTAACAACTAACATCACAAAGGAGACTTGAGGCCCGAAAGAAGTGTGACTGGTGACACAGATTGATCATTGCATACTTCTATGGTTTTGGCATGTTATGCAGATGAATTCTGACTGACTGACGAAAGATGAAATGGACGGTTGGTTCAGTGATCACCCTAGTATGACTTATAATGAATAAATAGACGAAGTACTTAAAAAGGGTAATGTTGGACCGAAAATCAGTGAAGCGAAAGGTGTATTAGTGAATGTGTATGGATGTCAGGGAGCTGTGAAAGGTATGCCAGGATAGCGAGAAGTAAGCAATTGTGAACTCTGTCTACCCCTCAAGTGGGAAATGAGATTGATGCGCATGTTTGGATGTAAAAATACGAATACCTTATATTCATCATTCAATATTGATAGGGCATTTATATGGATTTTATAATTTGATATAATGAACGGTTAAGTTGCGTACAGGTGATGGAGAGAATCGAAATTGAAGAAGGATGGCATGTTCTTAAGAGTATGATTGGGTTTGCTAATTATGTGTGTGGAAAAACCAAAACGAAGAATTGTGGGGGGATACTTGTATGAAAGACATTATGATTAGTAAGAAGAAAGCATAGTAGGTTTACAAGCAATACGGCCTAGCAAACAAGTTAATGCAGATGTGGCAGATGATGAAGTGCAGAGAGTAGAAGAATAATATAAGAAGATAAAGACTGAGGTAAAGAAGAAAGTGGAACAGAGACAGCGAGATGTGAAAGAGTAGAGTGAAGTGAAGCTCTGTGACGAATTTTATAATAACCAAAAAATGTGCTGGAAGCACGTACGCTCGGAGAGGCAAGGTTCGTTAGGTATAACAGTGAATAGTATAAAAAATGATGAAGAAGTATGAAATGGTGATGGACATTGAGGGTACGAAGATAATATGGAAAGATTATACTGAGGGTCTCTTTGTGAAAGATGTTAGTCAGGTGTCTCAAACCGCCGATGTGTGTGACTGGTTTTGAGGGGACACCGACGAAAAGAATGGCAGTGAGATAAGTATGGATAAAGTTATGAAAGCTTCTCCGCGGAATGAAACTCTACTTTTTATACAAATATTGCATACTTCTCTTTCTGCATGGGATGGTCTGTCATGCGATAGTAGCAACAGTTGGCCCCATCCACTTTATTTTGCCGAAGTTAATCTTCAAGCCCACCTTTAGAGATTCTACGTTGTGGTTATTGAACTTCTTGCTGAGTCTTGAGGGCTCTGTGCCAGCAGTACAATGTCATCTGCAAACCGCAGGTGGTTGTAGGTGCTGCCAATCTGTGTTCCCACGCTGCCTTTCTATTCTATAGTTTTGAAATTGTCTTTGAGAGGATTCATAAACAGCTTGGACTAAATGCCGTCAGCCTGTCTCACACCCCCTTTCATGGGGACCGTAGTAGCCGCATCTTGGATACGAATGCTTATCGTTGCTGACTTATGCAGGTTATTTTTCAGCAATATTATGTATCTCTAATTGATTGAGAATATCAAAATCCATAAAAGCAAGGTATACAGCACAGTTTTGTTTTCCAAAGTTGTCTGTATCACTTGCCTAATTTGAACATATTATTTATCGTGCTATCTGTGGATGTTATGTCGTGTCCAGGTGCTCGGTATTTCTGCAGTTTATTCAACACATTTCTCTTCTCTATAACTTGTGTCAGGGATGTCGTCTGTGTAGTGTTTTGCGAGAGGAGACCTTTAGTCTGAAACACTTACAGTATCTGATTCTCTGGCGTATGATTAATACAGATGTATATATGAATGAATTTGCTCAATATGTTTAAGATATCTGTTGCACCAGATATTAAAGTACCATTATCGTATTCGAGCTTGGTGAGCCGACTGCTGCCACACTTTTACAAGTCATCTAATACTAGCGCTTTGTCTTAGATTTTAACTCATGTTTTCAATAATCTAAAACATTATAAGTTCTCAGTAACATATATTCATCAGTTCATTTGATGTATATACATGATACAACAAGTAAACTTAAATCTATGCTTAACTACCTTGCGTATCAAAATCTACAAACTAATATTATAAAGCTGACGAATTTATTTGTTTGAACGCACTAACAGGTATGAACAGAAAAAAACAACATGTGTTGGATAGAGCATTTATCAAGGAAGAGACGAGAAGAGAGGATAAAGAGACAAGAAAACAGTGGAAAATATCGATAAAAAAAAGGCGTTTTATCACCATCATGGTCATGATCATTTATAAATTGTTGGTTTACATTCTATATGTATAATTATCTATGGAACGGGATAGCATCTTGAATAGGTACAACTTGTTTCATTATTTAACAGTGTTTCCACAGATAAGGAAGCCAATCGCAAAATAGTAAGGTGGTTTGCTTTAAACATTAATTTCGTAAATGTTGCACACTATTCTTTTATTTCATCTAAATAATCATCACATGTCACAATCACACAAGCCAAACATTAGCCGATTATTGCATTGTACTTAATTAGATCGCATAATGTTTCAATGCAGGTTAGAGATCGCGCCACATAAGTTGGCAGACAGCAAACTTGGAACTAAATTTGACGTTTCCGCCATTGCGTGTTATTTTGTATGACAGGTAAATTCAGTAATACCAGCGTTGTGTTTTTTGCTCACTTTCTTTATAATTTTTATGTTTGTTAAGGGTGATTATAATAAGTTGATTTCCGAAGTTTCTTGTTAAAAGAAAATAATATTATGTATATTATATACAATGCGTTTTATCATCTTTTTTTATATATAGTTTTTTATATAAGCGGCTGTAGCCCAGTGGGTAAGACCTCGGACTTCGTATGTCGTATGTAAGTCCTAGGTTACCTTAGCGAGAGGACTATCACGTATGTTGGGCGTGATGGCCGACAGCGCCTGTGGGAGATGTCGTGCGGCGTTCCTCAGGGTTCAGTACTGGGCCCCTTGCTCTGGAACGTTGGCTACGACTGGGTGCTGAGAGTGAGGCTCCTTGCGGGCGCGGCCGTAACATGTTACGCTGATGACACGCTGGTTACCGCCCGAGGGAGCTCATTCAGGAAGGCATCCCGTCTCGCCACCATTTCGGTGTGGCAGGTGGTGAGACGGATAAGGCAACTGGGACTCGAGGTGGCGCTGCATAAGTCCGAGGCGGTCTGCTTCCATGGCCTTCGGCGCGCGCCACCAGCCGGGTCCCATATCGTGATTGGTGGCACTCGTATCGAGGTGGAGTCCCATATCAAGTACCTTGGGCTCACCCTCGATAGCCGAACGTCGGGGGGCCGTTGGAAGGACGCCGTCGCCTCTACCTTGGCGTAGTGCGCTCCATAGCACTGTATGGAGCGCCCGTGTGGGCGGGAGCCCTGACGGCCCGAATCTTTACCCCTCTGAGAAGAGCTCAGAGGGCAATGGCCGTCGGGGTTATACGCTAGTCCCCCCTGGGATCTTGAGGCGGAGGCGCAAGCGTCCATATACCACTGGCGCGCGGCCCTCCGCCAAAGGAACGAAGACCCTCCTCCCAGGGAGGTGAGAGTGCGGAAACTCCAAGCCTGGCAGTCCGTACTGGACAAGTAGCGAGAGCGGCTGGCGGAACCAAGTGCCGGCCGCTGGACTGTCGAGCGGGTCCGTCCGGTCCTACGGGAGTGGACGGACAGATCGGCGTCGTTGACCTACCGCATGGTGCAGGTGCTAACCGGCCATGGGTGTTTCGGCCATTACCTGCACCGGATCGCCGGTAGGGAGCCAACGACCGAGTGCCATTATTGTGGCTGTGACGACGACACGGCGCAGCATACCCTAGTGGAGTGCCCAGCCTGGGCTGAAGAGCGCCGTTGTCTCGTCGCAGCGGTGGGGTGTGCCCTGTCCTTGCCGGCCTTGGTCAGTTCCATGGTCGGTGACGAAGGGGCTTGGCAAGCGGTTCTGGACTTCTGCGAAGTGGTGATTTCGCAGAAGGAGGCGGCGGAGAGGGAGCGGGAGTTGGACCCTTCCTCTCACCGAATCTGCCGCCGGAGAGCCGGGGCCAGGAGGAGGGCTTTCCACGGCCTCCTCCCCCCCACTTGAGGCCAGTGGGGCACCATACTGGGGTATGTGTGTCCCCGCTATAGTTACGGCCTCGGGATGGTGTGCGCGTGACCTGCGCGCCTCCCATTAGGATTCGGGCGGGAGAATCTCCCCTTCCGCCCCTAAGCGTTAGCTCGGGACAGGGTCCGGCGCCTACTGCCGGACGCCGCCTCGGTCGGGGTCGCGTGATGTTATGCTCACGCGTTCCCGCGGCCCTGGCTAATGAGGCACCCGAAGGTCACCGTCAGGTTTTAGTCGGTTCGAGTCCGACATAACCCTCCGGCACCCCAGAGCCGGTGGGTATCGCCACCTATCCACGACGTTGCTTTTAGGGGAGTCTTGTGTCGTAGGTTTAAGACTTATCTGTTGGTGGAACAGAAATCCTACCAATATCTAACCTTGTCGGTGCAAATACCATATATATTTTATGTAAACGTGTATGATGTTCTGATTGTCTTTAATGTCTATATATATATATTTAATATATATACACACATATATATGTGTGTGTGTAATATATATAATATGTATGTATGTGTGTGTCTATGTCTGTCTTTAAGTAATGATTCTAATTATATTCATAGTTTATCAATTATAGGTAATCAACTATGTATAGTTATATTATATCTGTAATTGCTAACATGTTTTATAATAATTATATTATTTTGTGTATGTTTATTATTATACCTTGTGACAGATTCCGAATCGGTTGCTGCTGTAGAACCAGTGATGCAGACTAGCTGCATCGTATACTGAGGCAGCGCCTTTTCACTGCATCAAGATTTCCATTCTATTTGAATGTGTAATGTTTGTGTATTTATACACCAATCCTCAACCATCCTGAGCGCCATAACCATCCTGTCAAACAATGTGCTTTCAACAGGCCCGCTCAGGAGAATGGCAATGTCATCAACATAGCCCACGGTGAAGAAGGACCTGTGATTTAGCTGTCTGTCTGTTTCGGTGTAGGTACCATCGGATTTTTTAAGCCGCTCTGGTGTTCTGGGCAACCCTTTCTTAAGTATCTTGGTTATTCTGCTGGCTTGGTCAGTCATTTCAATGTTACTGCAGAAATGATGCCAGCTATTTCTTTTGCTTTTTCTGATTACTTTCTTGTATTTTGCACA
The DNA here is from genome assembly GCA_030578115.1 of Leucoptera coffeella. NCBI lineage: Eukaryota > Metazoa > Arthropoda > Insecta > Lepidoptera > Lyonetiidae > Leucoptera > Leucoptera coffeella. The sequence continues at coordinate 379,008 of JAMBLF010000051.1, read as the reverse complement.
AGTGTTGTTATTAGCCAGCCAGTTGTCGTCGTCCCTAGTATTCATCTCTCTGTTAAAGAGTTTGCGCATCTTATTTCTAAGGGTTTCCATCTCCGGACTCCACCATTTTGACCACTTGTTGGTCTTCCTGTTGGAATCCACGAGAGGGCATGATTCCTCGAAACTATTTATTAAAGCAGTAGTTATTGCTTCTACGTGATTATTAATTTCATTACAAGCTACAGCCCCTATAATATGAACAAAAAATATCACCGGCCATTACACACTAAATGGGCAATTATTCAAGCTGTGTATCACGGAATGCTAAGAGGCTGCATACACTACATAGAAATCATAAGTCACATTGTCCTAGAGTGTAGGGCTGTGGCTGAAGGACCGCCAAAATCCTGGAGAATTTTATGTCAAAAGATCATTAAAGAAATTCAATTGAATTAACAAGTTAATCAGTATTTCCAGTAAATATCCTTTAGATTTACTTACGACACATTTCTTCATTATAAGTTTTCTGTTTAAAAATTAATTTTTATTAAAACGGTGAAAATAATATATTTACAAACGAATCCTTCATTTATTTTGTTTATTGGGTTAGATCTAAAGTACCTACAGTTCAATAAAAAACTTTCTCTTGTAGTAAAAATCAATTACACTAGTATAATTTTTTGCTCACAAACTTTGATGCTTCTATTTTTCGTGTGCCATATCATTTTATTCATAGGTTTGTAAGTTGGAAAGTGCTTCACTTTTTGTATGGGAGGTTCACGGTTTGTCTATGCCAATGTGCATGCATTATTTTGGAAAAAGGTTTGATTAAGAATATGAATAAGTCAGCTTGCGGTTCTGGTTATGTTGCGAATTATATGTTGTTATTATTATTCTATGATATAAATACAAGATTTTTCACAATTTACCGAATATATAATATGGTGAAATATCATATTCAAATAAGATTATGACATTGTAGGTTTACATACAAGACTCAGGTCAAGTATATTCAAGCTTCAAGCTAATATTAGAATATCCTAGTCTGCCTGAGCCATTCTTAGCCTAAATGATGTCTAATGAACTAAATAAAGTACATCACACTAACATTCAACAGCTAATACATTTACCCTAGGTTTGTACGATAAATACTCAACAGACCAAAGTAGAAAATTATTATTAAAATAGTAACTATTTTTCCTGTTAAAAATGTACGGATGCTTTTGTTGAACATTATATCTTTGTTAAAAAGTGTCAACTGCACCGCAAGTTCTTTTCATTGTTACTATAGTTATTTCAATGTAACACATGTAAAACATACCTGTTAATAAATTGTGTATTCCAAAATCACATAAAAGTAGGTACACAAACACAATGCTATTCAAGAATATAGGATAGTTGAATACACCTTTCAGCACACTCAACAAAATGTAAAAATGTGAAATAAAAGCATACACTAACAACTAAGTATTAATGAGATTAATATAACACTGTTCAGATTTTTAAGGAGTCACATATATTATGAATAATTATGCTCGCTATACAAGTGGTATACGCGAACTATAATTTTATGCTACGTAAACAGGTTTTCCCAGAAATAATATTGTATTTCTTATGTTTCACCAAGTTTCTGTCACAGATCGATACTAAACTGAGGTTTCAAAAATCGTGTGTTCTGTTCCTATGCAACGGTAATTCTGACGCACACGGAATAGCAATCAAAACTTATTAATAAAAGGCGCGCATGCGTAGCCAAATAGCATTTCAACACGTAATTGAATAAGCAGCCCACTAAAGTAATATTATAGAAGTTCAAAAAATAATATAATATCTCAAGTAACATCATAATATCTGAAGTATTTTTTTTTATTATCCTTTCTATTATTTTTAGTATATTTTTTATATATTTCCCTAATGAGTCACTCGTGGTTCATTCGCGTATGATTGCGTAACTTAATGGACATAATATAAACTTCGTAGTGTTCTGAAAATGTCTAAAATGAATAAGTTACGGACATTGATTGATATTAACTCATTCGACGCCGCGCCATTTTTCAGCGTCTTACTAGCGGAGCCGCCATACAAACGGTCATGAACACGCGTGGCGTGTCCACGGCTCTGCGACTAAGAAAAAATGAACACGCCACGCGTGTCCACTGGCTCTGCGCGAAGTTTAATGTTTCTAAATACGTTAATAATACATTGTGGTAGTTTATTTCCTCAGTACTGTTTGTGCAACGAAAGAGATAAGGTCGCTGCCCCCGACGAACACTATCGTAATAGGAAAATAACAATTTTACACCAGCAACTAAAAACTGAATATCTTAAAAACTATCAAATCTACAATAAACATATTTATACCAAATATAGAGGGTATTATTACACTAAATTATAAATATTTTTTTTGTAAAAAAAATTGTATCTAAATGAGATATTTAAGAAAATGTCTATTACTGAAATATACTATGGTCTGTGCTATGGTGAATATTAACGCAACCTAACTTTACGATAGTGATCGACGGAAATCACTAAACTGTATTGCTATAGTAATCGTGCGCTACGATATTGTTCCGTAATACATATGCAACACTGATATGTAATATATCACTGGAACAATATCGTAAGAGTAGTTTACTCTATAATGTTGGCTTTTGAGATTCGGTAATAGCCTTTTGCGTTATAAATCGTCTTAAATTACCCATTGAATAAAAACATAAAGATCATTACTCAATGCATAAATCCAAAAGTATTCATAGCCCAACCTTAAAAATTTACTCTATGGCGTAATACGATGGTGTGGATACGAATATTCAATAAAACCGATTCTATGGTAAGAGCGAATACGATAGTGTTCGTCGGGGGCAGCGAGGTTGTGGCAACAGTATAGTGATTTTAAACCAGGAATTATGGCGGAATATGGATATTTAGGTAAATAGATAAATTAAATATGATGTGATTCTCAAACTTTCTTATATATTATTAAATTTATAACATTTTTTGTTGTTTGTATAGTATATACATTATTTACTCATCTATCGACTAAAATCACTCAGAAACATATTATTGTGTAAGTACTAATATTATAATAAACAAGCTAACGTAGTGAGTTTGATGGAAAGTTAAACAAACTTTTAGAACCTCTGGTCGCATACTCAAAGTGGACACGCGTAGCGTGTTCTTGGCATCCCACAAGGTATTCGTTTTTAGTATAAACATAACTTCTTTCAAAGTAGAAACCACGAGAATATATGGTTATTTGTGTGGTAAATACCATGTACACAAATTCTTATTAAATTCATCATTTTTCATGTACTTTTCGAGATATAATCGAAAACTTATGGACACGCGAGGCGTGTCCGCGGCGTGGCGAGTAGAATTTGTTTCATGGACACGCGAGGCGTGTCGTTGGCTCCGAATGAGTTAAGTAAAGATGTAATGGTATTCATCAGGGGTTCCACAGGGTGGAGACATCCCTCCTTTGCTGTTTTTAATTTACATTAATGACTTGCCGAAGGTTGTAGAAATATTGTACAAATATTCCTGTAACGCTTTTTGTTGATGATAGCACTTTCACTGTCAGGCGCCAGACAAACGTGGATTATGATCGGAGCATAGCATAAGGGGTGCAAGAAGGCACACTCATCACCCACGTGCCTCAAGTCAACCTTACCTGCCCGTGGTGCACCCTGCTGACCAACGAACGAGGCTCTGGCAACCGACAAATGTATATATAACGGTATAACCATTTCCTAAATAAGCATAGCTAAATACATCAAGCCAGTGACGGGCAACAGCTTCACTGGTGCTATAAGCTATGCTCTGTGCTCACCAACCCGCCTGCCCAGTGGTGAGTACGGGCAACAACCCTCAATGAATTACAACACAAAAGATTGGCCCCTATGTCCCGGCCGTCCCGGCACTGGGTTGTCCGTCCCAGGCTTTTGGGCGGGCCCGGCAATCGATGCGATTGCTGGGCAGGCAGCTTCTGCGCTGCCACCGTCGAATCTCGTAACCATGTTCCGGAGTTTTTCTCTGGTCAGGGCCGAGGGTCCCTGGGGCTTGCGCCTGGGACCGCGAGGAAGAAAACCTCTATAAAAAATTACTTGAGCCCGGGAAACTGGGCTCTGGAGATGGGCCGGGTGATGGGGAGGGGAGGTCACGATGTGATGACCTATCTAGGGCCGTGGGGTGGCAAGCTAGGGCTTGCCGCTCTTTCGCGTTCGGCCTAGAGGTGGTGCGTGCGTGTCCCGCGGGCCTATTGACTTCGCCCGGCCGAGGTGGGTCTGGCTTCGGCCGGCGCACGTGGTTCCCGCAACCCCAACGAGTAAGGCGCCGTCAGGTTTTAGTCGGTTCGAGTCTGATATAATCCTCTGGCTCTTCAAGTATCCGTGGGGATTTCCTGACGTTAATAATAATAAAAAAAGGTGGCATACCTTGTATTGAAACTGACAGAGGTCTCGGTTACGGTAGGGAAGGGGGTGCTAATGTCCGGGTTACGAACGGCTGCACAAACTGACCCTGGCGACGTTTAATGGACGCAATCTGCGGCTGGACGAGAGCTTGGCTGAACTGGAAGAAAAACTATCTTACATAAGGTGGCATGTACTAGGGTTATCGGAAGTTTGGACATACGGTGAGGACACCATAATCCTGGAGTCAGGTGTTCTGTTTTATATCTGTTTTACTTCCGGATGGGCAACCGGCAGTCTCAGGGTGGCATAGGCTTTCTCGTCAACAAGGTTCTCCGTGACAATGCGCAGGAGATTTCGAGTATATCGACCTACGTGGCGTACCTTGTACTGAAAGTGACCAATAGATACTCTCTCAAGGTCGTGCTGGCATATGCGCTGACGTCGGCATACTTGGACAGTGATGAGCAGTGTGGTCGAGGTGCTTTATGAAGATATCACCAAGGCAAGGCATAACAACACAATCCTCACTACACCGTTGTCATGTGGGACTTGTGACAATGCCAAAGAGTGAGTGCGCGAATGCGACGAGTCGCGTATCGGAGCGCACGGAATTGGACGCAGAAAAGCCAGAGGACAAATGCTGTTCAACTTCCTGGACAAAGAGGGGCTGTTCTGCATGAACATATTCTTTAGCAAGAAGCCCCATAGAAAGTGGATCTGGCAGAGCTCAGATGGTGGGTCGACGAATGAGATCGACTTTATCATAGCGGACAAGAAGTCCGTATTAAAGGATGTCTCAGTGGTCAACAGGTTCAAAACCGCAAGCAACCACCGACTAGTGAGATGCATCCTGAGTATTGACTTCAAAGCTGAGAGAAGTCGTTTAAGGCGATCCGTTGTTTGTCTAAGGATCTGGCTCTGAATTAGAACTAGAACTGCGTAATCGCTTCGATGCACTAATGACCACGGCTAATGTTGACGCGAACCTCGAAAATGTAGTGAGGGTTCTTTGTGAAGTGGTAAGAAACACTTCAAGGCAGGGCGAGGCAGCCGAAAATCTCAGCTCTCAAGCGAAACCCTGGAATTTATGCGGATTCGACGCACAATGCTAGAAGGAGCTTCGTCAGACGCACAACGTCTCAAAACGACCATCAGAAAATCGGCGTGACCTAGACCTCCGAAGCTTCAATTCGCAAATTCTCCAAAAGCCAAAGCCACTGAGCTAAAACGGGTATCTTAAGTCTTTAACAAAAGAATACCCATTCTTTTACATTTAATCTGACAAGGCTGAAAACCTCAGAGAGCAAGAACGTCACTTCAGTTCTTCTTCTTCTTGCCGAAGTTGAGAGTTTCTACGGCTGTTTATACGCCTCGCATGCCACGAGGCCTCCAGCCGATACAAAAGCTGTATTAGTGCGCCATTTCACGGACGATCTCCCACTCGTGGATGTAGACGATATTAGAAGTGCTCACAGACAACTTAGTAATGGGACCTCTGAGCTTCTCAAGGCGGGAGGAACTCCTCTCCTGGAGAGGCTTAAGGATTCATTATATTACATCATAGCCAATTGGACTACCCCGAAGGCGTGGAGTGAGAGCCTGGTGGCCTTTTCTTCAAAAAGGGAGAAAAGACCATATTGAAGAATTATAGGCTGCAGTGCGATAGCTAAACCACGTTTTCAAGTTGTTTTCGAAGGTGCTTACAAATCGTCTCGCCTTAAGATTTGACGCCTTCCAGTCGCCGGAGCAGGCCGGATTTCGAAAACGCTACAGTACCGTAGACAACATTCACTAGGTGCAGCAGGTTATACAGACGTCTCATGAGTATAAACGGCCACTGTGTTTTGTCTTCGTGGACTACTTCAGTTGTGATACAGTAGTACTTCAGTGACAGTAATTTGCTACTTATGGTACTTCATTAACAAATTCACGCCGCTGAAGCGCTATCGAACTACGTCTGAAGTACTACTGCGGCTGAAGTGCGAAAAAGCTAGGTACTCCATTAATCAAACGTTATTTTCCCCCCGTGTTTTTAGTACCATTGGTTTGTACCATTAATGGTACAATGGACACTACAGTGGGTCTTTAGTACCATCAATGGTATTGCCGACCCTAGTACGTGTCGCTAGTACCATTATATACATATTAATACAGATGCAATGAACCAAAGAACATTTTTGGATTTTTTTGCATGTGGAGAAATGTAAGTACGTAGCAAAGATTCTAAATACTAACCGGCTTAAATTGAAAGTCGGAGCGATATTTTGTGAAGTTACCGAACAAATACTTATAATAGATATTTATCCAATTTTTATTTAATAATTTTAGATAATTCCAAGTGGTTAACAAATCATTGGCTGTTTCCGCTAAGTTTATCAAGTGCACCTAGGCACCTAGATATTAGAATAAATACTGGCCACTTCACAGATATTACAAACTCCTTTTCAACAACGCATCTTTTCTTTTATCGCAAACAAACGAATGACTAGGTATTGACATATTTTGAAGTACCTAGTAAAACATTGCATTCATTCTTGTTCTCAACTCAATTTTAATTAATGATACATAAAAAAATGGATAATAATGAAAAACAAAGTTCGTGTAGTAACCAAACTGATATTAAAATAGTGGCACGCGGTCGTGGGAAGGTGTTACTCTATAACGGCCACCAGTATTATTTTCATGTAAATTATAAAAACCGTAATAGTTTGTGGAGATGCAAATATTACAGAACATCAAACTGCACTGGAACTATTACAGTTACCCAGGTGACCTATTATATTTTTTGTTAATTCCTTTTGCTATTACTAAGAGAAAAATCTATTTATTTAACAAAAAAAATAGGTAAGCTTGGTTTAATCTCTTGATGATTCTAAAAGTTATTTATTATTTTATGTAATCAATTCAAAATAAAACTATTATTTACAAAAAAAAGAAAACAAATATAATAAAACTTTAAAGGAAAAATATCTCCTTTAGCTTGGTAATTTATTTTTATTAGTAGATGGTTAGTATTTAAAACAGGTTCGGTATACTTACTTATGTAAACTTCTGTTTGATCCAGGATCAGTCAAAGGTGGTTAAAACGAATCTTCACTTAGAAAAATGTCGACCCGATGAGAATGAAAATACTGTGTGTCTTATCACGAATGAAAGCTTAAACAGAGCAGCAACCTATGTTGAAGAGGCAGTGCCTTCGGTTTACCGAAAGACCATCGAATCAATGAAAGACGCAGGACTTCACTTGATTCAAAAATTACCGACGTACAACAAATACAAATGCATTGCATACAGAAGAAGAAGGAAAATAGCAGGGGTTGGCAAGATGGCGTACAATGACATGAAAGAAGTAGAAATCCCTCCGGCGTACGACGACTTCGTTCTAGCTGATTATTGTAATGGCAACGACTGTATCCTAATATTTGCTCTACAAGAAGCAAGAGAAATTGTTAAAAAGGAAAAAGTGTTTTTATATGATGGGACCTTTAAGAATTGCTTGAATCCATTCTATCAACTGTATGTACTATTTTGTGATATAGGCAGCACTGCAACGAAGAACAATGTGATACCTGTAATATACGCACTTCTACCAAATAAAAAACAGAAGACATATTTCATCATGCATGAATTAATTAAGTCACAAATATCTGAATGGGTACCACTCAAATTCATAACGGATTTTGAACAAGCGGCAATAAATGCTATTAGACAAGCGTTTCCCCAGGTGTTGCATCATGGTTGCTACTTCCATTTTCTAGATAAAATTAAAAAGAAAGCTACTCAACTTAAGATATTGAATAAAAAGACGAAAAACAGCAATCAAAACTTATCTAAAATAGTGAGCTTGTGCATGGTTCTTTCCCTTTTGCCAGAAGACAAGTTAGAAGAAGGTCTAAATTACATTATCGCGGAGAGTGATGTTATTGGTGGTACAAAGGAAGTAAAATATTTTTTTAAGTATATGTCACATTTTTGGATCCCAAAAAAGCACATTGGTGCAGTTTTAGCGGGAGACATCGCACAACGAATTGTTGCGAAGCTTGGAATGGCCAATTTAACAAGCGTTTTACGAAGAAACCTACTACAACATGTCACTTTCTGAAGGTTTTAAAAGAAGATGCTACATACAATACTGTAAAAGTTTTTAAAACAGAACCACATTTGGCAAGGTCCAAATCGGTGATTAATCGTAATAATTACAGTCAAACCTGGATAAGTGAGAAAACTCTATAAGTGAGAGTAATAACCAGGGCCCATCATGTTAAGCTCCCAAAACCTCTATTAGCGAGAAACAAAAACCTCTGCAAGAGAGAGACGTTTTTCCCTCATAGACCTCAGTAAGTGAGACTGCTACCTATCTATACCTCTATAAGCGACAATCGACCCTTATTTACAAAATTAACATCTGCTATTTTATGACTCATTCTTAACTTTCGTGAAAGTTTCTACCATTGTTTTTCTATTGTTTTTTGTCGAACTAAATAATGTTGTAATTTCATCGCATTCTTTACGAATGGACACGTGTGCATGTTTACCGTCCTGTTTGTCGGACTTACTCAGTTTATAGTTATCATTTTGCGTAGGAGAGTTCTATTCTGCATAATTTCAAAACGGAAAATTATAGTACTGTCTTTAAGTGATAAATTTAAAATAGTGAATGCGTTTGAATTCGGAAAAACGCGAAATGAAATTCAGAGGGATTTTAATATACCAGAATCCACCTATTATAAAATTATAAAATCAAAAGACTATAAATTCTATATAACTCTAAATAAAATAACACTGTGCATGAATTTTACTTTTCGAAAGCATTTAAAAATATTTATGGACATAATATATGTTTTGCATATCACGCACATAATTTTATCATATTGCATATTTACTACATCTGCACTTGTTGTGATTTGTTATTGCTGCGTACCCCTGTAAGAGAGAAACGCTTCCCATGTACCTGCATTAGCGAGAAACTCGGGTTAGTGAGAAACATCTATAAGCGATAATGAGAATATGCCCCCTTGAACTCTCGCTTATCCAGGTTTGACTGTATATACAACATGTGCAAATGCAGTTGATACAAGGCGACATAACAGTGGCATTGTTTTTAGAGAAACTACGTCGTTAAAATCTTTTGTTAGTATTATTATTAAAAATAAACGAGTAAAGACACTGTATAACCTAGTATTTTTTTCAATGGAATAAAAGACCCATTGTAGTGTCCATTGTACCATTAATGGTACAAACCAATGGTACTAAAGACACGGGGGGGTTATTTTTAGCCTTGTTTTGGTACTCCACTATTGTTTTAACAGCTTTTCCTATGCTCAATGTCAATCAGTATCTCAAATGAGAGTAGTTAGTAGTTTTAGTTTCAATTAAAAACATAAAGCACTTTTGATTAATAACTAACGGGACTTATCGCGTATGTTTTTATATAATAAAGTTACCTTTATTAACCCGACGTTTCGGCTACGTTGCTGCAGCCATGCCTATATATATATATATATATATATATAGCAATCGCCCAGACAAGCAGCTAGTAATCAACCGTACTGACCTTTCCCTTGACGGAAGCACGCAGAGCATTCTAGAAAAGGGCTTTAATTTTGCAATGACTCCAAGAGCAATTCCAAAGGAGGCAATAATTTGTAGCATAGAGGAGGCAATTTTAATTAACAGAATACCCTCGAAGGAGGCGGACATTTTACGACAAGATGTGGCCGTTATCTTGCAAAAATCAAAATTGCCTAAGTCAAACGTTACTGCAGGTGAGCGAAAAGCATTGATGAACCTTGGAAAAAACAAAGACGTTTTAGTTCTCAAAGCTGATAAAGGGAATGCCACTGTATTGATGAATGTACAAGAATATAACGCTAAAATAGGTCAGTTGTTGTCGGACACGAGTGTATATAAGTCGGTGTCGTATAACCCCATAGCGAGAGTAAACAAGCGAAAACGAGAACTTTTGAAGTGCCATCAGAATGTCTTTACGGAGAATGAGTTTAAAACACTTTCACGACCCAGGATAACTCAACCACCTAAGTTATACGGATTGCCGAAGGTACATAAAACGAATATGCCACTACGTCCTATTGTGAGTCAAATTGATTCACCTACGTATTATTTGGCAAAGCACGTTGCATCTGTACTGCAGTCACTAGTGGGTAAAACTCCGTCTTTTGTGAAGAATTCTCGCCATTGCGTCGCCATTATTGATAATCTGAAGTTAGAACCGGATGAAATTATGGTGAATTTTGATGTCGAGTCATTATTTACCAACGTTTCAGTGAAGGATTGTCTTGATGTTGTTAGAACGTTGCTTGTGAGTCATGATCTTCCTATCCATTATGCTAACTTGTTTGAAAATTGTGTAGCTGGGAATTACTTCATATACCAAGGACAGTTCTTTTTTCAAATTGATGGCGTGACTATGGGTAGTCCTGTAGCCCCAGTGATGGCCAACATTTGAATGGAGCATATTGAGCAGACGGCTTTGAATAGTGGGGCTCAAAATATTAAACTGTGGTTAAGATACGTCGATGATATCTTTTGTATATTGAAAGGAGGCGCACAAGAAGTAGATAAGTGGTTGTTATACCTGAATGCCATTCATCCGAATAGAAGGTTCACTTGTGAGATGGAAATTGATAGATCCCTTGCATTCCTTGACGTTAAGGTTATGGTGAGACCTGATGGCACACTTTCACATACTATCTACAGAAAACCTACACACACAGATCGGTACCTCCATGGATCCTCACATCATCATCCGAAACACACGGTGTCTGTGGCGACGTCTCTCACAAGCAGGGCTAGGGATTTGTGCGACCCTGAGCATCTGGATGAGGAGCTGCAGTACGTTCGGGATGTACTTAGGAGAAATGGTCATCACATAGGTATTAAGTTGGTAAGCCGTATATCCAAAAGAGAGAAACCCCCGTGTGTGGATCGCGTGCCGGTGTTCCTACCTTATGTGAAGGGTGTTACAGACAAAGTTTGAACAGTCTTGAAAAACTACTCACTCAAGCCTATTTTCGTTCCATCTTCGAAGGTAACAAACTTTCTGAGAACACCTAAAGATGTAATCCCGTACCAAACACCGGGTGTGTATAAGATTGATTGCAGCTGTGGGAAATCTTACGTCGGACAGACCAAACGATCTATAGCGGACAGAGTGAAGGAACACATTGCAGCGGTCAAGAAATTGGATACCAATAGGTCAGCAATAGCCGAACATCTGCTAAACGAGGGTTCAAATCATTGGATTGAGCTTCATAAACCCACTGTGCTCTCTAATGAACGCCGATATCACAGTAGAATTGTACGCGAGGCGATTGAAATAAAAAAGCACAATGCATTTAATCGTGAAGGGGGTTACAAACTGTCTTCGGCGTGGAATACCGTAATAGATCGTCATTCGGCTCAGCATGATCGTTTGAAGCCACAAGATATTGTGAGTGTAGTGTGTAGGTCGCGTGATATTAATAAAAACGTAGCAGTGAGGTAGCAGTGGGTAGTCGGAGAAGAATCTGACAGGGCACTGCGTTGGAGGCGAAGAAATATGCTTCGTCAGTCTGCCCGTGACCATGGCTGCTGCAACGTAGCCGTAACGTCGGGTTAATAAAGGTAACTTTATTATATAAAAACATACGCGATAAGTCCCGTTAGTTATTAATCATGAGTGTAAATCGCGAATCTCTTAAAACTATAATAAAGCACATTTTTCAGTTTTAAAGTACTTTGTTTTTTTTATCAATACGATTAGTATTATTTACATAATAAAATATTTACGAAATAGCAGAATAAAGTTGTTATATTTTTTTACTTTAAAAATTTAAAACTTTTTAATTGCTCAATCATCAATTAAATTTGCATCAAATGGTCAAAGCACATAGTTTCTTTTTAATAGTTTTAATCCATAGACAATAATGACATTACAGTGCTTTGAGTTGCCTCTGAAGCACCACTGACTCGCCACTAACACGCTATTGAGGTACAACCGAGATAGATAAAAAAAATTGCAGACTACCACAGACTTAAGTTTAGCCCGGTTTAGATGTAGAAAATTTCTTTTAAAGCTAAATTTCTAATAACACTGTTTGATTTTTTAATATATAGTATATCAATGTAAATAAATTGCCTATCCATATTTTTGGCAAAATCAAGTTTGATAGAAATCATACAATGTCTCATTTCGCGGAAGGCTATTGTTTTAAAATAAATGAATTATCAACATTAAGTTCTTTGATTTTCTTGCTATTCGCTTCATTGATAAATTCATTCGATATCAAGTCTTTGATCTCCCGAAAAGCTTTGTCATCTAAAAGCTCGAAAGATCGCCCATGAACTGCTATGAGCCTCATACAGAAGTTTAATAACTTAAACTCTTCTTCTCGGATTCATCTATTTTTTTTTGGTTTGATCTGTTGTTTGTTTCGATTATGTTTATTAATGTTAGAATTAATTCGTGTTCTTTAGGATATTTTAAACGTAGATGATTTAGCAAATTAGTGGAATAGTGTAGTACCCTCGTTCTTTCCTCGTTTCGACCAGGATTTTATTGCCCTCATCCCAGTTTTTTATTTAGACATTTAAGTATAAAAGAATATACATATACAGACACGTTCATGATCCCTAAACAAGATTTCGTCACGGTTAGTCTGTGGTTGGGGGCAAATATGTTGAAGATCTAGGTACATTAGTTTAGTAATGGTGATGAGGAATCTCCTTAGTATTATGACGTTTCAGGAACATCGCAGGTGATTTGAATACAGAGTAAAATTACATTATTTTTAACGATATTTAAGTGTATACAAACGCACACATCCTGCCCATTTCCGTATAGACGGTTAGGTAAAGATGATGGATTCTCATCTGTGTCGATTGCGACAAATCACTATTGCACTTTGTGTACACTCGACGGTTATAGGTACTAACATAAGTGCTAATATTTGTACTAGCAAATAATATAGATACATTTTCCTTGTAGTGATTACACATTATGTCTTAATCTATAATAATTTGGTATGCCACATTACATCTCCCCTTAGAATAAAGATTGGGTGCGTACTAACTTTTAAGCAAGATTACAGGCTCTAGCACCTTATCGCGGTGTTTTAGAGCAGCCATGTTGCTTTGTATCCAAACGAGGTCCGTTCTACCGCCGAAACGAATTCCTGCCTAAAAATAAAAGTTATATTCAGTGCATTTCGCAAATCTATTTTTATTATTATAACATGCTCAGGCGGGATTTGAACCTTTAACCAAATGAAACCGCTTGACTAGTCCCAAGCAACTTATCTACGCCGCATACTTCTTTAAATTATTTAATATGTTATAATTATATTTATCATTATAGTTCAGTAGTTAATTTCATATTAATTTCTTATATGTCTACTAATACAAATAAAGCTAGGAAATTAGCATGGTTACTAAGGGATTACAGACAAGTAGCAAAATAAAAAGATTCTTACTATCCTGTAAAGAAAATGCTACCAATAAGAACATCATTAACTGTAGAAACAACTACATAAATATATATAGAAAAGTAGTTCGAAATATGAAAAGAATTGAAGTTATGTTGTTAGGTTATGAAAAGAAATGAAATTAACAAAGCCGAAAACAGTTCTAAAGCTAACTGGAAAGTTATTAACAAAGCCAGAAACAAGAAATTAAAAAAATAATCATAACATTTACTTAGAAAGAGATGGGAAGGTAATAGGTCGTCCTCTAGACGTAGCTAATATCTTTGCAGATGCTTTCGAAAATGTGAGCAGTAAAGCAGTCAAAACAAATTTCAAACATACATGGCATGTCTTTCACATCTAAAAGAGTGGAGAATAACATGACTTTCAGAGAGGTATCGGTAAATGAGATTGTAAAAATTATCAGAACTATGCCCAACAAAGGAACAGGTGGGCTGGATGTAATGCCAATCGCCGTTGTCAAAAATAATGTCGATATATTAGCCTTACCCTTTACAAATTTTTTCAACAATTGCATCCAAAATAGCAAATTTCCAGATGAATTTAAGGTGGCAAACATAATTCCAATATATAAGTAAGGTGTAAAATCTAATCCTAACAACTACAGACCCATCTCTTTACTTCCAGTCTTGTCAAAAATTTTTGAAAAAAATATTATAAATCGTATCACTACACATTTATGTTGTAACAGCATTTTAAGCTTACGTCCTTTGGTTATAGGCGGGGTGTGGGTTGTAAAGAGGCCATTAGTACCGTAGTCTCTGAGATCGCAAAAAAATTGAACGATAAATATAAAGTTATAGGTTTATTTTTGGACTTGAGCTCTGCTTTTGACATTGATTGATCATGACATTTTATTTTCTAAACTTGAATTTTATGGAATTAGACATGACACTTTAGATTTAATTAAGAATTACTAGGCAAATAGATCTTATATTGTAAAATTAAAAACGACAAATAACAATAACACTGAAGAAACAGTTTACTCAAGAAAAGTTGTTGTTAGTGGAGGTGTTCCACAGGGTTCAATATTGGGTCCTGTCTTATTTAGCATTTTCATGAATGATTTCATAGATTCCATTTCAAATTAAGTGGACAATTCCAGCTGGTGGCGCCGATTCGCCAATTTATTGATTTTTTCTATATGAAGGTACTTGGAATTGCTACCATCCCAACCTACCCTCACTTTCCTAGCGTGGCTTGCCTCCTCCTGCGCGGAGGCAGCCTCAGTTGCCGTCCTACCATTCCGCAAGCGTGACGTGCGACCCTATACGCAATACCGCTGTGTATCCTGTGAGGTATACGAACTCCCGCAAGAACTATAGCGTGGGAAATTGTCGTTTCCCCGCATTGTGTTTCCGCTAGTGGTGTGTGAATCTGTAGCCTACTTCTACTTGTGCCAGATCGAAGAAGGGCCCTTCAAGAAGCACGTGTATCTGAGTCAGGTGAGTCACGCTTCCTTTTCCCCTCTCCATTTGGTAGCAAGTCAAATATTCTTTTATTCAAGTATACAGTCCACTAAAGCCTTTTGGCTGTAGATTCGCGTCATCATTTTTTGATCCTCGAGCCGGATTCGCCATTCTGGTTCCTGTCGAACCGGATCACCGCCATTTTCAGTCGCTCTCGAGCCGGTCCATTTGGGCCCTCGAACCGCGTCAGTTTGACCTCTGACTTATTTATTATATGTATTTACTTATTCCGCTTATTTTATTTATACTAACCCGCATATCTATTTATAATACACCGCAATAGCTGAACATTCCTTTGTCTCACCGCACTCCGTGAGTGCGAACTTTATTTTTCTACCCGCTTTATTCATTTATTACTCGCGTCGATTTATTCTAGAAGGTTTTACTAGCTTCTACTTTATTTTTCTACCCGCTTTATAATTTTATTACTCGCGTCGATTTATTCTAGAAGGTTTTACTAGCTTCTACTTTATTTTTCTACCCGCTTTATACTATAATTATTCGCGTCGATTTATTCTAGAAGGTTTTACTAGCGTCAACTTTATTTTTCTACCCGCTTTATTACTTTATTACTCGCGTCGATTTATTCTAGAAGGTTCGACTAGCTTCTACTTTGCTTCAATATGAGTAAAGGAAAGGTCTAAGGTGAGCTCCCTCGCGATGCTCAACTTACAGTTACTAATGCTAGGTGCAATGCCTTATTTCAGCACATACAACTTTTATTTGATTCAAGTAAGTTCGTGCATACTGATCCAAAGTTGCTCGATAAATTTCTCAGTGAATCCGAAAGTATTGACGCGGTTCATACGGAGTTCAAGTCTTCTTTGGATAAATACAATGAACGTTTATTAACTGTTCACCCAGAGGCTGAACCTACTTTTAGTTCTCTTATAGCGTTTGAGCAACTGTATAGTGGAATTAATCGCATTCGCTCTCAGCACTCTTTACCGAAGAGTGTTGTCCAGCAAGACCAGCCCCGTAGGAGTTTTTGTACATTGCCACCTATTGAATTAGTTGGTTTTAGTGGTGATTATGGTTCGTGGCCACTCTTTTATTCAAGTTTTAAGTCCACTATACATGAAAACCCATCGCTTTCAACGGCTGACAAGTTGTATTATCTGTTAGGTAAACTCTCAGACAAAGCTTTATCTGCCATTTCAGGTATAACACCTAATTCAGATAATTATGAGCTTATTCTGCAAACTCTAATCGACAAATACGAAGACAAGCGGACACTCGCTTCTTCTCACTTGAAGCAAATATTAAACTTCAAGCCGCTTCACGGCCCCAATTCTAGCAATTACGATTCATTCATTGATCGCTTTGTAACGTCCGTGAACGCATTGAATAACTTAAAAATAAATAACTTGTCCGATTTTATTTTGCTGTTTATCGCGCTTCAAAAGTTGGATGGAAATACTGTTCGCGCATTTGAAATGACTGTAAAATCGTTGGAAATTCCCACGTTCGCCAACTTAGTTGATTTCAGAAAAACTCAAAATAAAATACTATTGCGTACCGCCCCTACACCGAGTACTTATGAAAATAAATCCAATCGCTCGCGAAATGCTACTATCAACCCGCCTAAGTATCAAACTTATGTCAGTACCGCAGACTCTTATCCTGCAAAGTGTTTGTGTAGTAATTTTGTACATGAACATTTATTTAAATGTCCCGCTTTTAATAAAATGACACCGGAATATAGATTCCAAGCCGCAAAGAAAAATAATTCATGCATTAATTGTTTGAGCATTAAGCATCGTACCCTTTCGTGTAACTCAAAATCGCATTGCCGTGTGTGTCAACTTAAACATCACACGCTATTACATTTCAATCGACTAACAGAATCGGCCCCTTGTCATATTGATAGATTACAATGCCCGCGCCCAATGAATGCGCCCGCGCGATCTTCGCCCTCGGAAAACATGCCATCTCACTCTGGCTCACGCACTGAGGACGTCGCACTAGTAGCCCTCGCCCCTCACACTCAGGAGTCTAGCAGTTCTATGCGTAGCAAGCTTAATACTTCTACCGTTTTATTAGCTACCGCGCAAGTATATAGCTACGATACGTTTGGCAACAGACATATAATACGTATAATTTTGGATTCTGCGTCTCAGAGTCATTTCATCTCACACGAGTGTTGCAAACGTTTGGGTTTGCAAATGCAAACGAATAAAAGCACATACGTAAGGGGTTTTGGAGGCTCCGAAAAGATTGTTAGAAACTCAGTCGATTTTGAATTCTTTTCCCGGTTTGATCATAGAAATAGCTACAAAGTTTCAGCTATGGTTGTCGACAATATTACCGACAAATTACCTACTGTAGCTGTCAATACCTCATTATTGCCGTATTTAAATAATATTCTACTGGCTGATAGTTCGTTTGCTATGCCTAGCAGAATAGATGTCCTAATTGACGCGTCTTTATTCCCGCACTTATTCCTAGGCAATAAGGTCGATAGTGGGTCGACTTTGCCTCCCACTATTGAGACAGTATTAGGTTACGTTGTTATGGGATTGGTACCTACCTATAATGTTAATAACCGCGCGGCATCTTCGATGTGCTGCAATGTTTTTGTACGAGAGGAGCCTATTGACGTTTTATTACGTAAGTTTTTTGAACTCGAGGAGGTTCCTTCCGCTGCGCCCGTTCA
The DNA here is from genome assembly GCA_030578115.1 of Leucoptera coffeella. Lineage (NCBI taxonomy): Eukaryota > Metazoa > Arthropoda > Insecta > Lepidoptera > Lyonetiidae > Leucoptera > Leucoptera coffeella. The sequence continues at coordinate 361,010 of JAMBLF010000051.1, read as the reverse complement.
CAGTCTAGCTGACACTGAATGCGAATTATTTTATGCGTCCACTACGGATCGCGACCCCGCCAGTGGTAGGTATATTGTTGGCCTTCCATTTAGAAAGAATATATTCTTGTTAGGTGACTCATACAATCCGGCCCGTAAATGCTTCCTTAGCTTGGAGAGGAAATTACAAGCCTCATCCAACTTGAAAAATGCTTATGATGCGGCAATGCGCGAGTACATAGACAACGAATATTTAGTTCCCACGCCACCTGAAGATTTTCGTGACTCTTCTAAACCGATGTACATAATACCGCATCACGGAGTCGTCAGGGAGGATAAACTTACTACGAAATTACGCGTAGTGTTAAACGCTAGTTTTAATACTACATCCGGTTGTTCGCTAAACGATCTATTGCATAGCGGCCCTAACTTGCAGGGTGATCTATTTAATATAGTTTTGTTGTTTAGACTTCATGCTATAGCTATGACTGCAGACTGTCGTCAGATGTTTTTACAGATAGTTATGCGGCAGTCTGATCGTCGTTTTCAGAGAATGCTTTATAGATTTAGTCCTCAAGAACCACTCGTTTTATATGAATACACGCGCGTCTGTTTTGGTATTAAGTCGAGCCCCTTTCACGCGCTGCGTACTGTACGACAGCTAGTAAATGATGATGGTCATAAATATCCGTTAGCTAAGCAGATAATTTCCGAGTCACTCTATATGGATGACATTGTGTTTTCAGTAGAGTCGTTACCGGAAGCAACGCAAGCTTCGAATGAACTTATCAATTTATTTAAAGGCGCTGGCTGGGACTTATTAAAATGGAACAGCAATGATTCAACCACTCTGAAACATATACCTATGACACATAAGCTGCCCATAGATGTAGAATTTGACAAATCATTTCAACACAAAATATTAGGACTGCATTGGACGACTGACTCTGACCATTTTTATTTCAAAACCGTACCTACCGACGACAAATGTACGAAGCGAGTTATGCTTTCAACTATCGCTAGGCTATGGGATATTATGGGGTTTGTCGCTCCCATAATTACTTATGCTAAATTGCTTATTAAGCAACTTTGGCTTTTACGAATTGACTGGGACGACCTTCCCCCGCACCACATTGCTAAAGTGTGGAATCGGTTCTGCAATGAGCTACCGGCTTTAAATGGCTTTAAGATACCGCGGTACCTAGGTGTGCAAGGTGATTGCGAAGTCACTTTATTAGGCTTTTGCGATGCAAGTTCTGCAGCTTACGGTGGAGTGGTATACCTACGGGTTAACTCCCCTACGGGCATCACCATCCGTCTAGTATGCGCTAGGTCTAGAGTCGCGCCTATGAAACAGCTATCCATAGCTAGGCTTGAGCTTTGTGGAGCTGTACTTTTGTCTAAATTAATGCGAACTGTGTTAAACGCTTACCGCGATCGCGTTCCTATGAAAGCTTATGCGTTTACCGATTCAAAGGTCACGCTTTATTGGATAGGAAGCTCACCGCACCGGTGGCAGACATTCGTCGCAAACCAAGTTATACAAATCACGGAGAACATCGCCGCCGAGAACTTCCATCATGTTTCGGGTGAAGAAAACCCTGCTGACGCCCTGTCCCGTGGAATTACTCCACGTCAGCTTCTCTTTCACCCACTGTGGCTTTATGGTCCCGCGTGGGCTTCACTGCCTGTGGCCCAATAGCCTGTCAGAGAAATCGGAGACCCTCCTGAGGACCTTTCGGAGCAGAAGGTTAACGTTCACGCGATCACCTTACCCGCTGATGATGATCGCGGTCCTATTTACAATGTAGCACAAAATTGCTCATCTTGGAGTAAATTATTAAGAATATTAGTTTATGTTTTTCGTATGTTAAAATTAATACCCCGACGCGACCATAACATCATCACTGTGGACTTGGACTTCGCAGAAATTGCATTGCTGCGTATCCTTTAACATAAACATTTCGTTAATGAAATAAACGCCATTAAGGCTAATAAATTATGCTCATCCACTATTTCCAAGCTTAGCCCGTTTTTGGACCCTGATGGCCTCATCCGCGTCGGCGGTCGGCTTTCAAATTCCGACCTCGACTATGGTCACAAGCACCCTATACTTGTGCCACGTAATGATCATGTAATTTATTTGTTGATCGACTATTACCACATTAAATATTTATTTGCTGGTCCAGAGTTACTCTTGTCGTTGCTGCGACAAAGATACTGGATTCTTTCCGCTCGTAATACTGTAAGGAAAAGGGTGCATTCGTGTAACACTTGCTTTAGAATGAAACCTAAAGCTACGTACCCACTTATGTCTGCGCTGCCCGATATCCGCACGCGCCAGGTCGTCAAGGCATTTACCCATACTGGTGTTGATTATGCTGGACCTGTGCCTTATGTCCCCGCTAGACGTAGAGGTGCTCATAGCCTTAAAGCGTACATTTGTGTATTCACCTGTCTTACAACCCGCGCTACTCATATTGAATTAGTTTCGGATTCGACAACCGCGAGTTTCTTAGCTGCTTTAAAACGGTTTCTTGCGTCCGCTGACTGTATTAAGCTGCGATCCCGGCGAGCCTGCAGCATTGACGCCTAGTCACTTTCTGCACACCGCTCCGCTCCATTCGTTTCCGGCGGCTGAAGTCGAGTCTGAGAATGTCAACCTCCTTCATAGATTTGCTCTTTTAGACAAGATTGTGCAGTCTTTTTGGAAGCGGTGGAAAACTGAATATTTGCAGAGCCTTCAAGTTAGGGAGAAATAGAACTCGCCTTCGGTGCCTATCACTGAAGGTACAGTTGTAGTCATCATGACTGAAAATGCGCCGCCTCTTTCGTGGCCAATCGCAATTATTGACAAAGTTCACCCTTCTAAGGACGGCGTCATTCGTGTTGTATCTGTGCGCACGTCTAAGGGTACATACCTTCGACCAGTCGTTAAGCTCTGCCCTCTCCCTAACCAGTAGTACTATGTAATAACTGTTTATATTTATTCATGTTATTTATAAAATAGATTTATCTATATATATACTTTCTCGCTCATATAATTTTCACCGCATAGATTTTCCCGCATACTTATACACCCGCTCATAATTAACCGCTATATATAAACATACATATACACCCGCTCATACTTAACCGCTATTATATATTTAACCGCTTATACTTTTATTTCCGCTCATTTTTCTTAAAGGTGACCCTTTAAGGGCGGCTGGAAATGGTGGCGCCGATTCGCCAATTTATTGATTTTTTCTATATGAAGGTACTTGGAATTGCTACCATCCCAACCTACCCTCACCTTCCTAGCGTGGCTTGCCTCCTCCTGCGCGGGGGCAGCCTCAGTTGCCGTCCTACCATTCCGCAAGCGTGACGTGCGACCCTATACGCAATACCGCTGTGTATCCTGTGAGGTATACGAACTCCCGCAAGAACTATAGCGTGGGAAATTGTCGTTTCCCCGCATTGTGTTTCCGCTAGTGGTGTGTGAATCTGTAGCCTACTTCTACTTGTGCCAGATCGAAGAAGGGCCCTTCAAGAAGCACGTGTATCTGAGTCAGGTGAGTCACGCTTCCTTTTCCCCTCTCCATTTGGTAGCAAGTCAAATATTCTTTTATTCAAGTATACAGTCCACTAAATCCTTTTGGCTGTAGATTCGCGTCATCACCAGCCTTGTATTATACGCGGATGACACAAATGCTATTCTTTATGATAATGAAATTACTAAAATCAATATTTTTTTCTCAGAATCGCTGCTATGGTTTAATAGGAACAAATTGAAATTAAATACTAAAAAGACTTGTGCAATGTTTTTCAACCCTACGGTTAATCAAAAAGATATCAACAATACATCAGTAAAATTGTTGGGGGGAGCAATTGCACTTCGTAAATGAAGTAAAATTTCTTGGGGTTTATATGGATCGATTATTAAATTGGATAAAGGAACTGGAGAGTATTGAAAGTTCAATTAGTAAATATTGTTTTGCTCTCAGATGTCTTAGAAATGAGGTTAGTAGAATACAATTAAAAATAGCTTACCACTCATTAATAGAGTCAAAATATTGTTGAGTATCAAGGTATTAGGTTGTATAATAGGTTGCCAATTCATCTATCTTATTTATCAAGAATGTTGATGATAACCAATTGTTTTGTAAAAAACTAAAACAATATTTAGTGGATCGTGCGTTTTATACAATAGAAGAATTTGAGAATTTCAGTCTTTAAAATCATTATCTTAATATATTCATTTATTGTATAATAGTATTTTTTAACAATATCTGACCAGTTTAATTAATAAAGTGGTTTTATGGATTATAAAATTGGCTGATGTATCTATTAGAACGATTGAATGTGATGTCCAAATACCCAGCTACATAAATATCAAGTGTAATTTTTAATTATGACATGTAATATGAATTAATTTTATTAATATCCAACACAATATTTTTTTGTAAATGGAATAAAGAACTTTACTTTACTTTACTTTGCCTTCCACTTCCGTCTCCCTCCAGTCATAAACCAGCCTTTAGAGCCGAGAGCGCCTTGCGGCAGCGGCTTGCTCGGCGAGGCGCGGCCAGCGGCGTCTGCTGCCGCACACTTTTTCCACGCTCTGCCGAATATTTTATTTCTCTCGTGTCAGCTATGTGCACTTCTGTGCGGCATTTCTAAAGCTATTTTACGTCAAAGAAAATTATGTGGATATAAATTTAACTTTGAGCTGACTTTGAAAACAAAAGAGTGGAAGAACAAATTAGTACATTGAATGAAGAGGTTACGGAAAAAGAAATTGAGAATGTTTGGTGGGTGTTGAAGGATAGTATGGTGGAATCTGCCATCAAAGTACCTATGTGGAGTACCTACGTAAGAAACAAGCTCTATGGAGTGACGAAGAAGTAAGAAAGGTTGTGAAAGATAAAAGAAAAGCTTGGCAGGATTTGTTGGCAAGTAAGGCCATCAATAAAGCAATCAATGCGAGTATTAGGAATTATGAACGGAAAATGTCTCTTTTCAAAGAATTGAAAAAGAGAGTGAAAGAGATCGTGGAGCGAAAGAAGTTAGAATCAAGAAAGAGTCTGCAAGGAAGTTCTCCAAGAGTTTCCATCAAAGTATCAAACTATTTTGGACAATGGTCAAAACGGCCAGAGGACTCTCTGGAGGAACCAGAATGAGTGCTTTTTAGGAATAAGAATGGGGATTTGATAAATGATGAGTGTTTGGCGTTAATAAGATGGAAGGAATTAATTGTATTATTAATTATAATATGTATTATTTATATTTGCGATATAAACAGGTTCCATACTACGATCCTTTCAAAAACACTGTAATAAATCTCATCAAACTTGATATAACAAAACCATAACAAACTTCATTGTAATGGCGGATCACATTACGTGTATCAATTGAGTTGTAAACGGAAAAAACACTAACTTCTTGTCTGACAATGATTTAATTATATATTGGAATATTCAACTACTTATTGTTTATTAATATTTTTCTTAAAAAAATTTTAGCCATAAATATTTAAAAGTAATAAATACTTACGTAATTAATCTCTTGTGTTAAATAATTGTAATTTTATAGTAACATTAACAAATTCTGTAAAATGGAACATACTTAAATGAATTAAATTATAACTATAACTAGATTATAATCTAACTTGACCTCCTGTAGGACTCTGTGACCCTGGTGCTGCGCTTGTATTTTGGTATGGTTTTTAGCTAAAAAACAACTTTCAATAATCAAATTTAAATTCTTCGATTTACGCGTATAGTTTGACAGGGCAAACAAATACCTACTGACCACTGAGTAAAATTTTGGGTAAGATATGTATTATAAATAGGATCATTTTTCGGTGAGACCTACTCCATCATGAGAGCCTAGTGTCCTAATTCGGATTTTCATAGCAATTTTAAAGTATAGTCTCTAAAAAATTGCTGCGCTTATCTACAACATCTGCTTAACACAACGGTCTACCTTTCTTAAGAGAGATGGACCACATGTGTATGTCTGAGACGTAATAAAATTTAAACTAGCTGCCGTTTTTCCCGTATGTCTGTCCACTCGTATAGTCTATTCTACATTATTGCTTCTGTGATTAGACTGTGTGGACTTGTTTTTGGTTGCAGTTAAATATTAAATTCTTAATTTTGTGCTACCGGAACTTTGAAATAATTTTGGACTCGGTTCCTCCTGCTCTTTTCTTTGAGCGTTTCATAGTGCGCCGGCGGCCATTTGTTTCGAACCTCTCTCTCTCAGATAGAAAGTACCCGGAACGTCGATTGAGAGCTGCCTGCTCCCTCATCAGTCAAACATCAGCCCAGAAACATCATCCAAAGCAAAGGCAATAACAAATAGATTTCATTTTGTGGGGATCGAACCATCTTCGTCGCTGGTGAGTGCCTTGTGGCTGAGTTGTAGCCTACTGAGCCTCCGCTCCACCCCGGCGCAGCGCAAAATTGCTTATCTGTTTGTTCCGCACGGACGTGCCGCCATCTTCAATTTTCAATCTGAACTTATATGTAAATAATTGCTACCTTTTAACATTATGAGCAGTAAATTGAAGTGCGGGGCCTGCGGACGATTCGTCGGTACAGATGGCGTTAAATGCACTGTTTGTGGTGCTACCTATTAAAGGTCTTGCCTCGGTATAGCCAAAGAAACACACCTTCCAGCGAAGTGGAAATGCTCAGAGTGCGCTGCAAAGGTACCTAAGTCCGACAATACTAACACGGCTGTAAAGGTTGATGATCAGGAATCTCCGATGGTACGGGAGATGCGGCTGTTGCGAGAAGAAATCAGTTCAGACTATGCACAGCCATACGGGAGATAACTGCTCGCATGGATAGCATAAAGGCACGTCTAACGAAGCTTGAGGAACGACCACCGGGTCAGTAAGTTCGACGATCTTGACCAGGCTTGTCGTATGTGCAACTTAGAAATTCAAAACGTACCGGAAAGAAAAAGCGAAAACTTGGTCAATGTATCGGTAGCTATCGGCTAGTAGTTGAGAGTTGACTTCCGTGAAGGCAATGTTCGGTTTGTGCACCGTATCGCACACAACATGCGCCCGGCGGGCGGCGACGGCGGCGTCGCGGGCCCTGAGCGCCCTCGCGATTTCGTGCTGCAGCTGTCCACGCGGCGGCTGCGTGACGAGCTCCTCGCGACCGCGCGCGTGCGCCGAGACCTGCTCACCAAGGACGCGCTGAGTGTGCCCGCCTCCGCCGCTGGCGCTACACTCCGCTTCTTCGTTAACGAGCATTTGACCCTACGTAACAAAATACTGTACAGCAGGGCTAGAGTATTAGCGAAGGAAAAGGGCTATAAATACGTGTGGGTGCACAATGCTAATAATTTTGCTCCGTAAGGCTGATGACGCCAAGGTGCTGCGCATCCGGAGTCTAGCCGATTTGGGTAAAATATTTGACTTATTTTTATTAATTATTCCTTGTTCGTATGTATGGGGTCTATGTATGGTATGTACTCAGAAGCTATATTTAATTTTAATTACGTAGGTTTGATTCTCAATACTTTTAATCAAAATTCAAATCTTATACTATTTTTAATGTATTTTGTGCATAGGTACTTATTTGATTTTCTTCAAAATATTATCTCAAATCGTGGGAGAGCGAAGATTACTCTTGTTATAGTTTTAAGAGATTCGCGATTTATACTCATGATTAATAACAAACAGGACTTATCGCGTATGTTTTTAAATAATAAAGTTACCTTTATTAACCCGACGTTTCGGCTACGTTGCAGCAGCCATGGTCACGGGCAGACTGACGACGCATATTTCTTCGCCTCCAACGCAGCGCCCTGTCAGATTCTTCTCCGACTACCTCACTGCTTCGTTTTTATTAAACACACGCGACCTACACACTACACTCACAGTATCTTGTGGCTTCACACGATCATGCTGAACCGAATGTCGATCTATCACGGTATTCCACGCCGAAGACAGTTTGTAACCTCCTTCACGATTGAATGTACTGTGCTTTTTTATTTCAATCGCCTCGCGTACAATTCTACTGTAGTATCGGCGTTCATTAGAGCGCACAGTTGGTTTATGAAGCTCAATCCAATGATTTGAACCCTCGTTTAGTAGATGTTTGGACGAAGCTGTATCGATCATCAACTGTTAACTGCGTGATTTTTTTGCACTGTAATGACCTTCCTTGCAGAACGCACATTGTGGCTGAGCTGTTACAGTTGCCGACAGACAGGCTCTTTTTTTGTGATTTTAAGCCTTTGCTTGATGATTCTATCATTTTCAAGGAAGCTTCTGAATCTTGTTTCAAGGAAGTTCTTTAGCCTTCCCAAACTTGCTATCTCATCAGAGCTCTCCGCGCTCACTAATTCCTCCCATTGTTTGTGGCTCTCTGCATCTAAATTTGCGACGACTATGGATACCACTATGGCATCCCAATGCTGTACGGGCAATCCCTGGTTCTTCAATGCGCTCAAACATTCGACAGTGGTATCCAACAGTTGTTTCAGGGCTTGGGCAGACTCTTGCGCCAATGTTTTTTGTGAAAATAGTCGTTTGAATATGCAGTTTGTGATGAACCGTTTGTTACTGTACCGCCTCCTTAACACGCTCCAAGCCTCGCTATAGTTTTCTCCTGTGACTGTAAACTGCCGTAATAACACTTCGGCTTCTCCAGTCAAACTACTTTTCAAGTAGTGAAGTTTTTGAACAGATTCTAAGCTTTGATTTTTGTGAATTAGCGCTTCAAATAAGTCGTGGAACGACTGCCATTGCGTATAATTCCCAGAAAATGTGGGGATTGTGATGCGGGGAAGTTTCACTTCTGGTTGTTTCGGTGTGGCTAGATTTTCATTTGGCTTTGTTACAGGGCAAGGTTTTAACGTGCTGATAGCCTTCTTCAGCTCCCCTTTGTAGATATAGTATAGTTCTTCCATCTCTTCATATAAACCTTGTTGAAAGTAGGATATGCCGATTCTGTTTGGCACTGGTATACCACTCACCAGTTGATCATGATTGTGGTTAAAGTTCAGCCAATACCTATCCAATGCTTCTAATCTACTTTCCACATAAGCCCCTGTAACCCTCTCTTTTGGTGATTTTTTGAAATTCTTATGGCCTTTTATCACCTTATCTAAGGTTTCTACTTGTAAAGCTATTATCGCTGTGAACTTTTCCATGATGTCTGGTTTTTGTTAAAGTAACTTTCTAGAAATTTTCTAAGTCCCCAATCACAAATCCGAAAATCTTCTAAGTGTACAGACTCAAATTTTGATTACGCCAACCAAGTCTTTGGTAACAACACTGCACTACTGAACTGTCCTGTAGAATTGCGACTGAGCCACGCACTACTGTACTGTCCTGTAGAATTGAGACTGAGCCACGCACGACACTGCACTACTGTACTGTCCTGTCACACGCGCACGACACTGTACTGACTTGTCACTCACGCGCGGCACTATTACTTTTATCCACTCGCGGCACTGCACTTTTATCCACTCGCGGCCCTATTACTTTTATCCACTCGTGGCACTGCACTTTAATCCATTCGCGGCACTGCACTTCAATTCATTCGTGGCACTGCAATTCAATCCATTCGCGGCACTGCACTTCAATCCATTCGCGGCACTGCACTTAAATCCATTCGCGGCACTGCACTTAAATCCGGCTTGAAGGACAAATTTGTTCACTTCACTTCACTACTTAATTGAAACACTATTTACTTATTATTACACTTTATTTAACACTTATTATGAGATACTTTTTAAGACAATGGTACAAATAAAATCTGGGATATTTATACCCAGATTAAAAAATAGTGATTGCATGTTGTAGAGGACATGCAGCGCCATCTAGTTTATAAATACAGTAACTAAAATAAAGTTCTACATAGACTACATGTGGTGCCATCTAGTGTGGAAACGGATTAACTAAATTATACCAGAATATTGACAGTGATGGATGAGGTTGGACACCTGTAGTTAGAGTCTTTCTAATTTCATTTGCCGCATTTATTATTTTTTCTTTAAGCTCTTCCACTGACGAGATTGGGTTGGGCTCATTATAAACTAAACTTTTCATGTGCCCCTACACATAAAAATCCATGGGGGTTATGTCTGGACTTCTGACTGGCCAGGGTATAGGCCCACCTCTTCCAATCCATTTGTTGGGATAGTTGGTGTCCAGCCATTCCCGAACACTTCTCCTGTAATGGGCCCTGCCATCATGTTGAAACCACATGTCACGATGTAGATTGAGTGATAAATCTTCAAGTAACTCGCTTAAATTATTTCTGAGAAAATTCTCGTAATGTTCTCCATTCAAATTGTCGGGGAGAAAGTAAGGCCCAATCAAGTGGTTTGAAATGATTCCCATCCACACATTCACACTGTATCGCTGTTGTGACCCCTTTACCCTCTTTTTGTTTGGATTTCATAATTCTTTTGGAGCCCAATAGTGCGCGTTATGATAGTTAGTTATGCCATCTTTATCAAATTTGGACTCATCAGTCAATATTAGTTTGAGGAATTTTGGGTCTTCCATGTCAGCATTTAGCATAAATCTACAGAAATCTAAACGTCTCACAGGATCTCCTTTTTCGATTTCATGAACGGGCGTGTAATGATACGGATAAAGGCCCGCTGTATGTACCGTGAACCACACTTTCCATTGTGAGAGTCCCAAATCACGGGCAACAATGTTAGTCGAAGTAGTTGGATCCAAACGAAATCGTTCAACTATCGCATTGTCCCCTTCCTCATCGTCATCAACTTTACGTGGTCTACCCAAGTCTGTTCTTCGCCTTGAAACAGATCCAGTTTCGCGAAGTCTTCGGTAAAGTCCGTCAAATACGCTCACATCCGGCACTCGACGGTCGGGATACCGAGCTCTATATTCATTGCGAGCATGAGCGGACACACAATTGCAGAACCTGTAACAAATTAACATATCCGCATATTCCTCGTATGAATAGACGGCCATTTTCGATAGTTCCGACTCACAAGCAGAATCAGAGTCCAGTAAACAAGCACAGTAGTCACAGTAGGAAAAATCAGTCCATAAACACAGCCAAGTGGAAAAGAGATAAGAGAGCAAAATAATATTGCATCTACCATGGACCAGGTAAGGTCCCACAAATCGTTCCAACCAGGGAAGCGAGATTGGAAGCCATGCCCGTCACATTCAGGTAAGGTCCCACAAATCGTTCCAACGAGGGAAGCGAGACTGGAAGCCATGCCCGTCACATTCAGGTAAGGTCCCACAAAACGTTCCAACTAGGGAAGCGAGATTGGAAGCCAAGACCGTCGTGTTTACAATGATACCATTACCTGGTGTACCATTACTCGTTCCAAGAAGATGGAAGCGGTAGGGAAGCACCAGGTAATGTTCCTACTCTTAGGAAGATGGGAACGCGTCTCCCCGGTCCAGGACATGCCATAATAAGACCTGCCCTGCACACGGGGCGAACGCGCACACATCAAAGGATAGGGAACACGGGCTCACTCAGACGGTTGCACCAAGGCTCATAACTGGAACACCAATGTCCGCACCAAGACGGAACTCAGGGTGCCCCCACCGACATACCAGGATCCATCCTAAGACGGCTCCACGGTAGTCAGCGGAAGTAAGCCCATCCTACAGGATATACCTAACCTACTGGGATATTGCATTCCCCACAGTGTCCCAAGAAATGCTCCAACAGAGGGAAGCGAGACTGGAAGCGCTGAGAGGTCAGCCTAACTACAAGAAAGGGCAGGGATTGTTATACAATACCAAAGGTTACTGGTATCCTAGGCTGAAATGACAATCTAGGTCAACCACAAACATTATAAGGTCAACTTTCGTTTAGCGTAGTGCGTTTTCTAAATACGCTTATCGCCATCTATTGTACAATAACTAGAACTACAACTTCCTAATCAATACATACTATAAGTATTCTTATTCATTAAAATATGAACCGTTCCATATTGGAAACTACTCGTAGCGACATCTATTGGTCCACTATGAAAACTATTTAATATTATATGTTTGCTACAGTAGTGATAAATTTATTAATTTTCTCAATATCATTGTTTTTAAAATCTAAATTGTTGAGGGTGGTTCTTACAAGGGTTACATGAGACGTATTTTATTCAAGAGACTTATCAAAACAATATCAAAAGAACTTACATTAAAAAAAAAGGAACATAAGTTAAATTCAAACGGAAAACTCTCTGATTAATTAATTGGGTATTTCCACAATATGCTGTACAATAAGTAGATAAGGTTAATATATCGCTTCCCTGTACACCATATTCGGTGCTACCATTTAAACAATCAATAACTATTTTCTTTGGATCTGAAAGTACATAAATCCATTTGCTGTTTGCAAGTGTTTGCCAAATTTGTATTTGTCCTTTAATGCGGCTTATTTTACAGGTATTTGGAACTCGTTCTAGCTATTTTAGTAATTATATCTGTTTCACAGGTAGGATTTTCATTTACATTCTGTATAATATTCAATTTACAAATATAATTATAGATTCTTAATGTCTTACACTCCTTAAGGGAATTTAAAGTAACATAAAAGAATTATCAGGAGTTATAGCTATATATTTTTGATTAGGTACAATGGTAGTGAAGGAATCTAAGATGCTAGTATTATAAAGGGTTGGCAGAGGTGTGGTATGGAACAAATTATATTCTCTTATACTTAAAATTCTTAAAATATACACGATTCTATTCTTAATAGAAAAGGAGGATAATTCAGAAATATAAATTAAATCATGAATATTACTTAATTTAAGAGTAATTGGTAACCGCTTTTGCGGGGGAAGGTAATGATAGTAATCCATTCGTTCTTTATATAATTTGGAAGGTGGTAGTATCGAAGGGTGTAAAACACCATTTCAACCGAATATTCAGCTATTAATAATTTCTTCTACTTTAAAAGATATGTATAAAATGTTACTTTCTAACATATTCACAATGAAATGAAATGAAATGAAATGAAAATCTTTTTATTCAATATAAGGATCATAAAATCACTTATTGAAAGTCAAAAAAAAAAAACATTTTTTATAAAAAAAAACATGTCATTAATATACACTAGTTATTAAAATAAATCAAATTAAATTAATAAAACTAATGGCACTTCGTAAAGAAAAATCTCTGCAGAGAAGAAGTGCCAAGAAACTCTGCAGACAATGTGTACATTAAACTTAATAATAATTCATTAGAACATGATCAAAGCTTCACATTCAACAAATAGTGTTTAACAACAAACTTAAGGGAGTCCCAATAAGAACTGGAACGGGAAGCCACGACCACGCAAAAATGAAACGTCACATAACATCATTTATAAAGTCTTTCACTTTGTAGTAGCCCTTCTCGATCAACGTCGCTTTAGTGCAAACTTTAAATTTATCTAGAGGTAAGGACTTTATAGACTCTGGCAGTTTGTTATAAATTTTTATGCCCAGGCCCATAAACGAATCGTTTATTCTTTTTAGTCTAGAGCGACTATAATACAATTTATTTTTATTACGTGTGTTACAATTATGCATGTCTCTTACAAGCTTGTAATCATTTATATTTTTTTTAACATAGACCAAGTTATCATATATATATTGAGAAGCAACAGTCAGTATATTTATTGTCTAAAACACATTTCTTAAAGACTCACGAGGACCCATACGGTAGATCGAGCGAATGGCTCTCTTCTGCAGCACAAATACTGAATTAATATCGGCAGAATTGCCCCACAAAAGAAGCCCGTATGACATGACGCTATGAAAGTAACTAAATACACAAGTCTCGCTGTGTCCACGTCAGTCAGGTGTCTAATTTTTTTACCGCGTGGGCAGCAGAGCTTAGCCTCTTCGCTAGACCACGAATGTGCCCCCCGAACTGTAATTTTGAGTCTATTGTGATACCCAGGAAGGCTGTGGACTCAACAATATCCAATGCCACACTATTGATTACAATGTTAGTACTAGAATTTCTAACATTGGGCAATGTAAATCTCACACATTTCGTTTTATTAGAATTAAAAGCAAGATTATTTACTCTAAACCAGTGCTCCACGTCCGAAATAACTTCATTTACTGATGCCGATTCGTCCTTTCCCCGGTTAACCTTAAATAATATAGAGGTGTCGTCCGCAAACAACACCATGTGGCAACGGCCCTGAGTCAAATATGGCAAATCATTAATATATACCAAGAAAAGGAAGGGTCCAAGAATTGAACCCTGCGGGACACCCATAACAGCCGAGCTGCCACTAGATCTTGCTCCGCCAATTTCTACTGTTTGGACCCTTCCCTTCAGGTAGCAAACAAGCAGATCAAGTGCCCTATCACCCAAACCGTAATGCTTCAGCTTCATGATCAGAGTTTCGTGGTGGACGCAGTCGAATGCCTTAGAGAGATCGCAAAAAACACCCAGAGCATCCTTTGCTTCCTCCCAGGCCCCAAATATAAATTTCATAAGATCAATTCCAGCATCGGTTGTTGATCGACCCTTTAAAAATCCAAATTGTTGTTTATTAAAGATATTATATTGACTAAAATGTGCTAGTAGTTGATTTAGAATAAGTTTTTCAAATATTTTGCTAATTGCTGGTAGTACCGAGATTGGACGATAATTAGCTGGGTCAGTGTTACTACCAGATTTAAATAATGGGATAATTTTGCTGCATTTCATCTGATCAGTAAACTCACCACATTCTATACAATGATTAAAAATAATGGTCAGGTCAGGTGCAATCAGATCCATAATGACAGAATACACCTTAACCGAATGACCCCACAGATCACAAGTTTTCTTTTTCTGTAGCAATTTAAAACTCTTGATAATATCAACCGGGCTGATTTGTCTAAAATCAAAGCATCTATTATAATGAGGTACATTATTTTCTATTATATTTCTAGCAGTCTCTGAGCAAGAATTTAGTGGCGAAGTTATTAATATAGGAATTTTGGAGAAATATTCCTAAAATACATTTGATATCTGTAGTTGGTCTGTAATTACACTGTTATTAACTATTAGTTTAGGTCCTTTTATATGAGAGACATTTTTATTAGTTTCAAATTTAATTATGTTCAAGTTTCCTTGACAACATTTGTGGCATTTATTATTTTTTTCTGTAAGTATAATTTTTTGGCCTGGACACAAACCTTTTTAAAAATCTTAGAATAGTTTTTTACATAGTTTATAAAATCTAAGCTATAATTCACAGATTTTTCCTTATATAGCTCGTATAACCTTTGTCTACTAATACGGATACCTCTAGTTGCCCAATCACAGAATGCTCCCTTGCCTGCTATTTTAAAAGTCTTTGGTTTAAAAATTTTCTGATAATCAGAATCAACAAGGTCGAAAAATGAGGCATACATGTTATTTGGTGTATCTCCCCTTAAGTGTGTAGGGAAACGCCCCAAAATAGTTTGTCTGAACTTATTTAAGCGAGCCTCTGTCACAGGAACACAAGTAACATTCCTCGGTTGGACCCCCAGGCAACAACTAAACCTGATCAACTGACCCTGGTGGTCAGAATTAATATTAGAAATTAGTTCTGTATGTGATACACTAAAATCAGTAAAAATGTTGTCAATACAAGGAGAGGATGTGCTTTTTACTCTAGTTGGTTGATTAAAATTGTGCCTCAGATTATAACTTAAAAGTAATGTTAAAAAGTGCACACAAATTGTAGTGTCCTCAAGTATATTAACATTGAAGTCACCACACACTACTAGACGTTTAGATTTCTGAACAAGTTTAATAAGCACCTCCTCCATACATTTTGCAAACTTTATAAAGTCAGAATGGGGCGGCCTGTAAACACACAAAATGATTACATTTTCCATCTCAATACAAGACATTTCAATTACTCGCTCAACTGAAAGGCTAACTATATCTCTGCGTTCTTTAAATTTAATATTGTTATGAACTAGTATTAAGGAGCCCCCACGAAGGGCACTGTTCCTGCAAAATGAACTTCCCACCTTGTGGGCTCCAAAGCCAAATATTAATTGAAAGGACTTCGCCCAATGTTCAGTCACACAAAGAATCCCTACTCTGCAGGAGGCCAAAAAAAGTTCAACCTCCAACTCTTTACCTAACAAACCTTGCATGTTCTGATGCACCAAAGCGACGTCAGGTGCTACTACCACTTTGTTCAAAATGCCAAAGTCTAACTCTTTTGTCTGTCTTAATAATTTAAATTATTTCCTGGAACATTCACCAGGGAAAAGTCACAATTACCCAATTGGGTATTCTGGCCAATAGGGGCCTGGACAGAAACCAAAATTTTGGTTTGTCTATGTAAATAATAATGTAGCGATACTGCTACCTGTCTCTTACAGCTACTAGATAAAAAAATATTATTATTTTTAAACTTAATTTGTTTACTAATTAAACAATTCAATCAATGAAGTCTAAATTACTACTATGCATACACATAGTATGCAAGCAGCAATTTAGCTTATATCTAATGCTATTTTCTTCGGTTGGCAACCATGTCGAATACGGTAAAGTACACAAAATTAACCTGTATTTTATGTTTGTCAATAAGTTATTAATTGATTTAATAAGTTTAAATTTATTCATATTACCGCGCCTACCACATAAAATGATTATTGTTTTGTGCCAATCACTTTTGTTTTTATTGATATTGGCAATAAGTTGAGGCAAAGATGCCCCTGGGTAACAACAATTCTCTATTTGCTCATCCATAATGCCCCTCAAGTACCTTCCTACACCTCTACCTATTTCGTCACTATAGATTTCTATACCTCCCTGTCCACTAAGGCTGACCTCCTCACACCCTTGAACCTCTGTGACTGAGCAGTCCACAAGTGTCTCAGTCACAGGCTGTGTACAAACATCTCCTTTCGCATCATTCAAGTGGCCACCACACATACATCCATCTTGGACCAACTCATTAAAGGCAATGGCATTTGATGCACTCAGTGAAAGTAATTTGTCCATTGCCTGAATGTGTTCTCCTATTTCTGTCTGTGCAATCTCATATTTATAATTTATTGTGACAAGAGAATTTTGCAGGTCATCTATTTTATCATTCAAGAGTTGACACTGGACCCTATAATCTTGAATTGATGATTGAAATTTGTTCTTATATTCAATCATGTTACTAACATAGTTTATTACTTTATTGTGATTCTTAATTACAACCCTATTTTTTAATTTAGTTGATGTCTTTTTAATTAGTTTACTTAGTTTCCTATGTTTTTTTAATATATTTTTTGATACATGAGTTACTATTATTACTATTATTACTATTTTACTATTATTACTATTTTTCCCTAATACTAGATGTTGGTACTAAACCTCACTACATATCTTTAGGTGATCTTCCCTATCTGCCTCAAGGCACACTATGCGCTTGTGTGCATTCCTTAAGTCAATTTCAAGTTGGCCGATATGACGCAGAGCGCACTCATACTCGTCTCCAAAATATGAAGTCGAATCCTGTATTCTCTGCAATCTATCCCTCTCATTCATAACACTTTCCAAATCTTGATGGATGCCAGCCATCTCAGTCTTTAATTTACCATGGCCACTAACCAATTCTATGATTTCTTTCTCACTATCTTCTCTTTCGATTAAAAGCTGCTCATTCAGGTCCTTACTAGCCTTCAACTCGCTCAAAGTCAGCCTTAGCCTTGTCTCCAAATCACGAATTGTTTTGCTTCGGGTTACTACAGACATTCTTGAACAAAGTTCCCAGTCACAGTATAAAAAGTTCAAAGACAAAGCTCTCACACCCCACAAGCACCTAAACCACAAGACTCAGGCACAGGAGGCTAAATAGATATTTCTTTATCAAGAAATCATGTACTAGCGGTTCCCAAACTGACTAAGCCAGGCAATATCAGAGCCAGAAGGATCCGAGAAACGATTTCATTCAAACCATATACTACCTTACAAATAAAAAATAGCAGTTTCTTCCGTGCTCTAATCACTAAACATTCACCCAATTTAAGTTAACACACTCTCAGATAAGTGTTAGTTTAACCTAACGAATCACTACAAAACTCGAAAACACTGATTTAAGCAATGAGAGGTTATGATTTATATTAATTGTAAATGTGATTGACCTCCGTTTCTATTAACATCTTATTTGATAACTTACTTATGTTACTAACTTTATCACTTAAATTATTTAATGCGTTAAGTAATTTCATTTCATTTGGTGAAATATTGGCAGAAATTCCTCTAAATTGCTTTAAGGTACGTTAGCTAACAATTATATTCTCTGGACAACCATGCTGAAACATTAAGATGCAATTTCTGCTAATTTCACCTCATCATAATGATGAGTTACGTATCGTCTGTTGATGAGGAGAGAGAGGGTATTGTTCCCTAAAATTTTGACTACTTTATATGGCTCTCTCCAAAGTGGAGAAAGCGCTTTCCTAAGCCTTAAGTGATTTTTAAGGTAAACGTAGTCGCCAACCTTGTACCTCACATGTCGCGTTCTCAAATCATAATAATTTTTAGACTGTTCTTTAGATTTCCTTATGTTTCCCGGGCCTTTTCTCTGGAAAATTTCAGTCTTTGTTGCAATACACGTATGTATTCAGGATATGTTGCGTTTGGGGCTGACTGGTAGATGGAATCAGGGATGAAGGGTTTGTGTCCGTATACTAATTCGTAAGGGGTGTAGTGTGTAGTCTTATGTACAGCTGTGTTATATGCATAAATGGCTGTGTAAACATACTTAGGCCAATCGTCTTGATTTTCATTTATGTAGGACTTAAGATACTCTTTAAGAGTGGAGTGGCTACGCTCAAGGGCTCCTTGTGTTTGTGGATGATATGGGGATGCAAATAATTGTTTTATTTTCAGGAATTCGCAGGTTTTCTTAAAGAGGTCAGCGGTGAAGTTTGTACCTTGATCGGTAAGTATTAGCTAAGGGATACTGAATAGTGATATGAAATGGATGAGAGCTTCGCTGGTTTCTTCAGCGGTGGTAGTTCTAAGAGGATATACGGCGGAAA
Source organism: Leucoptera coffeella (assembly GCA_030578115.1). NCBI lineage: Eukaryota > Metazoa > Arthropoda > Insecta > Lepidoptera > Lyonetiidae > Leucoptera > Leucoptera coffeella. Next base: position 342,050 of record JAMBLF010000051.1, on the reverse strand, counting down.
ATTTTGTTAAGTCGTCCTGAAGGGTAAGAATAAATCTCAATTTCGCGGTTGTTGCTTCGGGCAAAGGTCCTACAATATCGAGGCTTACTCTCTCAAAGGCTTGTGTAGAGGTACTAGTAATTTGCATAGGTGCCCTATTTACACGGCGTAGGGCTTTATTAGTTTGGCACTGTGGGCATTCTTTAACATAATTTTCAATTGCAGTTTTCATCCCTTTCGAAAAATATCTTTCTCTAATTCTTTTGGCCATACGGATTATTCCTAAATGACCGGCAATGGGTATGTCATGGTTTTCTTTTAATATTTTAGGTATTTCGCTAAGGGTAGGATATATATTTGTGTTGTTATACATATGGATTGTGATGTCTGTATTATTAAATAAGTAATAGAGTATGTTCATGAGCCTTAAGGGCAGGTGTTTGTCGAATGGGTTTTTGAAGTCCGTAATAGCGATTTCGTTGTGAGTAGGGGGTGTGCTGACTAGTTTGTTTCTAAATGCTTTTAATGTTTTAAAAATATCTTCATAGGAGCAACTATCAAAGTGGTGTACTTTAGTGTATAAGAGGTATATGTTATTATTATTAGTACGAAAGTTTGTAAAAGAGTAAAGGGATTTTTCTTGCTCTGTAATACTCTCGGGGTTTTCCATATTTGATAAGATTTCTTCTACATAGGGGTTGGATTCATCCAAATCTATAGAGGTAGGTAAGGCTACGGTTTCACAAGAACTTTTCAAGATGCTTTCGCTATGTTCAATGATCTGAACGTTAGTTTCGAAGTTCCTGCCATTATCATCTTCGAGGTTAAGTAATGGAACTATGGGATTTTCCTGTTGTATGTCGGTAGTTATTTCTGGATTTTCAGGAGGAGTTGCGGGAAGTGGTTCTACAGGTAAGTTTTCAGGGTTTAGTATGTTTTCAATGTTGTCGAGTATCGCAGGCGTTGGTATATTAGAGAATTCAACAGGCAATGAAGGGGTTGATTAATCGAAAATAGGGTTAAAGGGGTATCGTGAGTCTAGGTAGGTATCTGCATTCCTATTTATTTTGCCTTTTTATATTTGATTTCATAATCGAACTCTTCTAAGAGTAGACGCCATCGAACAAGCCGTGAGCAGGGGTTCGTTACGTTCATAAGCCATTCAAGGGGTTTATGGTCAGTTATTATTGTAAAATGGAATCCATATAAATAGGGGCAGAATACTTTTGTACCAAATATTACGGCTAGACACTCCTTTTCGGAAACTGTAAAGTTACATTCGGCTTTGTTCAAGGTCCTCGACGCATAGGCTATAGGGCGGTCCTTCCCTATAGGGTCTTGGGATAATATAGCAGAAATAGCGTATTGGGACGCGCCGCATGTTTGTATAAATGGTTTAGAGAGGTCAGGATATTGGAGAACGGGTGCTTCTAGCAATTTTCTTTTTAATGACTCAAACGAGAGTTGTTGTTCATTATTCCAGTGAAAGGGGGTGTCTTTTTCAATAGGTTTGTAAGAGGTTTAGAGGTTTTGGAGAAGTCCGGTATGAATCTCCTATAATAAGATATCAATCCGAGGAAAGCTTTAATATCTTTTGGATTTTGTGGGGCAGGGTATTCTGAAACAGCGCGATTTTTTTCCGGATTTGATTTTACTCCTTCGTCACTAATAATGTGCCCTAGGTAAGCTACTTCCTTTCGTAGAAATTCACATTTGTCCGTTAAATTGAATTTTCTCAATCTATCAAATATCTCTGAGAGGTTTTCTATATGTGAATTTAAGTCATAGGAATATATAACAATATCATCTAGGTATACGAAACATGTAATGCCTTGAAGTCCAGAGAGGGTTGCATTCATTAACCTTTGGAATGTGGATGATGCATTTTTTAGGCCAAAGGGCATTCGATTGAATTCGAAATGACCTTGAGGGATGGAAAATGCGGTTTTGGTTTATCTTGTTCTGAGATCGGAATTTGATGGAAACGTGAAGCCAGGTCTAGAGTACTGAAGTATTTACTTTTTCCTAATTGATCTAGGATTTCTGTAATATTGGGTATGGGGTAAGAATCACCGATAGTGACGTCATTGAGTTTTCTATTATCAATGACTACGCGCCATTTGCGTTCTCCTGAGGCATCTAGTTTCCTCGGGACTACCCATATAGGGGATGACCAAGGAGATTCGGAGGGTGGTATAATGCCCTCCTGTAACATTTTATTCACTTGTGATTGGAATTCGGACTTATGGCATTCGGGAAATCTGTATGATTTTCCGGATATGGGAATATCTGTAGTGATTTTTATTGTATGTTTAATAGCGTTTGTATAAGATAGAGGTTCGCGTGCCAAATGGAAAATATCTGAATATTTTTCACAGGTTTCTAATAATTTCTCTGTTTCTTCGGCGTTTAAATGGGATATTCTTAAGGATTTCAAAACTTCAGAGGTCCTATGAAGTGTTTCTGAGCTGGGAGTGTAAGGGGAAAACATAACAGATACCTCTGGGAGAGGTTCTAGTTTAAGTTGCAAATCAAGATTAAATCTTACAGGTTTTCCCGAGGTATTTACCACTGTGATATTGACTCTATTATTATCTTTTATTTTTACTACGCAGTTAGATACAAGCAAAGTGTCGGAGATATGTCGATCTATGATTATCCCTTCTTTTAAATGTGTATTCGCTACCGAACATTCTACTATCTTTTCGCTGCGAGGATAAATAAGGTACCTACTGGGGTTCAGAAAATATAAATCGGAAAATTTGACTATCAATTTGGATTATATTGTCCGTATAGTTAATGTTGCATTGTAGATTTTTTAGGAAATCACTTCCAATTATTCCGTCGTAGGGGATGATTATATTTTCTATGATATGGAAAGGATAGTTAATTGGTTTTTTTCTGGGGAAATAATATGACATTAGATTTGCTCATTGTGAGGGTTTGTTCACTCTTATTATTTATGCCTTTTAACTGTATGATCTCTTTATCTAGACTAGGATCAGAATAAAATGACGAAAGCTTGATTACGCTCACCGCAGAGGCAGTGTCTATAAGGAAGGATACGTTTTTTTTATTAATGTTAGTGGGTAAATATATATATGGTAATGATTTATTGGAATGATTGTTGAAGATTTCGTAGATTATTAATGTTAGAAAGGTTTCCGTTTTGGGGCTGGTTACCCTGCTGTATAACCTTTTTAGGATTAATAGATTTTACTAAATCTAAAGGGTTTGTGTCGACTTTTCGCGGCGTGTATCTCGCGCGACACTGAGGCGAGCCGCTTCCTAGTTTAAATATTGCGGTTCTGCTGATTCGGGATTGGAAGGGTTTTCTTCGCGGGCATTTTCGTTGTGGCTATAGTTTACTCTTTGATTTCTAAAAGGGGTGGACTGTGTTGTTTGTTGCCTATATCAGCTATTATTATACTCGCGTCTGGCGCATGTCTCTGTTTTGCAATACCTGCAAAATTGTTCAGGGGATGTAGGATTTAAGGGGGTCTCGGAGTGTAGTTATTTCTTTGAAAATTGTTTTGCCGTTGGAAATTGATATTTATAATTGTTACGGGAAGGATTGTTTGGTCTTAAATTGTGTGTATTTTGTCGCGAGGGATGACTGGTATTATTCTTGTACAGTGTCTGTTGGATCCTTTCCTCAGATATGGCCATGTTTATGGCCTCGTTGAGATTTTTAGGGGATTTACATCGCACTATGTTTGAGATTCGGGGTTGTAAACCCATAAGGAAATGATGGAGGGCTAGATCCTCAATTGCAGCGGTTCTCCCTGGGATATGGGATTTTACTGTACATGTGCTGGCAATATCCGTTAGTAAGAGGGAAAGGTAAGATTCGATTTTGAGTGAGAATTGTGATACATTACCATTAGGCCCTTGTTTGCTTTCTTGCAAGTCTGTTAGTATGTGGAAATAGTGTTTCCTTTCGGAAAATTGAGTTTTTAAGAAGTCTTTTAGTTGCAACCATGAGTCGAATTCCTTAATCGAGCAGGCAATCTCTGCCTTACCCGTTAATTGACTAAGTATATATCGGAACAATATTGATTTTTGGCCGATGGTTGCCAATTCCACAGCACTATTACAATTTGTGAGAAATGAATTCAGGGTTTCCCTGTTTCCATCATACGGCCTAATGAACTTGAATAATGAATTGAGATCTAGCTCAATTTGTGGGGTGGATTGCGACATGCTAGGTTGTGACATTTTGGCTGGTGCTTTCCCTACTTTCTTTTCATCAACAGATTCGTTTAAGGACATATTATAATAAGTAATAAAATAGTAGTATCACTAAATGCACAGAGAAAATATCGAATATAAATTAATTGTGTGGAAAGATAATGACACGAGATTACGAAACAATGAATTCAGTCACAGATTAAAATTTGGTTCACTTACAGTAACGATATAGTGGACAATGCTACTTTCATAGTGCGGTCTTCTTTATTCCTGCCGACTTGCCGACAATTTCTCACTGATACTGGCTGTTACTCAGCTGCTACTGCTGATATGGGATTCTGATATGGGTGATAATGGCCTCAACTGACGTTGATGTGGATACACTTTGTTCTCTTTATGCACTTTTATTAGGATACAACTTTCGATGCGGATTCTCTGGATATCTGGATTTCATTTACTTCGAGCTTTCTTTAAGCTCATCTGGAGAATTTTTTTTTGAACCCTTTTTTAATTTATTTAAGAATAATATAATGAAATACAGGATTAAAATATAATGTGCTCTCTTTTGAGTCTGGATAAGGAATGATTCCATTTGTCGTGTGTGAGTTTGTTTTATATTGTATGGTGTTATCGTCTGTAACAATGTATGAGAATGAATTCTTGGGAGACGCTGTATTGCTTTTTAGGAATTGGTCTAGTGTGTATGGTGTCATTATCTGTAACAATGTATGAGGATGAATTCTGGGAAATGCTGGTGATAAGGAAGGAAGGCGTAAGCTTCATCTCTCACAGGGATAGGATATAACAATACGTACAAGGAATAATTAATAAAAATAAGTCAAATATTTTACCCAAATCCTCTCCGGATGCGCAGCACCTTGGCGTCATCAGCCTTACGGAGCAAAATTATTAGCATTGTGCACCCACACGTATTTATAGCCCTTTTCCTTCGCTAATACTCTAGCCCTGATGTAAAGTATTTTGTTACGTAGGGTCAAATGCTCGTTAACGAAGAAGCGGAGTGTAGCGCCAGCGGTGGAGGCGGGCACACTCAGCGCGTCCTTGGTACGCCTTGGTGGCGCTGCAGCACGAAATCGCGAGGGCGCTCAGGGCCCGCGACGCCGCCATCGCCGCCCGCCGGGCGCATGTTGTGTGCGATACGGTGCACAAACCGAACATCGCCTTCACGGAAGTCAACTCTCAACTACTAGCCGATAGCTACCGATACATTGACTAAGTTTTCGCTTTTTCTTTCCGGTACGTTTTGAATTTCTAAGTTGCACATACGACAAGCCTGGTCAAGATCGTCGAACTTATCCTGGAGCACCGCTAAGCTTTCTTTCTGCTCAGAGCATTCCTGATCCGGTGGTCGTTCCTCAAGCTTCGTTAGACGTGCCTTTATGCTATCCATGCGAGCAGTTATCTCCCGTATGGCTGTGCATAGTCTGAACTGATTTCTTCTCGCAACAGCCGCATCTCCCGTACCATCGGAGATTCCTGATCATCAACCTTTACAGCCGTGTTAGTATTGTCGGACTTAGGTACCTTTGCAGCGCACTCTGAGCATTTCCACTTCGCTGGAAGGTGTGTTTCTTTGGCTATACCGAGGCAAGACCTTTAATAGGTAGCACCACAAACAGTGCATTTAACGCCATCTGTACCGACGAATCGTCCGCAGGCCCCGCACTTCAATTTACTGCTCATAATGTTAAAAGGTAGCAATTATTTACATATAAGTTCAGATTGAAAATTGAAGATGGCGGCACGTCCGTGCGGAACAAACAGATAAGCAATTTTGCGCTGCGCCGGGGTGGAGCGGAGGCTCAGTAGGCTACAACTCAGCCACAAGGCACTCACCAGCGACGAAGATGGTTCGATCCCCACAAAATGAAATCTATTTGTTATTGCCTTTGCTTTGGATGATGTTTCTGGGCTGATGTTTGACTGATGAGGGAGCAGGCAGCTCTCAATCGACGTTCCGGGTACTTTCTATCTGAGAGAGAGGTTCGAAACAAATGGCCGCCGGCGCACTATGAAACGCTCAAAGAAAAGAGCAGGAGGAACCGAGTCCAAAATTATTTCAAAGTTCCGGTAGCACAAAATTAAGAATTTAATATTTAACTGCAACCAAAAACAAGTCCACACAGTCTAATCACAGAAGCAATAATGTAGAATAGACTATACGAGTGGACAGACATACGGGAAAAACGGCAGCTAGTTTAAATTTTATTACGTCTCAGACATATACATGTTGTCCATCTCTCTCAAGAAAGGTAGACCGTTGTGTTAAGCAGATGTTATAGATAAGCGCAGCAATTTTTTAGAGACTAGACTTTAAAATTGCTATGAAAATCCGAATTAAGACACTAGGCTCTCATGATGGAGTAGGTCTCACCGAAAAATGATCCTATTTATAATACATATCCTACCCAAAATTTTACTCAGTGGTCAGTAGGTATTTGTTTGCCCTGTCAAACTATACGCGTAAATCGAAGAATTTAAATTTGATTATTGAAAGTTGTTTTTTAGCTAAAAACCATACCAAAATACAAGCGCAGCACCTGGGTCACAGAGTCCTACAGGAGGCCAAGTTAGATTATAATCTAGTTATAGTTATAATTTAATTCATTCAAGTATGATCCATTTTACAGAATTTGTTAATGTTACTATAAAATTACAATTATTTAACACAAGAGATTAATTACGTAAGTATTTATTACTTTTAAATATTTATGGCTAAAATTTTTTTAAGAAAAATATTAATAAACAATAAGTAGTTGAATATTCCAATATATAATTAAATCATTGTCAGACAAGAAGTTAGTGTTTTTTTCGTTTACAACTCAATTGATACACGTAATGTGATCCGCCATTACAATGAAGTTTGTTATGGTTTTGTTATATCAAGTTTGATGAGATTTATTACAGTGTTTTTGAAAGTATCGCAGTGTGGAACCTGTTTATATCGCAAATATAAATAATTCATATTATAAGTAATAATACAATTAATTCCTTCCATCTTATTAACGCCAAACACTCATCATTTATCAAATCCCCATTCTTATTCCTAAAAAGCACTCATTCTGGTTTCTCCAGAGAGTCCTCTGGCCGTTTTGACCATTGTCCAAAATAGTTTGATACTTTGATGGAAACTCTTGGAGAACTTCCTTGCAGACTCTTTCTTGATTCTAACTTCTTTCGCTCCGCGATCTCTTTCACTCTCTTTTTCAATTCTTTGAAAAGTGTCATTTTCCGTTCATAATTCCTAATACTCGCATTGATTGCTTTATTGATGGCCTTACTTGCCAACAAATCCTGCCAAGCTTTTCTTTTATCTTTCACAACCTTTCTTACTTCTTCGTCACTCCATAGAGCTTGTTTCTTACGTAGGTACTCCACATACTTTGATGGCAGATTTCACCATACTATCCTTCAACACCCTCCAAAAATTCTCAATTTCTTTTTCCGTAACCTCTTCATTGAATGTACTAATTTGTTCTCCCACTCTTTTGTTTTCCAAGTCAGCTCAAAGTTAAATTTATATCCACATAATTTTCGTTGACGTAAAATAGCTTTAGAAATGCCGCACAGAAGTGCACATAGCTGACGCGAGAGAAAGAAAATATTCGGCAGAGCGTGGCGGTGGTGGTGGTGCAAAATTAGACTTCATTACAGATGAAATATTTCAATGTTGTAATTTTAAATGAAACGCAATAGATATTACTTTTATATTTTATTGTGGCATGTATTTGGACTGTAAATATCATATGTTGGCAACATTTAATCCTTTTATGATGATGCAAAATTTCACTTTATTGCATGAGAATTTTATAACTATTTTTAAATTTTGAATATTTGAATTAAATGCAATAAGTATTGACGAGGGTTTGTTGACCACTTGAGTTTTTGATACAAGTAATAAGGGCTCTCCGATCAAATGACACCAAACAACAACGCCGCGAAGTGCAGCCGCCTACGTGACTGATCGCATCGTTCAAGTACGGAGTTATGCGGGATCGGCGAGGTATATGAAAGCAAAAACGGGTGCATACGTTTTCAACCCCTTGTATCAATTTCCTATTTCGACCAAGTACACAGCTACCATAAACAACGTCACAGTAGTTTAACCTTGACTATATCAACGTTTCACTCAGGTTGACACGCAAGTCTACGCTGAGATATTTGCGGTTTTTGTCAAGCACCTTTAAACGGTAGAAGCAGTTCCCAACCACACTTAGGACGTGCTTCTCAAAACGAAGCCCACCGTCAATCAACAAGCTCAGATTCCTAACTTCTTCCAGCGCCTCTATGACGTTCCCCCTGATAACTATATCATGGAAAGGACATCCATGGTACTCCGAATTTGCGACCGTCCTCCAAGAACTAAGAGCTTAGACTTGGAGAGGTTCAACATAAGACAATTTCTATGAAACCAACACGCAATTCGTTCGAGCTCAGAATTAATGCTCCGTGTGCATTCCGACATCCTCGAAGGTTTGGCGGATATATACAGCTGCAAATCATCAGCGTAGAGATGATATCGACTGCTTTCGATACTGCTAACGACATCCGCGCTATACAGTATAAAAAGCAGAAGACCTAAGATAGAACCCGTGGAACTCCCCTCGTCAAGACACGAGGAGAAGACCACCGAGTTCCACCGTCCATCCCCCGCAACCCCACGACTTGTGTTCAGTGAGATACATAACTATCGAATCACTTCACAGCACCGGTAGAAAATCCATAATATGTCATCTTGGATAATAGCAAGGGTATGCTCAGACTATCAAAAGCTTTAGAAAAATTGAGTAATACCATTAGGGTGCTCAAGCCATCGCCCTGGGCCTGCAGAACGTCGTCGACCACATTCGCCAAGGCGGTCGCAGTAGAGCGACCCTTCCGGAAGCCCGATTGATATTCAGGCAAAATACCGTTTTCTTCTAGATATTTCGTAAGCTGATCACTCACAACCTTCTCCACTATCTTTGACAAACATGGAAGGATACTTATAGGACGAAGGTGGGATATATCAGTCGGGTTAGGTATTTTCGGCAACGGCAGGACCCTGGCAGCTTTCCAATTTGTCGGAAAGATACCAGTGATGAGGCTCCTGTTCACAATCGCTATCAATACGTCAATAGTCACTGGTAATGTCAATAATCGCATGTCAATGTCGTCAACACCCTTGGCCTTCGTCTTGATCGCCGAGGCAATTTTAGTCATCGCTGCAGCCGAAACTGGCTTCAACGAGAAAGACGAAGAACCAAACCGGTAATATTCATAATACGTCAATTCACTAATAGTCACGTCTGCTTTTCCAGATATGTACAGGAAATGCTTGTTGATAGAGTCAAGATCGTCAAAAAATTGTGGCAAGTCAGTTTGGTTATCGTCAGTAAGAATTACCTTTTTTAAGTGTTTCCACAATGTCTTTGAGTAAGCCCTGTTATTGATTGTCTTGTCAAAATATGCCAGATTTTCATAACGCAGAGCCTGAACGACAAATCGATTCAGGTCCTTATAGTACTGCTTATGTGTCTTGATTCCATTCCTTCAGCGGCCGGTACACAATGTGTTTTGGTACTGGTCCTTTCCGCTTCAGGTTAAATTCAGCCAAAATAAAGGCATGTCTACCTAAGTGTGGGCTGTGTTGTACGTCAACGGGCCGAACCAGTGTGTCAGTCATTATCAGGTCAATTGTACTTTGCGAATGGTTAGTTACCGCATTGCCGCGTGGAATAGCTTGATTTTTCTAATGTCTTCTAGTGTGGTCAAACTGGGGTTTTATCTCTTTTGATTGTACGATGATAACAAAAGTGGCCCGTTTCACCATAGTCGATGATGTAACAACTGCTTGTTTCCTCTACTAGCACTGCTCAACCCAGCAGGGGTTGTCTTCTGATTTGACGTAGTCTTCCTGTCGCCTGGTTGTGTTCTTGTAGTATTGCAAACAATATTGATGTTCTGAAATGAAATGAAATGCTTTTTATTCAATATGAAGATTATAAACTCACTTATTGAAAGTAAAAAAAAAAAAACATTTTCACCGGAAAAGTTGTCATTACAATTTGTTAATTAAAAAAAATTTTACTAATGGCATTTCGTAAAGCAAAATCGTGCAGAGAAAAAATGCCAAGAAACTCTGCAGACGTATTTCAATACAAATTAAATATTAACTTAATTAAATAATCCATCAGAATGAGACTGCAGCCTAACCAGCAACCAACGAATATTATGAGCAACATATTAAAGGGGTCCCAATAAGAACATGCATCGTGAGGCTGTAATCACACCAAGATGAAACGTCACATAACATCATTTAGATAATCTTTCACTTTGTAGTAGCCCTTCTCGATCAACGTCGCTTTAGTGCAAACTTTAAATTTGTCTAGAGGTAAGGACTTTATAGCCTCTGGAAGTTTGTTATACATTTTTATGCCCAGGACCATAAACGAATTGTTTATTCTTTTTAGTCGCGAGCCACTATAATACAATTTATTTTTATTGCGTGTGTTACAATTACGCATGTCTCTTACAAGCCTGTAATCATTAATATTTTTTTTAAAAAAGACTAAGTTATCATATATGTCGACGTCAGAGGCCTGAATTTGTGTGGTATCCATCTTGGACTTGACTTTATTTCTTGGGCGTTTGGACAGAAGCTAAATTAAAACACTGGCTTCATAAAACTTGGTTTATTACGGCTCACAAAACGAACGCTAGACGGTTCCCAAGACGCAGTGATCGAACCGAGTGCAGGAAGTGGTATGCTAGCCTGTCGATCGGCCAAAATGCCTCGGTAGGAGCGAACCTCCGCTCCATCGATCCCCGCTTAGACTCCGTCATGGCTGACCACGTGAGAGCCTCGAGATCGGTACAGCCATAGAAGCGTTCCTTGTTGCTAACACGCCTCGCCGACATAATATATTGAGAAGCCACAGTGAGTATATTTATTGTCTTAAGCACATCTCTTAAAGACTCACGAGGGCCCATACGGTAGATCGAGCGAAAGACTCTCTTCTGTAGCACAAATGCTGAATTAATATCAGCAGAATTGCCCCACAAAAGAAGCCCGTATGACATGACGCTATGGAAATAACTAAAATAAACAAGTCTCGCGGTATTCTCGTCAGTCAAGTGTCTTATTTTCCTAACCACATAGGCTGGAGAACTTAGCTTTTTCGCCAGACCACCGATGTGCTCAGTAAACTGTAATTTTGAGTCCATTGTGACCCCCAAGAAGGTAGTGGACCCCGCAATATCTAAAGCCACATTATTGATTACGATGCTAGTAGTTGAGTCCCTAACATTTGGCAAAGTAAACCGTACACATTTTGTCTCATTACAATTAAAAGCAAGATTGTTTATTCTAAACCATTGTTCCACCTCTGAAATCATCCCACATATCCTCTCTGTTTCGTCTTTTCCTCTGTTAACTTTAAACAATATAGAAGTGTCATCCGCAAACAACACCATGTGGCAACGGCCCTGACTTAAATAAGGTAAATCATTTATATAAACTAAGAAAAGAAAGGGCCCAAGAATGGAACCCTGTGGAACACCCATGGCAGCCTAGCTGCCGCTCGATCTAGCTCCGCCGAATTCAACACTCTGGCTCCTTCCCCCCAGGTAACATGCAATTAGATCCAGTGCCCTATCACCTATACCGTAATGCTTAAGCTTCATGATCAGAGTTTTGTGGTCCACGCAATTGAACGCCTTAGAAAGATCGCAAAAGACACCCAGAGTCTCCTTTGCTTCCCCCCAAGACTCAAATATATATTTCATAAGATCAACCCCAGCATCTGTGGTTGATCGACCCTTTGTAAAACCAAACTGTTGCTTATTAAAAATATTATAACGGTTAAAATGTACTAGCAATTGATTTAGTAGTATTGAGATGGGACGATAGTTAGCAGGGTCAGTGGTACTACCAGATTTAAATAATTGAATGATTTTACCGTACATCATCTGATCAGGAAACTCTCCGCATTTAATACATTGATTAAATATAATGTTCAACTCAGGTGCAACTAAATCTACAATGGCTGAATAAACCTTTACTTAATAGCCCCACAGATCAGATGTTTTCTTTTTTTGGAGCGATTTAAAACATTTTTGTCACATTTTGACACATTCTTTTCTAATATATATGTAGCACCCTCTGAACAAGCATTTAGTGGCTTAGTTATTGAGACAGGAACATTAGAGAAAAAATCCTGAAACATACTTGAGATCTGCTGATGGTCTGTGATTACATTTTTACCAACTATAAGTTTTGGTTCATGAATGTGAGAGACATCTTTACCACTTTCAAGTTTAATTGTGTTCCAGGTTTCCTTCACAACATTAGTGGCATTTTTTATTTTATTCTGTATGTACAATTTTTTGGCCTGAGCACAAACTTTTTTGAAGACCTTAGAATAATTTCTTATATAGTTTTAAAAATCTGGGCAAAAATTAACAGTTTTTTCTTTATATAGTTCATATAATCGCTGTCTACTAATTTTTATACCTCTAGTTGCCCGAACACAGAAAGATCTTTTACTGGTTAATTTAAAACTCTTTGTTGTAAAATTTTTTTTATATTCAATATCAATAATTTTGAAAAATGAGCTATACATATTATTTGGAGTATCGGTTTCTAATTGTATTGGGAAACGCCTTAAAACGTTTTTCCTGAAATTAACTAAGCGAGTCCCCGTCACAGGAATGCAACTAACATTCCTAGGCTGGACCTTTCGGTGACATCTAAACTTAATCATCTGACCATGGTGGTCAGAGCTAATGTCCGTTACAAATTCTGTATGTGACAAACTAAAATCGGTAAATATATTGTCAATACAAGTAGATTAGTAGCTTGTGATTCTAGTTGGTTGACCAAAATTATGTCTTAAGTTGTAACTTAAAAGTAAAATTCGAAAATTTATACAAACCGTAGTGTCCTCAAGTATATTAACATTGAAGTCACCACACACTATCAGGCACTTCCATTTCTGAAGTAGCCTAAGAATCACTTCCTCCATACAGTTTTCAAAGTCTAAATAGTTTGAATTGGGCGGTCTGTAATTACACAAAATTATAACATCCTCCATCTTTATACATGACAATTCTATTACTCGCTCAATCGAGAAACTAACAATATCTTTCCGTTCTTTAAATTTAATATCATTATGAACCAATATTAGGGAGCCCCCACGAATTGCACTGTTCCTACAATATGAACTTGCGACCTTCTGGGCTCCAAAACCAAACATTAATTGATAGGACCTCGCCCAATGCTCCGTCACACAAAATATTCCTACCCCGCAAGAAACAAAAAAATCTCAACTTCTTACTCCTTACCTAATAAACTTTGTATGTTCTGATGCACTAAAGTGACGTCAGGCGCTACTATCAACTTATTTAATTTGCCAGAGTCTATCTCTTTTGTCTGCTTTATTAATTTAAATTAACATTATTGCCTGGAACTTTTTATAGGGAAAAGACATTACCCAATTGGGTATTCTGGCCATAGGCCAAGGGGCCTGGTCAGAAACCAAAACTTTGGTTTGTCTACATAAAGAATAATGTAGCGATTTTGCAACCTGTCTCTTACAGCTATTAAACAAAAAGTATAAATTATTTTTTAATTTCATTTGATTCTTACTTATGCAATTAATGTCAATATAGTCTAAATTACTACTTCGCATACACATAGTATGCAAGCAGCAATTCAGCCCATGACTAGCTTTATTTTCTTCAGCTTGCAACGATGAGGAGTAAGGCAAAGTGCATAAAACTAATTTATTTTTAAGTTTTGACATCAAAAAAAAAACAAAAACAAACGCACTCACGACCATTAACCCTTGCGGGGTAGTCAGAGGTTTAGGTGTCCATCTCCGCAATTGCGAAGGTAGTAATTCTATGGACACCTCGAACCCACGTGTTAACCAGATAGCCAGTACTCAATGTGACAGGTGGTCAGCCATGTCGCCATTTACAAGCACTAACTATTACCTGTTCGACGAACAGGTAGGTTTCCTCACGATGTTTTCCCTCACCGTATAATTCAACGCATTTCGTAAATGTGTTTTTATTACAGTTTTGACATCAAATTATCAAATAAACTAATTTCAATTTATTAATTATTCCGCGCCTACCACATAAAATTATTATGGTTTTATTCCAATCACTTTAGTTCTTACATATAATATCTATAAGTTGAGCTAAAGATGCTCCTGGGTAGCAACAGTTCTGTATTGGCCCACCCATAATGGCCCCTAGGTACCTACCTACATTTCTTCCTATCTCATCGCAATAGATTACCTTGCCTGCCTGTTTTATGTTGTTAACACAGACCTCTATAACCTAGATACCGCAAGTGTACGTACTTTGCGTGTCAAAAAGATTACAATTGATCAACTTTTTGACTGCGATCATTTAGTTCCGTCCCGACCGTCATCGTTGGCGAACATGAAGTGCTCCTCAGAAAAATGCCTAGTTGTGCCGTAATATCTTGTAAAAATGATTCAAGAAAAGTAAGCCGAGATCATGAAAATATTTCTTTTCACCGGTAAGTAAATTTGTTATTTAATTGTGCGTATTTTATTTATAAATCAATTATTTTATCTTATTTGTGTCTATTACTATGTAAACCACCAAAATACATGTAAATGTGTGCATACTACGTGTTTTAATTACATTGCTGCATTTAGTTCCAAAGGTGTTGTATCAGTTCATATAAAGCAAGCAGTGAACACGGAATCGATCGATACTTTCAGTGGTAGTTGCGCTTCGTGGTACAGAGGTTATTCTCATTCATCGTACCAAATAGGCAAATAGTGTTGTGCACATGAATAGATTCCAGTTATAGTTGTCGATTCGAATCGATTTCAAAACTACAAATAGGTACTCTAACTGATTAAAATTATAAGAAAATTATGTTTGTAAAATTTGTTCATGTAGTATTTATTTGTTAAGAATTAGAATAACGTAAAGTAAATTTTCATTACAGGTTTCCAAGCGACCCCTATATTAAAGAAAGGTGGATTGATGCTACGGGGCAAATTAATTGATTTTACAAATTAATTTTTATTATGTTTTTTGGTTAAAAGAATAATTAAATAAGTCTCATTAATTAGATAAGTCACTTGTGTGTACCACTAAGCCAATCATATACCTACTTAATAGTAACTTTAGATTAACTTAAAACTATATTATATAACATAACAATATCTTACATGAATAAACTTTTCATAATCACATTTGAAGTTTTATTTGGCACCAGTAATTTGTACTATTATGCGTCGCACTCCGTTGAATCGTTTTGATGCGCGAGTATTTTCCCATCACTAAATCGCCGCTGTGACGTCATAATACCTACGCATATTTCGGCACGCGCGGTTTTCCTAGAAATGAGTGCATTTGCGGCATCTAGGGTTATAGAGGTCTGTGGTTGTTAACGACAATGTTGCATTGATATGATAAGGCATTTTGACGCTTAGTACCCAACTAAGTCGCGTTTGTTGCACAATTGGAAGTGAGTAGATTGGTTAGATAATTCTGCTTGTATGATATCAGAATAGATATCGGCTTCTGCTAGTACGTCTACAGGGCGATCAACATTGTAATCTGGGTCTGCTGATTGTAATCCTTCTAGATATGGCCATGATGGTTTCGGTTCACAAATGCACTGGAGGACGTCTTCAAGACTTTCGATTAGACTGGGATGATTATCAATGCGAGTAGTAGATACCTCACGCACCTTCGCTTCGCTAACGACACAGTCATCATGGCGGAGTCGCTGCAGGTTTTACAGGGAGTGCTGCACAGTCTTAACGTTGCCTTACGGTCGGTCGTTCTCCAAATGAACTTGAATAAGATGACGGTCATGTTCAATGAACTTGTTCAACAGGAGAAACCTCTGGAATTAAAAACTAAAAGGGTTGCCTAGTTGTATAAAAAAGTTGCAGTCAGTAGCATTTTCAATATAAGCCAGTTTAGCCGTGGAAAAAAAATGAATAATAAAATATAAAAATGGAATTTCACTCGGTATCGTGTATTATGGACACTACACTACACTTTCAAAATGATAGCTTCGTATTAAATTTTTGGCCCAGCTGTCAAGTTAGACAGAATTGCCCTGTTGTCCATTACATATTATTTCATATTGAAGAGTCATTAACTTGTCAGGTAAGTGAAATGGGTGTTAATCTATATGTATAAAAATGAATTGCTGTTCCTTAGTCTCACTAAAACTAGAGAACGGCTAAACGGATTTGTCTTATCTTAGTCTTGAAATGATTGTAGAGGTCTAGGGAAGGTTTAAAAGACAAAAATGAATCAAATAGTTTCCAGGAAGACCCTAAAAACAGCCCTTTTCTATTTCCCATACAAATGTTTTCCAACTAAAAGGTAGTCAATTCGAGCTTTATTGCTATTGTATGCAGTTCATATTGAATTGCAAACACTGACTATTGTCTAAGCAATGTGGGTGTGTTCCTAACGTCAAAGATCATATCTATCAAAACAGTGTGCGTGAGTGCGTTGAAGCACAGAAAGTATCGTTGAATTACTTTCGGCCATAGATAAATAGAGTCAAACACAAAGACTTCAAGTCATATCAAATTAAAAACAACATAAAAGTGTTGATGTCGATTTGCCGGTATACAAGTGTTGTTTTTCTTGGATTTTCTGTTACCCAATCTACTGAGTTTGCTTTTGTCAACTGCAAACGACTGAAACAAATTCGTATATCGTGTTTTGTGCAGAGTGTTTAGTTAGTGTTTGACAATATATATATATATATATATATTGGCTATGCCTCCTATAAGACGAAGCAATTTAGGTAGAAGAACCCGAAATGCTACAAACCAAGCTAATTACCGATCTAATCGTACTGCACAAGAACGTGACGACTGAATTGAACGTGAAAGAATTCGGATATCACAAACGCGTGAAGCGTGAGCACGACATTCAACTAATAATCGCGGAAGTTTGAATCGGGCTGCTTTTAGTTACGATGTGTCAATTGACTATAGCAACTACCAATGTGTTGTTATTGGTTCTATGGACTCGGTTGGCTCACACTGTAAGGCATTGAAATACAAAAACGAAGCCAATGGATTGTGTTGCGCAAATGGTAAAGTGGAATTGATACCATTGGATCCACCACCAGAGCCATTGTACTCATTGGTTTCAGGAATAGGAACAGATTCCATACACTTTTTGACACATGTCCAACAATATAACAATTGCTTTCATATGACTTCATTTGGGGCAACAAATGTAGTTCGGGAAAATTTTTATGCCAACTTTTAAGGTATGTATTATAGCAGTTACTCATAATTGTTTTTGCGAACAAAATGTTCTATCATTTAAAAATGAGAATATGTTAAGATGTGTTACTAATCTTCAATTTCTTAATATTACGAATTATACCACTCACTCATCATATATTATGGTAATTCAGTTTCAGTGACACTTATTATATTTTATTATTTTTTAATTTAAATGTTATTAAAGTTTGATCACTGACAATCCATAAATTTATACCCCATTGCTTATTTATTTTATTGTGTTTGGTATAAAAATAATATTTTCTTTAATTACAGATACAAGGACAAATATATCACAAAGCAGCACTGTTACCAGTGTCAGATAGCGAAAACAAATTCCTACAAATTTATTTTATGGGCAATTCACCACAAGAAATTGATCTGCGTTGTGCACATAACAATTTAGTAAAGAGGTCTATTGTAGAACAATTACAAACCTTATTTCATGAACACAATCAATTGATTTTATTGTTTAAAACTGCACTGGATCTGATGCCATCTGATAATCACAAAATTGTAATCAGAGCTTATAAAACACCTGCAGGGCAACATGCAAGACGTCTTAATGCACCAACTATTGATGAAGTTGCTATCGTTGTAGTTGGAGAATACTTGGAATCCCGTGATATTGTTTGACATCGTCGGAATGATCAATTACAACGAATAAAGGAAACACACCGTTCATATAATGCACTGTAATATCCCATTATATTTTGGCAAGGTGAAGATGGCTATGATTTCTCAATAAAAATGATAAATCCCATTACACGTTACTAAAATATTAGTTTAGCTATGGCGATAATAGCTGTCACTATATTATGTATTTTAATTTTATATATTTCTATGTTATTAAAACAAAATCTATTTACAGGTTCTGAAACCAAAAAAAAAGTCAGTTCAATAAACTATTATTCATATCGCCTAATGATTCGGGAAAATGAAGACAATCACATACTGAAATGTCGGCGATTATATCACAAATATGTTGTTGACATGTATGTTAAAATTGAAACGGAGAGATTAACATTCATCAGGTTGAATTAGACCAAAGTCCGATCTGAAGATTATATTCACCTTTGAGATGCGATTAATACTGATGGAAATGCACAGAATGTCGGTCGGATGACTATTCTTACAGCAACACACATCGGAAGCCCTCGGTATATGCACGAATATGCTCAAGATGCCACGTCGTATGTTCGTCATTATGGTACAGCAGATTTGTTCATCAAATTTACATGCAATCCGCAATGGATAGAAATCAAACAGGAGTTATTCCTTGGTCAATCACACATTGATCGTTATGATATTACAGCCAGAGTCTTTAGACAAAAATTGAAATCATTAATGGATTTCATCGTAAAACATTATGTGTTTGGTGAGACACGCTGCTGGATGTACTCTGTGTGGAGTGGCAGAAACGAGGATTGCCACATGCACACATTTTGATTTGGTTGGTTGAAAAGATAAGACCAAATGAAGTTGATGCAGTGATATGACCTGAAATCCCTAATGTACAAGTAGATTCTGAATTGCATGAGGTAGTTATCAAAAACATGATACATGGTTCCTGTGGAACTCTTAATCAAAATTCACCGTGCATGATGGATGGTAAATGTTCAAAACGCTATCCACGGACATTAATATCGGAAACAATTACTGGTAATGACGGTTATCCATTGTATCGTCGCCGATCGACAGCAGACAATGGAAAATCAACAATTGTCAAATTAAATCTACAAGATATTGAAATAGATAATCGTTGGGTTGTTCCATATTCACCCATTTTATCAAAGACATTCGAAGCACACATCAACGTTGAATCTTGCCATTCAGTGAAATCTATTAAATACATTTGCAAATATGTAACCAAAGGAAGTGATATGGCTGTGATTGGAATTGGTACAGAGAACTCCATTGATGAAGTTACCCAATACCAAATGGGCCGCTATGTTAGTAGTAACGAAGCAGTTTGGCGAATATTTTCATTTCCAATTCATGAGAGACATCTTTCTGTTGTTCACTTAGCTGTACATTTAGAAAATGGACAAAGAGTGTATTTTACAGCACAAAACGCAGTGCAAAGAGCTTCTCAGCCACCATCTACTACATTAACCTGTTTTATTGAGACATGCCAAAATGATGATTTTGCAAACACATTGCTATATTCTGAAATGCCAAAATATTATACCTGGAATCAATCTTCAAGAAGATTTATACGACAGAAACAAGGAGAACCAGTTCCAGGATACCTAGATGTATATTCCACCGATGCGATTGGTCAAATTTATTCAGTGCATCCAAGCAATGATGAATGCTTTTATTTTCGACTGCTATTAGTCAATGTACGTGGCCCAACATCATTCCAACATTTACGAACTGTTGATGGTGAATTGGTTGGATCATACAAAGAAGCCTGTCAACGTTTGCAATTGCTAGAAAATGACGCTCATTGGGATCAAACTCTCAATGATGCTGTAATATCATCACACGCGCATCAAATACGAACATTGTTTTCTATAATCATATCTACGTGCTTCCCTTCAAACCCAATTGATTTGTGGATCAAGTACAAAGATTATATGTGTGATGATATTTTGTATCAAATACGGAATAGAATGGGAAATCCAAATATACAAATCAGTGAAGAAATTTACAATGAAGCATTGATTTCAATTGAGGACATGTGCTTGATGATGTCAAAGAAACTATTAATTCAATTAGGCCTGACCGCGCCCAATCGTCCAATGCATGATGCTTTTAACCAAGAGTTGCATCGAGAAAAACTAAATGATCTCAACACTTTGAAAGAATTAATTGAAACAAATCTTCCACTGTTGAATGTACAACAGAAGTATGTATTTGATACTCTTATAAAAGTAACAAATGATGAAACTCGAGGGATTTACTTCTTAGATGCACCTGGTGGTACAGGAAAAACTTTTTTGATTTCATTAATATTAGCAACAATTTGCTTACAAAATGAAATTGCACTTGCACTCGCTTCGTCAGGAATCGCAGCAACTTTGCTTGAAGGTGGTCGAACAGCCCATTCAGCACTAAAATTGCCATTAAATATGCAAAGCAATGAAACTCCAACCTGCAACATTTCGAAGAACTCTGCAATGGCAAAGGTTTTGCAGCAATGTAAATTGATTGTTTGGGATGAATGTACGATGGCACATAAAAAATCTTTGGACGCTTTAGACAGAACCTTAAAAGATCTACGAAGCAATAATAACCGATTTGGTAGTGCAATAATTGTATTAGCTGGAGATTCTCGTCAAACATTGCCAGTGATTCCACGATCAACGCCAGCCGATGAAATCAATGCATGTCTAAAGTCCTCTCATTTGTGGAAACACGTCAAAGTACTTCATTTAATTATTTTTAAACACTCGCGATTTTAAATCGCCGATTTATACTCATTTTATCAATTATGTGAGACCGGGTCAAATCACGATAAATTTATAAAGATTTGATCTGAGCTAGAGCTAGTCTTCCCGCGACCACGGCCTATGCAATTGGGTCGAAACGTCGGGCAAAATTAAGGTAATCACATATCTTTATAAATTTAACGTGATTTGACCCGGTCTCACATAATTACTTCATTTAAGCAAGAATATGCGTGTCGAGTTGCAAAATGACCAATCTGGAAACATATTCTCTAAACAACTCATTGACATTGGTAATGGCAAATTTCCTATAGACATGTTGACTGACTGCATTAACTTTCCTCAAAGTTTTTGTCAGTTAACGCAATCAAAGGATGAACTTAATCAGAAGGTGTTTCCAGATGTTTCTCAAAATTACAGAAACCATGATTGGTTGAGCGAACGAGCTATATTGGCTGCAAAAAACATACATGTAAATGAATTAAAATTCAAGAACAAATTACAGGTGAATCGAGGATATATAAATCAGTTGATTCGGCTACTAACCAAGATGATGTAGTCAACTATCCACCGGAATTTTTAAACTCGCTGGATTTGCCAGGATTGCCGCCTCATAATCTTCAATTAAAGGTTGGATCAATAGTTATAATGTTGCGAAATATCAACCAACCGCGTCTTTGCAACGGTACACGGTTAGCGATAAAAAAATTACTAAACAACGTGATAGAAGCAACTATACTCAAAGGAATATATATAGGAGAAGATGTTCTCATACCGCGTATCCCAATGATTCCAACTGATGTGTCATTTGAGTTTAAACGACTACAGTTTCCAGTGCGGCTTGCTTTTGCTATGACCATAAACAAGTCCCATGGGCAGTCATTAAGTGTTTGTGGTATTAATCTGGAAAACCCATGTTTCTCACATGGTCAATTGTATGTTGCCTGTTCCCGTGTTGGAAAACCATCAGATTTGTTTGTATAAGCGCCAAGTAATCAAACAAAAAACATCGTATATCACAAAGCACTTCAATGATAATAAAACTGATTCTGTAAATAATTATGATTCACATGATTAACAATAAAGAGATTACTTACTTTTAAATCCTTCTACATGTTTCATTTAATTATTTTTATTCACAACGCCCTATCACCAGGGTGACGGGTTGTTCAGGAGAATTTTTAGCCACGACTAAATTAAGTAGAACAAAAAACTGCCACATTACAAATCTTTATGACAGAATGAAGTCTGTCGGGTCCGCTAGTATGGTTACAAAATGTGGCAATAAATTTAACGTACTTATTGAGAATTTTTCCCATTTGGGTATTATTGAAGCAATCATAAAATTATTCTATTCAGAGAAAAAATTTGCAGTACATTTCTTGTCTTTGTTACAAAAACCTTTGGGGTCCCTAATATAGCGATGGCAAAGTTCTCTCTCTCGGCAAGAAAAGTTTACATTGTCTTGAAAGTTCTCCAATTAGTCCTCGATATTAACAATGTGGATCATAAACCATTGAAAATTAAAACTATTGATTTTAATCGTACAATTATTAGCTCCGTTGTTTGCGGCTTCGCTCTGTATCAGTGGGTACAGGAGCCCGCTTGAGCATGTAGCAATGGAAATTAAGTTTAATGAATTTCTATGTACGTTTTCGTAATAAAAACACATTAACGAAATGCATACGGTAAGGGAAAACATTGTGAGGAAACCTACCTGTTCGTCGAACAAGTAAGAAAGAAAGAAAGAAATAGTTTATTCACTGAATATTTACATTAGAACATAATACAAACATTACAACAATAAAATGGAAACCTTGATGCTGTGAAAAGGTGCGGCCTCAGTATACGATGCAGCTAGGCTGCATCACCGGTCCTCTGGCAGCACCCGATTCGGAATCTGTCACAAGCTATAAATAATAAACATACACAAAATAATATGCTTATAATAAAACATCATAGCAATAACAGATATAGTATAACTAGTACATAAAATTGATAATCTATATAAGTCATAAACATAATTAATATAACTGGGATCATTGCTTTTAGGCATACATAGCCACACGCATACATATTACGCATAAATATTATATTTTGTATAGTTAAAGACAGTAAGAACAAATACGTCACATAAACATATACGTACATATTATTTAAAACAAGTTTACATATAAAAAAATAATAAATACACACACACACATATATATATATATATATATATATATATATATACACATACATATATATACGCGTATCCATACACATAATATGGTATTTGCACCGACAA
Organism: Leucoptera coffeella; assembly: GCA_030578115.1. Classification (NCBI taxonomy): domain Eukaryota; kingdom Metazoa; phylum Arthropoda; class Insecta; order Lepidoptera; family Lyonetiidae; genus Leucoptera; species Leucoptera coffeella. Next base: position 318,876 of record JAMBLF010000051.1, on the reverse strand, counting down.
GGTTAGACATAGACTCCCCTAGAAGCAACTACTCTTCGCCAACTATAATTAAAGTTAGTGCTTGCAAACAGCGACATGGCTTACCACCTGTCACATTGAGTACTGACTATCTGGTAAGCATGTGGGTTCGAGGTGTCCATAAAATTGCTACTTTCGCAATGGCGGAGATGTAAACCTGAACCTCTGACTACCCCGCAAGGGTTAATTGTCGTGAATGCGTTTGCTTGTCTTTTGTAAGAACAATAAATTCTTTAGCGGCTATTACCCTTTCTGGGTAGTCCGAGGTTCGAACGTCTATCTTCGTAACTGCAGAAATAGTAATTCTGCGGTTACCTCGAACGCCCGTGTAGAGATCGCGCCACATAAGTTGGCAGACGGCAAAATTGGAACTAAATTTGACGTTTCCGCCATTGTGTGTTATTTTGTAAGACAGGTAAATTCAGTAATAACAGCTTTGTGTTTTTTCCTCACTTTCTTTGTAATTTTTATGTTTGTTAAGGGTGATTATAATAAATTGATTTCCGGAGTTTCTTGTTAGTTCTTCTCCAAGCTAGGGTCTCCGCTGAACTAACCTCGGTAAAAAATATGTAAAGACAATGCTCAGTGCCATGTTTGAAATAAAAACATAACATAACATACGCTTCACGACTTGTGTATACACACTCCCTTTTTTATTATGGCGGGGTAGTCCAGAGGCTTGAATGCTCATCTCCGAAATTTCAAAGGCATGTTAGGCATGGGTCATTCGAAGCCCGCGTATCACTAGATAGACAACACGCAACGTGATAGGTAGTGAACTGTATCGCCGTATAAAGGCACTGACTATTACCTATCCTGCGGGATAGGCAGGTTTCCTCACGATGTTTTCCCTCACCGTTAGTGACTGTTAATTATGTACGTAAATGAATTTTCCCTAATGTGTGAAATAGTTTTTTTAATGTATACTTAGATCATAAGATAACTTTCAAAGAGAGCTTGTGATATTTATAATTTTGAATAAAAATATTTTGACTTTTGACTTTGATATATTAATTTGTTTTATTTGAGTTTATAGCTCTGCAAGCAAAGACCGTTACAAATGAAACCTATAACACCTATAATGTATCGAGCCGTATGGCACATTAAGTGCTAGTTTTGGCGTGTTTACTGGCAACACTGAATTACGCAACAGTGGCGACGCCTCCTTTGCTGACGATATCGTCCTGATGGCAGAGTCGCTGCAGGATCTGGAGGAAATGCTGTCCGAACTAGATGCTGCTTCTCGACGCATCGGACTCGGGATGAATTTAGAAAAAACCAAAATCATGTCTAATGATTTGGTGTTCCCGAGACCGGTTGCCCTTGGGGGCACTCCCGTAGAAGTTGTTTCCCAATACGCTTACTTAGGCCAAATTATACAGCTTGGCAGAAACAACTTCGAAAGGGAGGCGGACAGAAGAATACAGCTGGGATGGGCAGCATTTGGAAGGCTAAGGCATGTTCTCACGTCGTCTTTACCACAATGCCTGAAAACTAAGGTTTTCAATCAGTGTGTGCTCCCCGTTATGACGTACGGATCTGAGACGTGGACACTCACTGCGGGACTAGCCCACAAATTCAAGGTCGCTCAGCGTGCTATGGAGCGGAAGATGCTCGGGGTTTCTCTGGTAGATCGCATCAGAAATGAGGTGATACGCCAGAGAACTAAAGTTACCGACATTATGAAAAGAATTAGCACGCTGAAGTGGAGTTGGGCTGGTCACGTATGCAGAAGGACCGATGGTCGCTGGAGCAAAAAAGTCCTAGAGTGGAGACCGCGTCTCAGTAAACGTAGTGTGGGGCGCCCCCCGGCAAGGTGGGAAGACGACCTGCGCAGGTTGGCTGGCATCGAATGGATGCGAACGGCCACTGACAGGGAGAAGTGGCGTCATTTGGGGGAGGCCTATGTCCAACAGTGGATTGATACAGGCTGATGATGATGATGATGATGGCGACGCCTCCATCTGCCACCTTATGTGGCGCGATCTCTACCAGCGTTGTGTTTTTTGCTCACTTTCTTTGTAATCTTTATGTTTGTTAAGGGTGATTATAATAAATTGATTTCCGGAGTTTCTTGTTAGTTCTTCTCCAAGCTAGGGTCTCCGGTGAACTAACCTCGGTAAAAAATATGTAAAGACAATGCTCAGTGCCATGTTTGAAATAGTTTTTTTACATACATACATGCACATCACGCCTGATTCCCTGTAGAGGGGTAGGCAGAGATCACGGATCCCCATCCCGAGTCCCGATCCTGACAGACCACTTTCGCATCATTGACATACATACATCCTCTCATACACTCTCTGCGGTTATAGATACTCCTAACGTCACCTTTTTACAATATAGCGTCTATCTGACTGTTATATGTCTTATTAGGCCGGCCCTTACGTAACCGCCCTTCCACTTCACTCATATATATTCCTTTTGTCAATATATATTAACACTTAGATCATAAGATAACTTTCAAAGAGAGGCCTATTTTGAATAAAAATATTTTGACTTTTGACTTTGAAATATTATTTTGTTTTATTTGAGTTTATAGCTCTGCAACCAAAGACAGAAATGAAACCTACATAATAATGTATCGAGCCGGCACAGTGAGTGCTAGTTTTGGCGTGTTTACTAGCAACACTGAATTACGCGACTGTGGCGACGCCTCCATCTGCCACCTTATGTGGCGCGTACTCTAGACTAGTGACGTCACTCAATGTGACAGGTCTTGCAGAGACTCTTACCTGCCCGGGGATTAGGTAGTTTTTGTCACGATGTTTTCCCTCACAGTAGTATTTGGTGGTATGTATTTTTATAGCATAAATTTACATAGAAATCGAGAATACTTCTTTTCCATTGGTACAAGCACCGAGGTTTAAACCCTATACCGGCTGATACAGAGTCAAGCGCCCAACGACTGAGCGACGTCGAATTCAATTGTAATTAAAATACTTAGATTGAAGACTAATGATAAAAATAACACAATTTGGAAGTTGAGTGTTTGCGAAGAGTCGATTCTGACTAACAGTATTAAGTGTGCAATCAGTTCAACCACACTAGTTTTTTAAGACGTAATTTTGAAATCAAAACCAAATTGCCAGAGGGAGTCTGCAGAAAATAAGGAACAATCCGGGCACAGTGATTGCGAGTGATAGCAGCGTGATGGTGGTCCGTGCCGCAGAACCTTGCACCTAATCTCAGCCGTTTATTTATTACGGTTTATTATCCATACTAATTACTGTGTACCTTATCTACACTAGCGACTCAGCCAATCAAGTAACTGTTTATTGTGTACCTTTTCATGAATTTTATTGTTTTTTACTTCATTTACTGTTTCCAGTTTAACGGCCATTATTATAAAATTAATTTAGTTTCCTTGAGTAGAAAAGATGCATAATGTTTAATATTATCTATAGACTTCCTGAAAAACGTGAGATTTGAATTTTCTTCTTTTATAAATGTGGATATATAATAGAACTGGAGATTATTATAGAACAATAACTCATATTATTTTATTTTCCATACTTCAATTATTTCTTTATTAAACATTAATGTTTACATCAGAATTGTCAAACGCTCGCAGAGACTTTTCTTTCAATACAAATTTATCACTACTTTTGATCATGTTCTAGTTATTTAGCTGATTTTAATATTCATTACATTGCATCTATTGCTATTTGTGATTACATTGCATCTATTTGTGAGGTTTCAGTTTCGATTTATCAACGTACCTTAAGATTGAAAAATATAAAAAGTAAATATAAATTGCTTTAATACAAGAGTACGTAGATATATACATTACCTTTTGATTATTTTGTGCCTCACCATTGGGTAATATTTGAATGGGTGTGTTATAGGGCGTGGCTAAGTCGGTCGCAATATTATGTTCCAATCAGTCTATGTTACAGCGTCATACAGATAACTCGTAAATGGAATTACAGTAGCAGTATTCGTATATATACAGTTTTATGCATTTAAGTTCAAAGTGAAAATCTGATGGGAGTGTACGAGGAGAAAGCGACTGGAATGCATTGGGTATGTTTTCATAAAAAAGCCAAAAAACCAATCTAATCTCTAAACATAATAAATAAGCTCCCGCGTTTCACAACTTACAACTTGCTCAATTTACTACATATTGGAGTTTACCTACTTACATCGCATCACGACTGTAAGAATTATTAATAAGGAACAAAATATATCGTTGATAACCTTAGTATGCATCAATTTGTACTATCCTGGGACGCAATAAAATGACCACCTACCTGTTTTTCTTTTCGTGATGAAGACATACTCGTATAATTACATTCTATGCAATTCCCATACAGCAAGTAAGATGTAAAAAGAGAAGGAAAGACAAACGTTGACTAAGTTAAATCAATTACGCTTACCTTCTAGAGTACCCGCCACATACGGTGGCAGTTGGAGGCGTCGCCACAGTCGCGTAATCCAGTGTTGCCAGTAAACACGCCAAAACTAGCACTCACTGTGCCATACGGCTCGATACATTATATTGAGGTTTCATTTGTAACGATCTTTGGTTGCAGAGCTATAAACTCAAATAAAACAAATTAATATATCTAAGTCAAAATATGTTTATTTAATTTAGTAATAAGACTACCACCCTATCACTGTGACCTCAACGCAATAGAGAAAATTTGGAGTTTGGTTAAACATCGTGTGGCCGAAAAAAACGTGGATCAGGACCCAAAAAAAATTTTGGAACTAACAGAAGCTGCGTTTGCCAGCATAACAGTGGAAGACTGGAAAACCCAAGTTCAGCATGTACTGAACGTCGAAGACAAATATTTTGAACGTGACAGGATTATAGACTCCGAACTTGATAAATTTATAATTTCTACTGCTAGTGACAGCGACACAGACTCAGATACAGAAAGCGATATCGACGTCAACAGCGATAGTGATGACTATGAAATGTTAGGTGTTAAACGTATCCATATGGATCATAATTATTGTTAAGGAAAAACTTTATGTTTGTTAATTATAAAAATAATAATCTTTATTGTTGTTATACTTAGATCATAAGATAACATTCAAAGAGAGCTTGTGATAGGGCCTATTTTAAATAAACATATTTTGACTTAGATATATTAATTTGTTTTATTTGAGTTTATAGCTCTGCAACCAAAGACCGTTACAAATGAAACCTATAATGTATCGAGCCGTATGGCACAGTGATTGCTAGTTTTGGCGTGTTTACTGGCAACAGTGAATTATGCAACTGCGGCGACGCCTTCATCTGCCATAATATATTCAAAATTATAAATATCACAAGCTCTCTTTGAAAGTTATCTTATGATCTAAGTATAAATTAAAAAAACTATTTCAAACATGGCACTGAGCATTGTCTTTACATATTTTTTACCGAGGTTAGATTAGCGGAGACCCTAGCTTGGAGAAGAACTAACAAGAAACTCCGGAAATCAATTTATTATAATCACCCTTAACAAACATAAAAATTACAAAGAGTGGGCAAAAAACACAACGCTGGTAATACTAAATTTACCTTTCATACAAAATAACACGCAATTGCGGAAACGTCAAATTTAGTTCCAAGTTTGGCTACTGCCACCGTATGTGGCGGGTACTCTAACACGATCACAAGTGACGTGATACAGGAATATTTCACGATTAAACTTATTATTTCTTATGGGCAATAATAATCCCTATTTATAAGTTGAAAAAGTTTCTTTGCTTCTACTAACTTTATCGTATTCTATACTGTTTTCCTAAAATCATTAATTATTTCAAATGTTTGTTGTTCAAAGTAACATTGTAATAACTTATGTAGTTGCTAGTTTTTCCTTGTATTATAAATATATTCAAAAAACTTATTGTAAAGTACACGATTTACGATTATAATTTTAGATGGCTATTATAAACATGATAATTTTAAGTCGCAGAGTGTTAAGCCTAAACAGGGACCGAAGTCCACTTATCATTCGAGATTAAATCGTCGTTCAGTAGAAATGAAATGATAGTTCGATAGCAGTTTAATCGTGGGAAGTTGTTAGTAGAGAAGCAAAAGTGGACTTTTTTCGATTTTTTTTTGTTTTTTAACTTTTTTTTTCAACTATCAATAACCAAAATGACTGTGATATGATTCAGTCCGACCTCGATAGACTGGATAATTATTGTTCTGTAAATAAATTGTATCTGGCATATGATAAGTGCAAACACATCTCTTTGAGTAAAAATAGGCACAAAATAACTACTAACTTTACTCTCGGTCGGCATAGGCTTGTAACATTACTGTTATTGGCGATCTCGGTTGATAAAATTTTTATAAAATCATATAAGTTTCTAGGCTTTCTGACACGTATCTTAAAGCCCTTCAAACGAAGATTTATTTCTCTATATAACTCTCTGGTTCACTCTCAGCTTGAATATGCATCGTCAGTATGGAATCCTACAATATTACTACTATATTAATTATAAGGACAAAATTGAGAGAGTTCAAAAAAGGTTTACTCGTACCCATTTCCATCGTTACCATTTACATCTTCCACCGGCCTCATATGCTAATCGTTTAATTAGAGCTAAATTAATAACCCTGAGCGCAAGGCGAACATTGACTGATCTCTTAACTATCCGTAAAATTTGTACAAGTGAGCTGGATTGTCCTGAGTTGCTATCAGCAATGAAATTCCGTGTCCCGGTAAAACGAACGCGCTGCAGGACTCTCTTCCAGTTCTCCAAATGCAAAACAAATGCTAGCAAGCGCATGCCTCTCGACAGGATATGTTCTTTACAACTGCCAATTAAAATTAGGTGCTTTATATATGTATGTATATATATATATATATATATATATATATATATATATATATATAGATACATCTCGCTATTCTTTTATACTGATGTATAAAATTATTTTATAACTCATCTGTTTTTGTTCTCAGTGAAACAGATATACTGTAGTACTTAAACTTAATTATTTAATGCAAATACTCTTAATTACTGTATCTATAACTGGTTTCTTACTGTTTTGTTTCATTTTAAATAAATAAATAAATGCATATGAAAAAGATTTAAGTAATAAATATAATCATTATTTACATAATTGATATCTTGTGTTAAATAATTGTAGGTTTGAAGTAACAGTACTAAATTATGTAAAATGAAACGTAATTGAATAAGTGATCGAATGATCACAGATGATCCCGGACTTTTTGTAATAACACTCAGTTGTTAGTCTTGTGACAACTCTGGTACAGTACCAAGTCTGGACAAGATTGGAATTGTCTGGGCTTATGCCAAGACTGATATTTTTGTAATAACACGATATGAGTCATTTGTTACGATAAACGGGCGTATATTCGTCATATGTCATGTTGCGCCATTTCTAACTTTGGTAGCATTCAATTTAGCATTTCTTTTAGCAACTTCAGTTATCCCCAAAATAGGGTGTCTTTACGAAAACAAACAATATTGTGGTGCACTACTATATATGATTATATTATAGCACATTGATCATACTTATTAAACCTTTCATGCATTTTAAAAACAAGTGTACGTAGTGTAATCAAAACTTTAATCTCATTTTAATTTCGAAATCCAAAGATAAAGGTCTAGAGTCGAAAGTTATTTTATCTAAAAATATAGTTAAATATATAAAGATTACTGTGAAAGTCTTGGCTTTATGGAGTAGTTAGTAAAACCTCACTTGAAGTGTACCTATTTTCTAAGACTATACAATTTCTAAGGACATAGGTGTTTCCTTGTGAACGAACTATCCCTTCTTTATTAAATCTTAATTTATATTAAGCACGATCATAACATATAAATTTATTTCATCATGATAAAGCATGCATTTTGAAGAATAAAATTAATTGAATAAATATTAATAACTTACATAGGTATACATTCCGGTCCGGAGTCTCGGAGACATGAAAATATCTGCTTCCTCTTTTAATACGAATATTCGGAATTTGATTACACAAGGAACAACTGTTACGTGTTGCTAGCCCATCGCCCAATCGATCCCATTTACCCCTGGTTCCTTACTGGCCTCCTCCGACTTGTTGGAAAGCATGGTAGCCAATAAATCATAAAGTAACAAATTATTGTTTACTCTGAAATAAGCCAATTGTAGTATAAAAAATTATGCAGTTATAAATTATAATGTCAACAATCACAAAATCTCCAAAATAATTTAAGAAATAAATCTAATAAAGATATAAACAAGGAAATTCGTGTACATTGTATTGACCCGAGGGTTTGGAAGAGGTGAAAAGAACTAAAGTTTTCTCAGACCCGTTCATTGCATTACGGCGTTTGTTGTGAACACAGATGTATTGATCGCCTCGTCCATGATAGATTAATAGAACTATAGCGTTTGTAGATTTGTCTAATATATTTTCTCATATTTACGTACAGCTAGATATTATGAGAGCACCCTATTACATTTTGTACTCTATTGTAAAGAAGTCTACCAAAGATATATCTCTGCTTTACGTACACGATTTATTTTACTCGTAGCATACTATGACTCAATTAAAAGAATGTCGCGATCGACGTTGGCTGCAGCTATAGTGACTACTTATTTATTGAAAAAGAACAAAAAGAAGAATATTCAACGAAAATGTTGGGTTAAAGATTGGATCGTAAATCGAAATCATCAAGGGGCATACACGGGATTTAGTACGGGACTGCAAGCAAAAGATATAACGTTGTACAGAAACTTTGCGTGTGGGGCACCGTCTTTAATTATTTATTAACAGGGCCATGGTCAAATTTTGCACAGATAAATGTGTTGCCTTAGAAAATTATGCAAACAAACAGGATTAAGTTCATTTAAATCAAATGATTTAAACAGTAAGTAAATAAGTTTCATTACTTCATCTTATTTTCTACTAGAAAAGTAAAACTTGGATAAAAACACAGCAGGTAATTTTGGGAATGATAACTTTAATGATTACTTAATGAGAATATCATTTTCTTATTTAGTAGTTTTACCTGCGCAAAATACAATGACCGAATCGCTAGACTAATTAAAATGCCGAAAACTCCCAGAAGCAATCAGTCGTATTGCGTGGTCTCGCTCTAGCTGCTGCGTCCACGTCGCTTTAGGGCGAGACTATTCTAGACTACCTACATAGACTGCTGTGAAACTCTAGCTAGAGTAATTTCACTGTTACGCACACATCGTTGATTGCCCTACAAGTTAATCTCTATGCAATTTTAATCTATCGTGGACGAGACGCATTAGACTTAGTGATGATGTAGCCATCCTATGTACCTATGTCCACGAAATATCTAAAGAATTCGTAGTTACATCTTACTGTAAGCAGCAAAGATAGCAGTTGGTTTGGTTGTATTAAAGTTCTTATTTAGTAGAGAAGTCATTAATAAAAGACACGACGACAAAGAAGAACAACAAGATTAATAACAAATCTTCGTGGCGTAGTCAGAAAGGTGTCCATATTCACAAAGGTGAAGGTAGTAATTCTATGGCCACCTCAAGCCCGTGTTGACCAAATAGTCAGTACTCAATGTGACAGATGGAAAGCCGTGTCGCAATTTACAAGCACTGACTTGTACCTGTTCGGGGAACAGGTAGGTTTCCTCACAATGTTTTTACCGCTCACTCACCGTAGTATTCGGCGCATTTCGCGAATGTATTTTTATTGCGAAAATGTGCATAGAAATTCAGAAACCTTCATTTTCATGGTAAATGATTCGAATTTTGAGCTCTTTTATCTTTTGATACAAAGTCTAGCCCCAACCGAACCGAGTTACGGCGAATTTTGAATTACATCTTACTGTAAGCAACAAAGGTAGCAGCTGGTTTTAATTGTATTTAAGTTCTCAACTAGTGGAAGAGTCATTAAGATGATGACAGATTGTAATTTTCTTATTTAATAAGTCCTAAACATTAACGCCATTTATCTTAAAGGTTCAAGGAAACTGCGGAGTTTACGGCGGACATATGCATTCCCGTCATTTAAATCCCTTGAGTAGACAAAACCTGCGAGACTGAACAAGAAACATAAATATATGTGTTTAGATGACGACGTAATTCATTACTCTTGAATTACGGACATGCACACGCGAATCTCTTGACTACCGCGAAAGGAATTAAATTATTGTAGTGTACGTTACCCTACATATGTGGCGTGAATCCGATGAAATCCGTTCACAGTTAAACTGCATTTTAGTTAAACATTATCCCTTGCAAGGCTGTCAGATATTTGTGTGTCCATCTCCACAATAGCGGGGTAAGCTATTATGCTACAATCATCTTACCCACATGCATTTTAACCAAATAGTAAGCACCCAACAAGGCTATTATTATATATTAAATAGTTAGGTTTTCTTACAATATTTTCCCTTATCTCAGCAGCGGTGCATTTCTGAAATGTACTCGTATTATTAATTGTTCTGTATATATATATTTTTTCATGATTGAAATAAAAGAACTATACCGTATTTTGGATTTTAAGATTTGATTTCATCTAACGATAACACTATCTATTATTATATTATTTGGTTTTTAATTACAGGATTTTACTGAGATGATTCGTGTTAACTTTCAGATTGTTAAATCCAAGTATAATAAATTATGTAGATTTTTAGAAATTACATATAGACATCTACTGATTAGGCGAAGTAATTTTAAAAAGTTACTGCTATCAACAAAGGATTATTCACAAAAAAAATAATATGAATGCCATATTATAGTAAAATGTATAAAACTGCCATCATAAGACTTTTATCATTGTTGCAAGTATACAATGCAAGAGAAACTCTACTTTACTGTACTATAGACATGATTAAATTCCAATTTAATTATTTGCGTCAGAAGAAAGGCGGAGAACCCTATCATAAAAGCCTACTTATTTGTGGCTTTTTTAGTAGTAAAACCTAATTTAATAATATATAAAATAATGAAAATAATGAATGATTATCAATATATAGCTTTTTAGGAGCAATTAAAATGCATAGGCATCACTCCAGGTGGCGAGTGGATGTAGTTCAAGTTAACATTTCACACTCAAACAGTGATCCATATAGACAGTCCGCTTATCTACGTTCAGAAAGATAAGCAAAGATCACATTAACGTGTTGAGTCCCTATAATATATAATAGTTATAATTACATATTAAAATAAAAATGTATAGCCTTTCTTCATATAATACCACAGAAACAATCAAAAAAAAACCATATCTTAATTAAGGGTAACTATTTTTACAAAAACTCAGTTATCTAACCATATTTGAGTTGAAAGTTATTTTTCTAATTATGGTAAAATAGTGTGATGAAATATGAACGATAGTGACTCTGATTATATAAGAAAGACCAACTAATAGATTACGTCTTTCAACCTTTTCTACATACGGATTATAATACAAGTGGAATTAGGTCACACTGGTTAGGTTAGTTTGCATTCGTGCGTTTATGGCTGTGTAAAGATCACAGATGTATTAACGTCTTTTGACCCTTTCGATGATGGCATTACCTTGGAGAAACGATAATAACCTATGTCACTTTTCAGCATAAATATTGGGGTTGTGATGTTACATGGAATATAGGTGAAAATTTGCTAGCTCATCGTCCAATAGTTTTCATTGACCCTTAGAACGGTACATAGTGAGCATTCTCTCAATCGTTTTACAACATAAATTAAAAGTATAGAGATAGCGCCACATAAATTGGCAGTTGGAGGCGTCGCCACAGTCGCGTAATTCAGTGTTACCAGTAAACACGCCAAAACTAGCACTCACTGTGCCATACGGCTCGATACATTATAGGTTTCATTTGTAACGGTCTTTGGATGCAGAGCTATAAACTCAAATAAAACAAATTAATATATCAAAGTCAAAATATGTTTATTTAAAATAGGCCCTATCACAAGTTCTCTTTGAATGTTATCTTATGATCTAAGTATAAATTAAAAAAACTACTTCAAACATGATTAATATTTAACGGGACTTATCCTTCTTATTATATACGAGTATTACATATATTATGTGTTCCTTCACTCTGTCCGCAATAGACCGTTTAGTCTGTCCGACGTAGGATATTATATTATATTTATATGCTAGAGATCGCGCCACATAAGTTGGCAGACGGCAAACTTGGAACTAAATTTAACGTTTCCGCCATTGCGTGTTATTTTGTATGACAGGTAAATTCAGTAATACCAGCTTTGTGTTTTTGCTCACTTTCTTTGTAATTTTTATGTTTGTTAAGGGTGATTATAATAAATTGATTTCCGGAGTTTCTTGTTAGTTCTTCTCCAAGCTAGGGTCTCCATTGAATTAACCTCGGTAAAAAATATGTAAAGACAATGCTCAGTGCCATGTTTGAAATAGTTTTCTAAGAGAGCTTGTGATAGGGCCTATTTTGAATAAAAATATTTTAAATTTTTGGTTGTAGCCCAGTGGGTAAGACCTCGGACTTCGTATGAGAAAGGTCCTAGGTTCGAATCCCGGCTCTGGCATGTACCAATGAATGAAATTTACATACATACATACATACGCTTCACGACTTGTGTATACACACTCCCTTTTTTATTATGGAGGGGTAGTCAGAGGCTTGAATGCCCATCTCCGAAATTTCGAAGGCATGTTAGGTATGGATCATTCGAAGCCCGCGTATCACTAGATAGACAGCACCCAACGTGATAGGTAGTGAACCGTATCGCCGTATATAGTCGTTAACGGTGAGGGAAAACATCGTGAGGAAACCTGCCTATCCCTCAGGATAGGTAATAGTCAGTGCCTGTATACGGCGATACGGTTCACTACCTATCACGTTGGGTGCTGTCTATCTAGTGATACGTGGGCTTCGAATGATCCATACCTAACATGCCTTCGAAACTCACCGTTAGCGACTATATACGGCGATACGGTTGACTACCTATCACGTTGGGTGCTGTCTATCTAGTGATAATGAAATTTAAATGTGTTTTTTATTTATGTACATTATTTACAGTCGCTAACGGTGAGGGAAAACATTGTGAGGAAACCTGCCTATCCCTCAGGATAGGTAATAGTCAGTGCCTACATACAGCGATACGGTTCACTACCTATCACGTTGGGTGCTGTCTATCTAGTGATACGCGGGCTTCGACTGACCCATACCTAACATGCCTTCGAAATTTCGGAGATGGGCATTCAAGCCTCTGACTACCCCGCCATAATAAAAAACGGAGTGTGTATACACAAGTCGTGAAGCGTATGTATGTATGTATGTATTTTGACTTTGATATATTAATTTGTTTTATTTGAGTTTATAGCTCTGCAACCAAAGACCGTTACAAATGAATATAAATGTATCGAATCGTATGGCACAGTGAGTGCTAGTTTTGGCGTGTTTACTGGCAACACTGAATTACGCAACTGTGGCGACGCCTCCATCTGCCACCTTATGTGGCGCGATCTCTAGACTGGGACCCCAGGTAAAGTGTAGACAATATTTGTTTTGGAAGTGAAATGTAAATATTTTTTATTTAATATAAGGATATGATGTACACATTGAATCAATTAATCAGCCTATATCAGTCCACGAGTGGACGTACTCCTCTCCAAGCGTACACCACAGAACACGATCTCGTCTGACCCTCAGCCAACCTCTACAAGCGACTTTCATCAGGTCATAGGTCCACCTAGCAGAGGGTCGTCCTATATTATTTTTACCGAGACAAGGCCGCCATTTAAGAACCATTCTGTTCCAACAGTCGCCGGTTCTACCGCAGACGTGGCCGGCCTACTGCCACTGCAGCTTACAAAAACGATAGATGATGTGTACGACTTTGGTTCTCTGACGAATAATATATTGCATGGTAAAGTGTAAATAGTTTAAAAAAAGGATTTAATATCATAGTCTGCCTGAACGACCTCTGGATTATTTACATATATTGGCTATATCTTACATATTTTAAAACTTTTGCATGATAGGTTCAACTATAGCATCATGGACAAACTAACGGCCATGCAATTATTTGTCCCTAAATATTTAACAGCAAAAGCTGCCAAACTATACTACCTAACCCAAAAAGGAGAACTACAGAATGTGATGGGTATCAATGGGTAAAATTTATGTACGAAAAGACGATCGATGCATTGCCTGTAATCGTATTTCACATTGAAGCGTGACTAGTCATAATTACTACCAAGCATGTACGTTACCTTTGTCTTCACGTAGTTTAAATTAAGTAGCACATTGCAATCTAACTTTGTTTGTTTTAATTAAACAGAAACACTCAACCCAATCACACCCAAAACTAAAAGTATCCATAGACATGGACATGGCAACTTCACATATTCTATTTACATAACACTCCTTGTTAACCTCATTTTATACAAACATAGACCACATCAATTCTTTTAATACACCCCTTAGATTTATCTTTTCCCATGTAGACTGCTTGACTCATCTCATTGTGTTATGAGAAAATATGTACTGTCTTATTATTACACGGACATTCAAACATATATATACAAAACTTGAAATACTTAATCACAACTCACTCACGTATACTGCTCCCACAATACACACAGATAAATTCGTGCTACTCATACACAATCGGTATAATTACATACAGAGCACCGCTTTGGTACTTTCTGTAATCTCTACCTACCGTACCAGTTGTTATTTAACAATAACTTAAAAACAGTACAAAATACAAAATGCTATTAAAAAATACGGTCTGCCATAACGCGTCATATTTCATGGTTAGCTAAGTAACTCAAACGAATTAGACCTCACAAATATACACTGCTGTCGCATGTTAAGTGTGTGGGCGTGAGTGTGCGTGTGAGATACTCGTAGTTTAAACAACATTTATTAATGCTTTATTCTCTTTAATGGATAGCTGCTTTGATCACAAAATAAGTCTTTAATTATTATTTGTAGTTTAGTTTGTGAATAAGATGCTTGTTAACCCCATTGCAAATTATACAAGAATTTTTACAGTATTATCTTGATGCAAAAGTAGTTCTGCAAAGAGTATAGAGGACAGCTGTTTTGTCTCGTTTGCTATCGAAATATGTAGTGTTTTTTAAGTGAGGTTATAGGTTTCGTGGGTCCTTAAAATTGTGTATAAGATGTAGAGTTGATGAACAGCCAGTTTGTTACTTATAACATACAAGGAGTCTGTGGGGAAAAGGAAAGCTTTAGAGTATACGATTTATAGGAAAGTGTTGAGCTCTTTCTAATTGAATAATTTTTGTCCTTATAGCTCCACGTCATACTAGTACCAATTAGTCAATAACAAATTAAGCTAAAGCGACATGAGTTCGCCGGAGTAGAAGATTTCCAGCTACGTGTCTTAGATTTTTTAAGATTAAAATAGTTTTCCTCAACTTGCTGCAAGTTGTTTGATATGATTGAGCCAAGAAAAATGTAGATCCAGCATAATTTCAAGATACTTAATAGAAGCAACTTTTTGAATGAAGACACAGTCACATTCATTAGTTAGTTACATGGGGTTCTAAATTGTTTGATATTGAAGTTCTCTGAGGATAGTAAGTGTTTATTTGTACAGATATGTATTGTCTTTATGGCGTTTAAGTGGAGTAGTATATCTTTATTAAATTATTATTGCATTTATTATTGTCTAAAGATTGGTGCCGGGCCGTCATCGTCCCGTTGTACAAGGAGAAGGGATTTTTGCAAGACTGTAAGAACTATCGGGGGATGAGCCTTCTGAGCATTGTTGGAAAAGTATATGCAAAAGTATTGATTGTAAGAGTTGTGTATGAGACTGAAACCACAATGTGGGATGTACAGGCAAGTTTTCGAAAGGTAATGTTTTTTTCTTTACGCCAGGTGGCGAAAAGTTTTTGGCGAAGACCCAAAAGGTTTTCTGTGCTTTTAAGGATTTAGAAAAGGCTAATGATTTGTCGGCGGCACTGACTGCGTTTGGTTTGGCCAGCGCCCTAATACGGTGCTCTAAAGTCTTTTTATGTGGATTTAGGAGCCTGCGTTAGGGTTAATGGGGTCTACTCAGAATGTTTCAGTATCCGAAAAGGGTGTGATACAGGGCTGTGTAGCCGTGGCTGTTCAATCTGTTCATGGATAGTTGCTTGACTGATTTGAACGAAAGTGGCAGAGGATTGCATATGGGCAAGTTGATCATTAAATGCCGCTTGTACGCGGATCAGGTTCTTCTTACGTCATCGGCGTGTGAGTTGGGTCAGGAGATGGTCACTTGTATAAATGAGTCCTTTAAGAGGAAAGGAATGAAAGTTAATGTAGTTAAAACGAAAGTAATGGTTATGGAGGGACTTGGCATGACAGAGTGTGAGATTGATACAGATAATGAAAGAGTCAAAGAACTGAATGGTTTTGTGTATTTTGGAACACTATTTACTAGTAACGGAAAGTGTGAAGAAGATATTGAACGTAGAGCGTGTGCAGATAATAAGATTAATGGGGCCATGTATAGTATAGTGTAATGGGTAGCCAGTTAGTTTCCAATCGTATGGAGCATGGGGCTGTGCTTGTTACAACATTGACTTATGGTAGTGAAAGGTGGGTATGGCAAAAGCAGCATGAAAGTAAAATCAATGCCGTCGAAATGCGGTCACTGAGAAGCATGTTGGGAGTGACATTGAATGATAGAATTTCAAATAGTATGATAAGGGAAGGTTGGGGTTTAAAAGAAGACGCAGTGACTAATATTGAAAAAGACATGCTTTGATGTTTTTGACATGTTATGCGGATGAATGATAGTAGATTGACAAAACGAATAAACGTGAGTGAAGTAGAAGGGCGATTACTTAGAGGCTTGCTCAATAAGTCATATGACAGTCAGATAAACGCCATATTGAAAAACGATGACGTTAGAAGTACCTATAACCGCCGAGTGTGTATGAGTGTCAATGAAGCGCTAGTGGTTTATCAAGATCGGGACAGATAGTGATCCGTGATCGCTGCCATCCCTCTACATGGAATCAGGCCTGATGTATATGTATGTAGATTATATTTTGGGACTTCTTGATACGAGATCATTTCTTAGTTGATGTTGTATTCCATTTCTATTTTAAAGGTGTTTAAGGATACCAAGTGCGATTCATGGTTTACTCACCCTTTTACTTTTTATAATGACTACAGTTTCGTTATTCTCATCAATAGAATTTGTCATTAAATTAATTAGAGAACTAGTATGGTTTCGAGATTATCAATTGGAAAAAACCTCTTCTATTCCCCGCTGAGTTTGATTTTAGACTACAGTTTTATAAACTCAAAAGGAATCATCAAATAATTCATTACAGTTGTGTAAACGATGGCTATATTTGCTGCTTTCGAAAAGACCATATTTTAAAAACAAAGTGAGCTAAACATCTTTTCAGATTATTTGCCAAAATTGCCCTGGAAGTAAACCAAACACGGAGAATATATCTAGAAAATTGCATCCTTTTTACGGTCATAGGTTTGTTCTTTTGGTTTCGGCATGATATTTATTTTGATGTACCCAGTAATAATGTCGTTATGATTTTCTGGCCTTGCTCCCTAAGAGATTTGGTGAAAAATAGACATCCGTGTCTGACGGTGAGCTATGTATAGCCAAGCAAGAGGTATGTGTGAGGTTTATTTCGATTACGTTGATAATTATGTCATCTTTAATGTAAATAACCACTCCGTAGTTTTTGTTTAAACGTTGTACTGTAAAATATGATACATAATTTTCAATACCAAAGACCGGCCTCTCATGAATCAATCTACATTCAACTATAACAATGTTGTCTGCGCTAAATTAGAGTGCTGAAAGAGCCAGTTCTTATACATATTTTGAGTTATTAGAGTGAGATCATGTTTTGAAGGTTGTATATAGTTAGGAAAATCAAGTATATTACCATGTACCCCAAACTTTTCCTTTTTCTTTAAAGATTCCTTGTATGCTATCTGTAAAGTGCTATCCGTACGTCGACTTTTCATCTTACACACGATTATAAGGACTAATAAATCTCATTTAACCTCATTTGAAAACACAAGATAAAACCTTTACCATATACTCTTTGCAGAACTACTTTTGCATCAAAACAATAGTGCCAAAAGTCTCGTATTACTTTCAATTAGGTTGATTAGCATCTTAACATTCACAAACTAAACTACTTTAAATGTTATTTTGTGGTCAAACAATAAACCATAAAAGAGAGTGAAGCATAATCAATGCTGATTAAAACAATATAACAGACACATCACTTAACACACACTCAAGCACATACAAATTAACAAATGCATTAAATCATAAACACTCCTACTTGTTTTCTAATGTACTTTCTGTTTTGTTTGATTCCTTACATAATGTACCTATGTGTGCCAAGGAGGCTGCATCGATCAAGTTAAGCGACGGATGGCCATGTCTAGAAATGCAATGGATAAGCTGAAGAAAATATGGAGAAACAAACGCATAACTAAGGCTACGAAAACCAGACTAGTAAGAACCCTGGTGTTTCCCATTTTTCTGTACGCTTCTGAAATTTGGACCTTGCGGCAGCTAGAGTGCAATAGGATAGATGCTTTGGAGATGTGGTGCTGAAGGAGAATGCTCGGAGTGTCATGGACTGAATTCCGCACTTACGCTTCAATCCTTGAAGAGCTAGGCATCCAGCAGCGTTTATCTGCATTGGTCCGTGGGCGCATTTTGAGCTTCTTTGGCCACATCAGTCGACGCGGGAATTGCTCCATTGAACGCCTCGTTGTGCAAGGAAAGGTGGAGGGAACAAGACCTCGTGGTAGGTCGTCGATGCGGTGGACAGACCAGATCAAGGCTGCCGTTTGTGCCCCGGTACACGAATGCACCCGCATGACGGCCAACAGGCAGAGGTGGCGGGAGGTTGTACGGCGAACCATGTCGGCTGCTCAAGATGCCACGTCATGAAGACCACGACCGCTCTGATAAGAGCGTAACGATTGAGAAAAAGAGACCTATGTGCATTGACGAACGAGACCCCCAACTGTAATGACGTTTGGTTTTGGCGGCGCCATGAAATAGGCTTTAAAGTCTTCATATGCCGACTCTAGTGCCTGTGTAGAGGGTTCGTGGGACCTACTTAGACTGGTTCAGTGTCCGAAGGGGTGTGAGGCAGGGACAGAGAATGGGGTAGGGGCGAGTTGATTATTTAATGTCTCTTGTACGCGGATGATCAAGTGTTACTTACGTCATTGGCGTGTGAGTTACAGGAGATGGTCACTTGGGTGAATAACTCCCTTAAGAGGAAAGGGTTTAACTTTAATATAAGAAAAACGAAAGTGGAGGGACTTGGCAAGACCTATGGTAGCAAAAGTTGCGTATGACAAAATAATCAAAGCCGTTGATAATCAATAGATATAATTGACAATATAGTTGGAGAGGCAGTGAACCCTGGGAGTAACGGTCTTCCTGTAAGGTGAAACATTTCCATACCTACGATTTATGGCATTCTAAAAGCAATAGCCATGACCTGGCAGGCGTCAGCCCTGCACGTCATCAACCCCCATATTTTTTTTACTGTTAGATAAATTAACTTTTAAAACTTGTTTCTGTAAGTTTGAAAATTTTATAGGATAAAGGTTATTTATTGTTCATCTTAAAAACCTAAATGCCAGGCGATTTCAATAAGCAGAAGTACATGACAGGTGAATTAGAAAATGCACATTGATGAGGTAAAATAAACTTTATCCTGTATGATTAAAACTTTTATATGGTTTTAAGTAAACGTCTTAGAATAAAAATGTGCAATGCCAGGCGGTTTTGAGCAGCATAAGACCTTGCCAGGCGAGGGGACAGCTGCTAAGGGCGCGCGAGTGAGAGGTGTTATATGAACGCAAAGTTGTTTCTGTAAATATGAAAATTTTATAGGATAAAGTTTATTTATTGTTCATCTTAAAATCCTAAATGCCAAGCGATTTCAATAAGCAGAAGTACATGACAGGTGAATTAGAAAATGCACATTGATGAGGTAAAATAAACTTTATCCTGTATGATTAAAACTTTTATATGTTTTTAAGTAAACGTCTTAGAATAAAAATGTGCAATGCCAGGCGGTTTTGAACAGCATAAGACCTTGCCAGGCGAGGGGACAGCTGCTAAGGGCGCGCGAGTGAGAGGTGTTATATGAACGCAAAGTTGTTTCTGTAAATTTGAAAATTTTATAGGATAAAGTTTATTTATTGTTCATCTTAAAAACAAAATGCCGGGCGATTTCAATAAGCAGACGTACATGACAGGTGAATTAGAAAATGCACATTGATGAGGTAAAATAAACTTTATCCTGTATAATTAAAACTTTTATATGTTTTTAAGTAAACATCTTAGAATAAAAATGTACAATGCCTGGTGGTTTTGAACAGCATAAGACCTTGCCAGGCGAGGGGACAGCTCTAGTAGAGTATACCTACTCTCGAGCAACAACGTGCAGAGAAGAATTTCGTCAGTTGTGCCAACGATTTTTACTTGTGTGTATGACGATGACGATACGATACGATGACGTTGTTGCTCGAGAGTAGGTATACGTCCCTTCGTATTAAATAAACGGCCTCACTCGCACTATAGGCATTCACGCAACACCTATCACTCGCACGCCCTTAGCAGCTGTCCCCTCGCCTGGCAAGGTCTTATGCTGTTCAAAACCGCCTGGCATTGCACATTTTTATTCTAAGCCGTTTACTTAAAAACATATTAAAGTTTTAATCATACAGGATAAAGTTTATTTTACCTCATCAATGTGCATTTTCTAATTCACCTGTCATGTACTTCTGCTTATTGAAATCGCCTGGCATTTAGGTTTTTAAGATGAACAATAAATAAACTTTATCCTATAAAATTTTCTAATTTACAGAAACTACTTTGCGTTTATATAACACCTCTCACTCGCGCGCCCTTAGCAGCTGTCCCCTCGCCTGGCAAGGTCTTATGCTGTTCAAAACCGCCTGGCATTGTACATTTTTATTCTAAGACGTTTACTTAAAAACATATAAAGTTTTAATCATACAGGATAAAGTTTATTTTACCTCATCAATGTGCATTTTCTAATTCACCTGTCATGTACTTCTGCTTATTGAAATCGCCTGGCATTTAGGATTTTAAGATGAACAATAAATAAACTTTATCCTATAAAATTTTCATATTTACAGAAACAACTTTGCGTTCATATAACACCTCTCACTCGCGCGCCCTTAGCAGCTGTCCCCTCGCCTGGCAAGGTCTTATGCTGCTCAAAACCGCCTGGCATTGCACATTTTTATTCTAAGACGTTTACTTAAAAACATATAAAAGTTTTAATCATACAGGATAAAGTTTATTTTACCTCATCAATGTGCATTTTCTAATTCACCTGTCATGTACTTCTGCTTATTGAAATCGCCTGGCATTTAGGTTTTTAAGATGAACAATAAATAAACTTTATCCTATAAAATTTTCAAACTTACAGAAACAAGTTTTAAAAGTTAATTTATCTAACAGTAAAAAATATATGGGGGTTGATGACGTGCAGGGCTGACGCCTGCCAGGTCATGGCTATTGCTTTTAGAATGCCATAAATTGTAGGTATGGAAATTTTTAACCTTACAGGAAGACCGTTACTCCCAGGGTTCACTGGTTCTTGGACTAATAGTTTATTATGGGAAGTTTGCAGTTTCAAAGTAGATGTAGTGACTAAAATTATAAAGTGCATACTTTGATGGTTTGAAAAAAATTTGATAGAAATAATATATGTGGATGAAGAGGAAGGGCAGTTACGTAAGGGGTGACCCAATAGGACATATGACAGTCAGATATACACCATATTGAAAAAGGGTGACGTTAGAGGTAAGTACCTATAACCGCCGAGTGTGTATAAGAAGGTGTATGAGTGTCAATGAAGCCAAAGTGGTTTATTAAGATCGGGACAGATGGGGATACGTGATCTCTGCCTACCCTAGTACGAGGAAACGGGAACTGATGTGTATGTATACATACACACACATACATATATATATAAACAGGGTGAAATTCTCATCACTGGCAATACTTCAAGGGTAGATTATATGATCAAAATTATGCGGCCTGACTTAATTATTTTAGTACCCTCGAGTACTAAAATATGGAGAAAAGCCTCCTCAAAGTTTGGGAGCCCATTCAGAATACATGGACGCCCTACATTAATTTCATTCATAAGTTCTCATCCAAATAAACATCTTTCAACACCCAAAACAAAAACTATCAACAACAAAACAAACAACTATCAACAACAAAACAAACAACTATCAACAATAAAAAATCAATGTAAAAATCTAAATTTTTGTAGTAAACTCTATTTCTGTTGTACCCTATTCCGTTCTAGGGTTTGAAGAAAAGTCGTCATTAATCATCACTACGGCTTACCTGCTGTTTCATACACAAGAACATAAAAGTTGGTTAAACATTACATGCCACCAATAAAAATTATCAAAACACATCGATTTCATCACACATACATTGTGCATGATGCTAAAAACAATTCCATTTCACTAGTTCTTCGATCTTTGTTCATTTTAATCCGTATCGATAGTTATTATAACTAATAACAAATAATTTCAAAACTTTTTATCATCTTGCGATTTTCGTTAAAAGTTTTTGACAAATACATAAATAATTGAACATAGAGTAATTTTTAACTTTTTAATTTAATGGTCTGGTTACATTTCTTAAAAAGTACATGATATTATTAGGGATAAAATAGTACATAAGTGAAATAAACAATTTTATTATTCTTGATTTACTTTTCATTGTTTATTCTTCATCTCATGTATATTTATTAATTTTCTCATACAAAATATTTAAATATTTCTGCATGTAGGAAGTCGAAAGTATGAAATGTAATGCACTTCACCCTGGCTGTATGAGACGAACTTTACTTTATCTGTGGCTAATTTATTTATTCGACTATGTTTGTTGTCATTTTAACAATGCTATGGAAATACATCATTTCGTCTTGTCCGTCCGTTTGTTTCTTAAGATTTGGCTGTATGGCTTATGTACCTTTGCCTTCACTTTGTGTTTAAATAAAAAAAACACAATGCTATGGCGGTAAAAAGTATTTTTGTCGTCTGAATTTATAATTTTACGTTAAATTGCTATTTCATACACAATACTGTAAACATATACATAAACATATACAATACTGCCCTCCAACCCTTAAAACACAGTAATAGCCAATTTGGCCATTTTGAGTTATTTATACATTTAGATAGCCCGTTTCAAGATATATCTGTCAAACTAAGAAAAAAGTTAAAAAGTCAACTACAACCCATTTTTTTGTAATTTTTGTGTTCTAGCAATATTCAAAATATGCAGTAAAATCAAGTAAATTTTGAAGTTTCCCACTTAAAACACAGTAAAGCTCTCACTGTTGCGATTTTTTTACGTATTCCCAATTAAAACACATATACATTATTAGTTAATAGGGAATGCCTTTTTCTTAAACTTTTGATAGTTTCATTTTTTTATTATTAAATACCTATAAATGAAAATATTGTTTCAATTAACAATATAATATTTTACTGTGTTTTAGTAAATTAAATGGTAAAACTATTTAAAACACAGTAATATTTCGTAACTTACTGTATATTAAATAGTTTTTCTAAACTTGATAATTATAAAAAAATATGCCAATACAGTAATAGGTAAAATTACTGCGTTTTAAGTAGTTTTAGAAATGAAATTAAAAAAAAAACCGGGACAGTATTAGGGGTATTTTTTGTAAAATGCTGATATTTCTTTACCTATTAGTAATTATACCATCTATTGATCTTAATATGAAAGATATTTACTTTTTTCATCAATTTCTACAGAAATTTTAGTAGGAATTCCTAAATTTCTATTACTTTTCGTATTTTTAACCTTTAACCGCGATTATCTCCGAACCGCGTTTTTCCTATTACTGTGGATTAAGGTTGGGTGGGCAGAATAATGGTGGATGATGTTTATTTAATGATGTGAAAGTAAAACATGGTTTAGTTATGTGAATGTAAATTCATACTTTAGTGGAAATGAAATTAATTACAGAAGTGTTTTCGAGGTTATAATTATCAAACATAGAACTTTCAATAGAATCAAATGTTTTAAAGAACTTATCAAAGCTTAGACTAAAGCACTGAGTAATCACGCGATTAAATTAAGTACAACCCATAACCAGCTAATGTTCATGTTGTGTTATTGTGTGCAGTGATGATTATTTGGATTGAATAAAAGGATAGTGCGTAACATTGTCGGAATTAATGTTTAAAGGAAACCAGTTGAGTATGTTCTATTGGCTTTCTGACATGTGAAAACACTGTCTCAATAATGAAAACGGTTTCATTCAAGATGCTATCCTGGTCCACAAACACCACAGTACCATAGATAATTACATAGAATGTAAACTTACAATTTATGAATGAACATGACCTTGGTAAGTAGTACGTTAATAGGGTACCCATATGTTATGAAAAATTTAAAATACAAATTAAAAAAAATTACTAAAATTTCCTCCCCTTTTTATTATGAAAATGGGTTTTATAGGTGCTACTAATAGCCAGGTTCAAATATTGCCAGTGATGAATCTGTCACCCTGTATATATATATATAGGTGGAATTTTTGACTGTCTGGTTGACACGCGGGTTTGAGGTGCCCATAGATTTACTAACTCCGCAATTAAGATGGATGCGAGAACCCGCTACCTCCCGACAATGCTAAATGGTTATTAAGTATAAGTAGTAAGTATTTATTTCTTGTGTTTTTATAAAACAATTGAATTTAGAGCTAATTAATCAACATGGTGACATTAAATTATATTACTGGTGGGAAGGGTGCATCACATGGACGTGCTGGGCGCCCTGGCGCTGAGCGTCCCGGATAGGTTCGTGCACCGGCGCCGCAGGCCGCGGCTGCTGCTCGAGCCGCGCGGCCGGACGCACTTTCAACATGATAGCCGAAGAGCTGGACCTATTCAGTTGTGATCTGGGAGAATTCACACGTTTGGGTATATATATATTATGTTATAGGTTAAGTTGATATTAGATTAGCAATGTTATATTTTTGTTATACGTTTATTTTTGTAAAAATCGTGTTACTCTACCGCATTAGGGTTATCCTGTAATGGTAGGGCTTAACTTAGTAATAATAAATAAATAAATTAACAGAACTGTGAGGAATAAAATAAACCAGGAAATCAAGAGGACGTGATAAATAAATTATACTTTTCGGTTTCAAAGTTAAAAAAATACTTGTTTTTTATAGTATTTCTTAATAAGAATACATCTCATTCACATGTTTCTATATGTCATTTCAAATATTTGCGTCTATCTGTCTGTCGTATATCCTATTGGACCGACCTCTACGTAGCCGTCCTTCCACTTCACCGACACATCTTTTTGTCAATTTACTATCGTTCATCCGCATAACACGTCCAAACCATCAAAGCATGCTCTTAAATTTTAGTCACTACATCTTCTTTCAAAATGCAACCATCCCTTAATGAAATCCTCCTAACATGCTTCTACTTTCATGTTTCTTATGTTATACCCAACTTTCGCTACCATAAGTCAATATTGGAACCAGCACAGCCCTATGAATAGCCATACGTGCCAACTGAGAAACCAACTATCTACCTATAACACTACGCAGGGCCCCATTTATCTTATTACCTGCAGACACTCAGTATGACACAGTATTATATCTGTATTGGTCACAATGTATATTTCAAATAAATTATTTTGTTTATGTTTGTTATTTATTACCTTTTCAGTGCAGCAACGGTTTCCTTTACATTTATTTTCCCAAGTTTGTTCTTTGTTAATGTAGTTTTATTCTAGTAGACGAAGGCCCCTGTATCACACGGTTAAAAAATATTTAAGGGGTACATATTTATATTAATATATATTTGTAGCCGGGATTAATTTAAAAGCAGGTTTGTTCAGATGATTGCTTCTTTTTTTTGCATAATATTTTCCTAGCTCTCGCACTCGCTCCGTCGTCTTTCAGTTCCCGTCGTTTTCTCAAATGACACATCCGTCTCCCCTGTCACGCGTCGTTCTTGCAGTGTTGCCATTCGTACATTTTTCCATTCCCACATTCGGCTATCCTGCGCATGTCTGTCCTCAGACATTCATCTCTTACATGATGTTTCAACTCTTTCAAACAATACACCCTTATCGTACCTCTTTCATACTTAACAATCTTTGTGAAATAACGTCTTATTACTAAACACCTTAACTATAGTATAATAAGATCTTAACTTAACAACCAATAGTAAATCCAATAGCACATACTTTATTTTTACCCCAAATGTTACATCAAATTACTGCGCAACCTAAAAGTTACCTCGTCTTTAGTACATTATCAGTCTTCAAAGTACACAAAAATCAAACGTCTTGCAGCAAATAATCATGCACCACGTAAACTAAATACACCAAGAAAATAATCATACCAATTTAACACGACATAGGTACATATTTTACCTCTTTCTAAGCAAAAAAAAAAACATTTTACAATTAACTCAAATTCTTAAATAACAACTTAAAAATTCAACTGATCCTAAAACAATAATCAATGATAATGATGTAGGCATAGCGAGTCACAACTTCACTCACACACACATGGAAACAAACACAAACCTCTTACTCACTTTCGCTATACTTATTGACCATCATCATGAATTGACCATCTCTTCACATAATCGGCTGAACTAGACGTCTTGCAGGCTCCTTCTGCTGCACTATCGATCTTTTCTAGATCGTACCTATCGTTTCGTTTTACTTTAACCACCTTGTAGGGTCCTAGGTATTTTGGCATCAATTTTAGACTTGACCCAAATTGAGTTCGCTTTGTAGCTACTATATCTCCAAGGCTATACTTGTAGCTTTCCTTTCTTTTGCGATTAAAGTTCCGCACATTATCTTCTTGAACTTTCGCTATCTGTTGCTTGGCTTGCAGCTTCAATTTCTCTCTTTTTTCGTTAAATAAATTCCGTTCTTCTTCTTTTAGTAGTTCAAGGATTTTAACGTCTTCTTTAAGTCTCATCTTGGTACCCATCAGTAATTCAAAAGGTGTAGTACTTATGCTTCGCTGAAAAGTACTGTTTATCGATCTTTGTATTTGGCTTACATGTCTATACCACTGCTTATCATCATCAAAACACAACTTTGTCAACATTGGCACAATATTTTTGTGGATCCTCATAACTTGACCATTTCCACGGGGTACTCCTGTTGTGATCATCACATGTTGTATGTTTTCGTCTTTACAGTAGTCCTGAAACTCATGACAGGTAAATGCAGTTCCTCTGTCCGTGATTATCCTTGCTGCATTTCCGTAAGTTTGCTGATGAATCTGCAACTTTGCCAGTGTTTCTCTTCCAGTAGTACTCTTTGTGGGGAACAATCAAATTTTGTGAATGCATCCACTGTGTCATGGGTCCAACGTGATCTAAATGAATAGTATCTAGCGGAATACTTCCTTTGTGTAAGAATCCTTCTTGTTTTCCTTCTTTCTTCGTAGCCAATAGACATGGAATGCATGTCACTATGAAATCAGGAATCTTTCTATCGATCAACTTAATGAAATAATCTTTCGTAATTATTTCCTTCATTTTCTTTACTGAATAATGACCATTCTCATGAACTTTCTTTAATACTTAATTTTCCATTGATCTGGGTAAAACCAGCAACTTGTCCGTCTTGTAAATTAAATTGTTGTCAATCCAATAATCATCATAGCTTCTGTCTTTCAATATTTCTTTTATTGCACGTAGCCCCTCATCTTGCTCTTGGGCTAACTGGATTTTCTCATGCAGCGTGATCACACCAACATATGGGTAACGGCTTAGTGCGTCGACATGTGGAAGTCTTGAACCAGCTCGGTGCTCAATTTCAAAGTCATAATCATTCAGAAACATTACCCAACGTGCAGCTTTTGGCGTTAAATCTTTCTTCTTAAGCCTCATCTCAAATGCTTTACAATCTGTCACTAACTTGAAGTGTATTCCGTGTAAATAGTGTCGAAATCTCTTTATGCCTTCTATAATTGCTAAAGCTTCCAGTTCATAGCTTGAGTATTTACTTTGTGTGTCATTCGTTTTATGACTCATGTAGTGTACTGGGTGCAATCCTTCACCAGGGTGCAACTGTAACAAAATAGCTGAAAAGGCAATGCTTGAAGCATCTGTGTGCATTTCCGTCATAAATTTGGGATTGAATATCTTCAATACTGGACCTGAAGCCAATATTTCTTTCAACATCTTAAAAGTTCATCTTTGTTCGTCTTCAAAATTAAAAAATCTATCCTTCTTCAATAAATCTGTGAGCGGTTTGGCAATCTTCGCATAATCTGGTATGTACTTGCGAAAATATGAAGTCAATCCAACAAAACTATGGAGCGCTTTAACATCTGCAGGCTCTGGGTACTTCACTACAGCTTCCGTCTTAAACGGGCTTGGCTTCACTTCTCCGTCTTTAATAAGGTGTCCCAAATACTCCACTCCTCGGGTAAGTAACTTCGCTTTTTCCAATTAATTTGCAGACCATATTCAGATGCTCTTGTCAATACTCTCTCTAATCTCTCAACTGCCTCGTCCTCCGTTTTGCCTGTATTACTCCTTCATCTAACCAGTTTGCAATTTGCTTCTCTACTACCTGTTGTTCCATTAAGGATAAGCGTCGTGGTCTTTGTGCTATGGGAACATCATCTTTAAGCACTATCTTTAATTACACCGGAGCCTCTTTAATTTTCTGGGGTGTATAGTTGTTCACAACCCGCAATACTCGTTGTTCCAACAGTGGGTCACTTATGTAACTGATTTCCACTGATGAATCTGCAAAACAACACAACCTACCCATCCAATCATCACATCCATCAAGAAATTTCACTTAGCCTTGACTCATTATCATTGTTAAATCTTGCAACAAATCTTGATCTAAAATTATTTGAAAGGGTATTAGTTTACTGTCTACTACGTAAAAAAGAACGTTATTATAAACCTTATCGTCCATTACTAAATTTAAATACACTTTTCCGCGTGATTGCACTGTTTTCCGACCAAGTCCAGTAAAACAAAAATCATCTTTGCTTAGCAACACTTTGAGATTATTCGCACAGTCCTGCGACAAAAGATTTACGTCACTGCCGGAGTCCACTAAAGAATTTATCACTGTCTCGTTTACACTGACTTTTTTCATCGGATGCTTGCTTTGTACACGAAAACTGTCCGCTATTTCTCCCGAATTAAGTTCATTTGCAGCTTTGTTTACAATCTTCCCGTCCGCCGCTATCGCCATCTTGGTGTCGCCGTCACTTTGACATTTCACTGACATTTGCGCTGCGTCATTGCTGCCATTCGTCGTTTCCACTCTCGTTCGTCTATGTGCGTGTGCGTTGATACTCACGCTAAGTTGTACCTTGGCGGGACTTGAACTCGATATTACTGCATTTTCGGTGCAGTTTCTTCCAATATGCCCAAACGAATTGCACTTGAAGCACTTTATTCCCTTCGTACATGCACGGGCAATGTGTGTTCTATCACCAAAATTGTAGCACTGCCTTACATTTTGCATTCCTTTTGCAGGCCTGGTTGTCGTTATTGGCACACTGACTTGCATTTTACACTTGGGTTTTTCATATAGGCACAGCTTCTCTTTTAACGTAACATAGGAGGTAGCACCATATAGTATTGTCTTATTATCCTCGTAATCTGGGATTCCATCGATTATGTATTGGCAACCAACATAATCGGGACATTTCGACCTCTTTGCTAATTCTTTCATGACCAGTAGGTGCTGATAGCACGTTTCATCTCGTCGTTTCTTTCTGGCACTCATAAGTTCATGTATTTCTTTCACGTTTATGCTTTCGGGGAATTCCTTGAACAGGGCCGCTTTTAGTTCTTTGTAGGTTTTGAACACTTTTTCACTTCTCAGTCATAAGGTCGCCGTTCCTGTAAGCGATCTTCTAGCTATTACCAACATCTGTCGTGGCGTCCACTCGAAAATTGTCGTGTTGTCCTCAAGATCCTCGGCCCACTTTACCACCGAGTTTTCATGAAATGCACCCATGAGGTTGCCCTCACATTCCATTTTTGCAATGGGTTTTTCGTCACTTTTGCTCAATTTTCTTCCTTATCGTTATCACCGTCGTAAACGTCTTCAATCGTCGTTATTTCTTAAAAACCAACCCGTCTTGTGTAGGTTTTTCGTCGTTTTGCCGGTGCGTCGCTAGCTTGAAAATGGCGGCCGCCTTATTAATCTTCAAAAATCTTCACAATCACTTACCGCTTTTTGTTGATATCCCGGACGGGCCCCCAATTTGTAGCCGGGATATATTTAAAAGCAGGTTTGTTCAGTTGATTGCTTCTTTTTTTGCATAATATTTTTTCTCAGCTCTCGCACTCACTCCGTCGTCTTTCAGTTCCCGTCGTTTTCTCAACTGACACATCCGTCTATCATTTTTATGCATTCATAAATTGAATGTGACACCAACTGTGACGCCAACATAATCCTTTTGATTCTGTCTTAAAAACATGAGCGCTTACTTCGATACTTTTTCTATATTCACCCGAGTGTCGCACAGTGGTCTGAAAATCGAAACTCATAAAAACATTAAAAAAAACTGTTCGAATGTCTTTGGCATATCTTTTTATATTTAGTATTAGAATATGTGATACACCACGAGAGGGATATAAAATAATTGATTTTTTTTGTATGGGAGAAAACACTCAAGAAACTGAAGGGCGGGTACTCACATCAGGGATAGCCTTTTAGTTGGTGTTTAATTAGACATACGCCGTTGGGTGCTGCTTTGTTTGTAGTAAAACTTTGAACTTTTGGTCTGTGATTTTACAATTTATTAAGTTTAGAATGTGAAAATAATGGACATTCAAATAACACAGATAAAAGATAATAAAATGTTATTTATATTTATAATAATGATTCAGGACAAATTTTCGGTTTTTTTTTTATAAAAAAGGTATTTTGCAAATACTTATGTATTTGATTCTAATACACTTCAGCATTTTGATGACGCGAATCTACAGCCAAAAGGCTCTAGTGGACTGTATACTTGAATAAAAGAATATTTGACTTGCTACCAAATGGAGAGGGGAAAAGGAAGCGTGACTCACCCGACGCACACACACGTGCTTCTTGAAGGGCCCTTCTTCGATCTGGCACAAGTAGAAGTAGGCTACAGATTCACACACCACTAGCGGAAACACAATGCGGGGAAACGACAATTTCTCACGCTATAGTTCTTGCGGGAGTTCGTATACCTCACAGGATACACAGCGGTATTGCGTATAGGGTCGCACGTCACGCTTGCGGAATGGTAGGACGGCAACTGAGGCTGCCCCCGCGCAGGAGGAGGCAAGCCACGCTAGGAAGGTGAGGGTAGGTTGGGATGGTAGCAATTCCAAGTACCTTCATATAGAAAAATCAATAAATTGGCGGATCGGCGCCACCAATTTATATTAATGTGTTTGACATTAAAATATAATAATTTGTAAAAATGTGCCACATCGTTTTTATTTTTCCTCATATTTAACTATAACAAGAATCACAACTAGAAATGTACCAATATCATTTTATTTCACTTATTATATGAATGTTAATTGTTTTAGTAGTATTTTTACATTCTAAACTTTAGACAACTATATAATTACGTAAATAAATTGGAAAATACCAAACCGAAAATTCAAAATTTTAAAATTTTACTTCAAACAAAGCGGCACCCAACGGTGCATGAACTGTATGTCATATTAAACACCGAGTAAAGAGCTATCACTGATGTGGGGATGTAATGGGGCACTCTATTAACCTAGTGCCCCAAGTCAACCTCACCTGCCCGTGGTGCTTCCTACTGTATAAAAAACGAAGCTCTAGCGATCTACAAATGGCGGTATAACCATTTCGATATCAAGAGTAGTTAAATGCAACAGACTAGTGACGGCCAGCAGCGTCACTGGTGCGAAGAGCTATGTTCTGTGCTCACCAACCCGCCTGCTTAGCGTGGTGAGTAAGGGCAATAACACCCATGGAAACAGTTAAAAACACACGGCCCCCGGTTTCCGGTCACCCTACTATTCCGGCTCACGGCAGGGGACTCGGTTACGGTAGGGCAGGGGGTGCTAAGAATCCCCGGGTTACAGACAGCTGCCACAAATTAACCCTGGCGACGCATAATGGACGCAGTCTACGGTTGGACGAAAGCCTGGCGCAACTGAAAGTAGAACTGACTAATATAAGGTGGCATCTTCTAGGGATATCGGAGGTCCGAAGAATTGGTGAGGACACCATTTACCTAGAATCAGGCCATCTGTTCTGCTTCCGGGAGGGTGACCAGAGGTCACAGGGTGGCGTAGGTTTTCTCGTCAACAAGATTATCCGTGACAACATGCTTGAAGTTTCGGGTGTGTCGACCCGGGTAGCGTACCTTGTACTGAAAATGTCCTAGAGATACTCTCTTAAGGTCGTGCAGGTATATGCGCCGACGTCGGCATACTCGGACAGTGAGGTTAAGGTGCTTTATGAAGATATCGCTAAGGCTTCATAACACCACCAAAACCCTCTACAACGTTGTCATGGGGGACTTCAATGTCAAAGTGGGAGTGCATGAATGCGGTGAGTCGCATATCGGAGGGCACGGATTTGGATGCAGACATGCCAGAGAGCGAATGCTGGCAAACGTCTTGGACAAAGAGGGGCTGTTCTGCATGAACACATTCTTCAAGAAACCCCATAGGAAGTGGACCTGGCAGAGCCCAGATGGTAGGACGAAGAATGAGATGAGAACCTCAGTAATGTGGTGTGGGTACTTCGCGAAGTGGGTGGAAAACACTTCAAGGAAGGGCGAGGCAGCCAAAAGTCTAAGCTCTCAAGCGAAACCCTGGAATTGATGCTGTTCTCAATAGAATAGATTCAATAGCAGTAGAAATTATCTTGTATAAACTTCAAATAAAAATTTCAGCCTCCATAAACTATATAACACTATTGATGTGCTTAAAGGTCGTGCTTGGTGTATTCCGAAGTTCAATCTTTTAAAATTAACAGAAACACGTCTCGTCTGTAAAGTAGGGCGTAAATGCTCTAAATTATGCTTACTTATAATACAAAACCTTATTCTTTAGTGTTTATTATTTTACTGAATACGTATGTATTTATTTACTTATGTTAAAAAATATAAAGTACTTTAATAAGCACCTACTTTAAAGACAATTTTATATATTTTTATTTTAATAGCAAAATAAATATCTAAGATAAAAAATGACCTTCTTATAAATATACAATTGAAAATTTAATACTTACATATACATTTACGTCCTCTTATCCCTTTCGGGGTGGACAGAACCTCGGAGATACTCGTAATAACTCCTACGTCTCTGTTTCGCATGAATATTAAGATAGCGAAGTCATAATGAAATGTTGGGGACAGATTTTAAATTTCATCGGCCAATAAATTCTATTTACCCTTAGTCGCCTCCTACGACATGCCGGGAAAAACGGCAGTTACTTAGCATTCTTTTTACATCTCAGTTTACGACAGGACTAGGTAATTATATTTTTAAATAGGCTGAAATAGTTTACACTATATAGGCATGGGCATATTATCTGTATGCCAATATTATATGCATAGATCTCACGATCATTATCCTTTTCAATATCTTTATATAATTATCGCCAAGTATCTTTACCAGCCAAAGACTTAAGTGAACACTGTTATCAGTGCGAAGGTATAAAGTATTTGACCAATCGATTGCCACGTTTCACTACATGTCTGGTTGAGTCCACCGTCTTTCACAAATCCTGTGGCTCATTAACTATTGGTTAACCAAACGGTTTTTCCCCTTAATATATGCCTTTATAAACAAATGCAGCGTATTTATTTAGTTGTTATGAATAGAGTTTTATTTTAATGCACACTCAGCTAATCAAGTTGAACTTAACATTGAGTGATTTAAAATATCAACTATTACACCTATAAAAATAGATATTGTACATTTAAATCCCTCAGAGTGAACAGAACCTCGGAGACAGAATATCGCAGGTCATTTTTAATAGTCACATTGAGGTTGTGATGACATTTATAGGGAACGTTGGTGATAAGATAAGTTACTAGACCGTTAACCAATAGATTCCATTGTTTCCGTGTCCCTTACTCATCAAGGAAGAAAGGCTGCTAGCTAGCTTATTTTCTAAGACTCAGCCACTACGTGACACTATGTAACCTCTGACTACCCTGCAAGGAATAATGGTCATGTGGACATTTTATAGTTACGTTTAATATTTTTCTTAGTAATCAGATTTGAGCACGAGGATGATTAAAAATATATTTTTTTTATGATAGTCATTGTAAACACAATTCATTAGTTCGTCACTAATTTCCTAACTTATTACTATATTACATTATAACTTAAAACCAATGTAATAAATATCTATATATGTATACATAATTACGTGTATTTTATGTGTGTTGCCGGATACTACTAACGCGCGCCATTCATCTATGATTTTCCATTGATATTACTTAGAATTTGAATACTGTGATTCTTCGTACAAATAATGGTAAATAACATAATGTTATGGATCCAAGTTTTTTTCAAAATTTAGGTTAACCCTTAATTTAAATATATTTATAAAACACATGCTATTAGCTGTTTCTGTTTCGGTATTAGATTCTAGAGGTAAATGGAATATATAAAGCAATGGGCTAGATTCTTGCTACCAATGTTCTATTTTAGCTTTTATCCAAAGCAAAGCTGGTTTCATACAAATGAATTGTTTATATATAATAGTAAATAACTTGTATAAATACACTATCTTTCAGTGTGCACAAAAAATGGACAGAACCTTGGGGATATTAAAATATTACCTTCGTCACTTTTACCACAGCTATAAGGGTCGTGATGACATTGATTAAGAGTATACAAAATAATAGAACACTCTCAGAAACATTACCACTTGCGAGAAAGACAGAGCAATTGGTACGTCCATCTCTGTAATTATGTGAGTTAGCAATTTGAGTTTTAGTACCTGGTGTGACTGGTAGTAAATCATGTCGCCATTACGAAGTACGTATTCCGAGGAATAGGTAGGTGCCCTCACGAAGTTGTCACACTCCCATTTCACAAATCAATTTTTTATTGCGGAAATTAGTATAGATTTTAGAAATATTCGTACACTGAACAATTATAAAATGCTAAAAATTAACATCATGAAATGAACGTAGACAACAACAAACATTTTTTTTTTACTTGGTACCTCATCAACCTCAACATTATTTTAACAAAATGAGTGTAGACGCAGATTGATTTGAGATATTTTTGTATAACATTATATACTTACATTAATGATTTTGAAGAGTCCCATGATATCGACTTGGTATGACACATTTTTTTTGTTAAGAGTTACACAATGTTTAAAAGAAAAATAAAAAGTATATATCGCTCATGGTCCATAATTCAGAAAATATTTAAGTTTCTCAACTTTGAACGTGATTTAAATTGATAGTCATTAATTTGTCTTCCGTTTTTTATCACTTGGATTGAATCTGAAGTACCAACTAACTTACTTGATGTTATGCATCCTCTAATAATATCCCAAAGTATGTTCTAGACAAGGATCCATATAACAAACAAAAGTAAACAACAAACCGCGATATACGCAAAATTATTAATTAGAAGCGTGAACTGGAGGTTCACATTTATAAATCTCTATTTACGCAAAACAAAATAATGACGACAACCGTCCGTCACTA
Organism: Leucoptera coffeella; assembly: GCA_030578115.1. NCBI lineage: Eukaryota > Metazoa > Arthropoda > Insecta > Lepidoptera > Lyonetiidae > Leucoptera > Leucoptera coffeella. The sequence goes on along the minus strand of JAMBLF010000051.1, from coordinate 283,177 downwards.
GCGGCTCCAAGTTGTCAAAAACTATTATAATTTATACTAATTAATCTAAGTAACAATATTTTTACGAGAAAACGGGAGCTTTAGCTAGCGATCCTAACGAATTAGTTGACCAGTGACCAATGCTAATGCAACATGGGCGAAAAATCAGGTAGGAAAGGTAATACTTTGTTTATAAACTATATATATGTATATATATATATATATATATATGTGTGTGAAATACGATCTGCGCAGCAGGAAGACTCAAAAAAAACCAAGTCAACTTACTTAATTAATATTTATTACAAACTATATCTTAAGTCTAAACTACACTAGTGATTCCGTTCGAAGTGGGAACAAGAATGAATAATCGTGAGAATAAAAATATGAGCTGACATAAAAATGCTGACGAGGATTCCGTGTAATAATAATCGTTAGCGGTCCATGAGGTGTGAGCAACATTGTAGATGGTGGGATTATGTGAGCAACTTTGTAGATGGTCGGATTATGTAAGTTGTGTAACAATATGTAAACACAATATTGCGCGTGTCGGCAAAGGCAGATGTAGGTGTAGTGCAATGTACGATATAGAAGTTCTTGTGATTTTATGAATTAATATACACATATTAATCATTGACGCCCTTTAATTCCGACATAATATCATGGTTTTGCCCCGAAATATTACTAGCTCCAGCTTACAGGAATTTTTGCCCAGTTCCAGTTACAAAATAAACAATATACAAATCATATATTTTAATTTAAGTACCCTTAGATTTATTTAATTTTTTTTTATAATTTATTATTTAATTCGTTTCAAAACCATTAAGAATTGCAAGATTAAATGTAGTAAATATAATTTTATTATTATCAGGAATATATCGTCTGGTATGTGAGAGGATGTATAGTTCATTCGTGTTAAGAAAATAGTGACGTCATAATATCTCCACGAATTGACCAATGAGACGTGACAACGGTTGTCTGCAATTGGTCAATGTGACTTTTTTCCAATTTACTCACGTCTCATTGGCCAGTTTAACCTCTGAATATCATGACGTCACTATTTTCTTAACGCGAATGGACTATAGTGACGAAAATAGAGAAAAGTGTGTTAAGGTGGTTTAAGCTCATGTAGGGGATGGATGAAAGTACCTAATTTATGGACCTAAAGTGGAAGTAGACGGATAGGGTAGGCGCGTAGAACTTATACATATCAAATTGGAAACATTCTTCTCAAGGCGGGTCTACGCAACGTGAACAATAGAAGAGCATGTATGAGAAGTTTAATGGGTGTCAGGGTCGTTTCTGGTATCAATCCATAGTCCCTGCCTTTCCCCTTAGGTAGAGCCGGGAATATTAATTAATAACAATTAACAATATATATATATATATATATATATATATATATATATATATATATATAACTTTAATAGTATGGTACTACATATATTTGCCACGATTAAATATATACTATAGGCCTATGTATTAGCTAAATGGTCTCCTTTGGCTGCAATATGATCCTTTTAACGTTAAAGCCAGTTGTCAATAGAAAAACGCACTCTTTCTGAGGGAAATGTCTTCACTGCCAATCGTGTAGATGTATTAGTCTCCCTTCCCCTCCTGGGCCTTATAGTGAGTGGACGTGTGTAGAGAGTTATAGGAATTTTAAGTGTTGTTCAACCTGAAAATTTAACCTACTGCAAAAAGTGTATAACACTGCCATCTATTTGTGGATTCTGAAAAACCTTAAAGCAACTTTAAACTCCTATGATCTTATCGCTTGTTACACCAGACGCAAGGAGAAGGAGCACGCTGTGGTTTAATAACTACAAGTAACGCCATCTATTGCTGTATTGAAAAAAATGAATTGTTTTATTTATAGTTATTTTTAAATTTAAAGGTTTCCATAATTCACACTGATAAATAAAGGAGTGTAGAATACACGTGAAGAAGTTAAGAAAGTGTTCATAAGTTAATTTCCTATCTTTCTGTGTCCACAATGGCGCTGGGAAGATCGCCTCGAAAGATGTCTTTGACGTCTGACACATCCTTGCAAGCTTCGCGCTCGTATCCAGCATTAAATTTGCAAGCTATGAATGAGGCGTGACAGGATAACTTTGTCAACCTTGGTCGGGGAACAAGGCAAGCTGGACGAAGACTCGCATGATGCAACCGAGTGTTCAAACCTAAATAATTCTTCTCTGCTGGCAGAAATCTCGCAACTTTTGACTGCCTCCGAACAATGACAGCAAAAAAAATTTAATAAACTCGGGTCTAGTATGGACACTATAATGGAGCAAAATGTGCGAATTGAGGAACCCATCCCATTTCTAGTTTGAAAACGGAGCTTTGGAATTTAGGATGAACTTCTTAGGGAAGCGATCACGCTCCGCCTTAATTGAAATAAGCACTCTTCCTTTAAGCCAGCCGGGGAGTAACAAACTCCAATGGACTCCCTGTCAGAAATCGGAAATGCTATCGGACAGCCTATCTTGCCAGCGAAAACTAAAAATATATATCGCCATAAGCCTAGAATGGTCGGTCATCTTCGAGTACAGTCGTGGCTGAATTGAGCTCTGCTAAAATTAAAGAAAAGACTCTGCATGCGGTGAGTATATACAATAAACTACATAAGGATTCAAAATTATTAACAACATGCATTCGTCTCGCAAGGTCGCAAGTACCGATATATATCAGTAAATCCGTCACAACATATGCTAAGGACTTATTCTACCTCGGAAGGAAGTTGCAAAGGGATAAACGATGTGACAAATGCTGGACTAGACACGGCAAGGTGTACGTGAAAAAAACTACGACATCCTTGCCCATCTGTATCAACGGCGAGGTGCGTTGGAGCAGTGACTAGAATGGCAAACCGGTGGCGACAATTTCTTTAAGGATAAGGATTTTTAAATGTATATTTCATGTGTTTTAGTTTTAATAAGGGTTTGACGATGATTTAATATGTAAATTTTCTACTTAACCTTGTAACACTCTTAATTTCAAGTGTTGAGGTTGCCTCAACCGGAATTAATTGCCTAGATTTTAAGACTATATTGCTAGACCTAAATGTTATCTTTTGTAGTATTTGTTCACAATAACTATATCATTTTTTGAGCGTTATTATGCTTAATTAAATACTACCATAAATTGAACTTTGTCCTGATGATTGCCTTAAGGGTTCGCGGAAATGAGCAAAACGAGTTTTTTTTTTTAGAATTAAACTTTTTTTTAAATTTAGAACTTACTTACACCTATCATACTTTCAAAGTAGCAAAATGAAATACTGAAATTGATGACTGAGGTAGTTTCAAGAGTTCAATATCAATAATTACTTAAATATATACTTATAAAGTTGATACAAAATCCGAAAAATGGCGCAAACAGGGTTTTGTATTTTTTCGTTTATATCGTCAAGGAGTAAGATCTGAAATCAAAATATACAATAATGGGTTCTCTAAATACTAAATAATTTGACTAAAACATATTGAGTGCTGTTTTATTCACAATACTGCAGTTTTCGTAAATATAAAACGCCCAAAATTGGGCCGCCATCTTTTCATACATTTTAATATGGCGCAGTTGCGCTTCCGCCGCGAGTGGCGAGTTTCAATAGATCGCGAGCAGTTTTTGGAGAATGCCAGCGTGGGAACACGTCCATTTTGTTATCGGTCACAACTAGATAGCTAGATTATCATCCCGGAAGTACTTATTTTTGGATTCAATAAATATCTGGAAAACGGTAAGTAATCATTTTTATTGTTTGAGCTTATTGCTTATTATAATTAAACGCTTTTTTCTTTCGATTTTAACTGCTAAATTCAAAAGCAAAAAAAAATTTTTCGCTGCCAATATTGCTCGTTCACCCAGCCAATTATGGTTATTGAACTTTTGCGCTAAATCTGGGAAAACACGCTGAATAAGCTCCTCTTTTGAATTTGTGATCTGACAGAAATCTGTGGGTAATGTGATGAATCCGGTCGAGGTGTCCCTTGCAACTTTATTATTTCCAATATCTAACAACTGCTTCGCAAACACGTTTGCTGTTTCATCATGTTGCAAAAATACTCGCATGTTAGTTGTTAATTGGAGTGTATTTACGTACTACCACAAATTTGATGATTTTAGACATGCATTTAGTTCATCAGCAACAGTCGATCGGGGAATAACTGAAGAGTTTGACGAAAATCACCCGACAACAGAATCATGGCCTCACCAAAAATATTTTGGTCGTCACGAAGATCTTTCAATGTTCTATCCAACGCCTCCAGTGATCTCTTATGGGCCATTGTGCATTCATCCCAAACAATTAATTTGCATACCTGTAGGATCTTGGCCATTGCGTTATTTTTGGTGATGTTGCAAATTGGTGTTTCGGTGATTTGCATGTTTAATGGTAATTTCAAGGCAGAATGCGCAGTTCGTCCGCCTTCTAGCAGAGTCGCAGCTATTCCAGATGAAGCCAACGCCAAAGCAACATCATTTCGCGATCTGATCCACGCCAAAACCAATGAAATTACGAACGTTTTTCCAGTTCCTCCGGGAGTATCAAGGAAATAAATTCCACCAGATCTACTGTTCATAGCTTCTATCAAAGTGTCGTACGCAATTCTTTGTTGTTGATTTAATAGTGGAACATTCATACGAACTGATTCGGCCAATGCTTTAATGCCGTACTGTTGTTCCCTTTGCAACTCGAGGTTTAATGCATCTTGAATATGACGATTGGGTGCTGTCATTCCCAAACACGACAATACTTTATTTGCTATCAATAAACACATCTTCTATCATGATCAATGTCTCATTGTAAATTTCTTCAGTTATTTGTAGTATAGGATTCAAAGTTTCACGGCGCACACGATACAAAACATCCTCAGACATGTAACCTCTATACTTAACCCACAAATCTTTTGGATTCGAGGGGAAGCATGTCGATATGATAATCGCAAACAATATACGAATTTGATGCGGTGATGAAGATATTACGGAATCCTTGAGCGTATCATCCCAGTGCGAATCAATCTCAAGTAAATGTAATAATTGGCATGCCTCACGGTAAGTCGCACACAGCTGCCCATGAATTGTTCTCAGTTGTTTGAATGATGTCGGACTACAAACATTCACCAACAACAATCGCAAATAATAACATTCATCGTTATTTGGATGTACTGTGTATATGCGACCCAGAGCGTCTGAAGCAAATACATTTGGATGTCCTTCAACTGGGGTTCCTTGCTTTCGGCGCTGAAACGATTTCGATGATGCATTCCATGTGTAATAGCGTGGCATGTCAGCATACAGCAAAGTGCTAGCAAAATCATCAGTTTGACAAACTGTGAGGAACTTGTTAATGTTGTCGATGGTGGACGTGCCGCTCTGTCTGCCGCGTTCGATTTATTAAAATACACTCGTTGACCATTTTCTAAATAGACCGCCAAATGGACTACTGTAGGGTATCTTTCATGGATCGCAAATGAAAATATACGCCAAATTGTTTCTTTGCTACTTACATAGCGCCCCATCTGGTACTGTGATATTTCATCATTTGCATTGGTTACAGCGAAGACAGCCATATCACTGCCTTTGTTAACATATTTACATATGTACTTTATCGACTTAACAGAGTTACAATATTCCACATTGATATGAATCTCAAAATAGTATATCAATAGTATATAATACCCTGGAAGTGGGCATGACATTGTCCTGTATAATATGTGTAGCGCCAAATGATGTCATCTAGACACAGTTGTTATATTTCTGAATGTTGGTCAAGAAGTGCTTAGAATCATCTCCAATCCCAGAAACTAAAGAGCTTAAAGGATCTGGTGGTGGGACCAATTGTGGCAATTTTACTTTGCTTCCAGCACAACATAATCCAATAGATTCACCAGTGTATTTTAACGCCTTACAATATTTACAAATTATTTTCATTTCCCCTATTGTTACCGACTTGTCGGCACAATAATCAATTGCCGGATCATAGCGAAATGCAGCTCGTGAATTCAAGAATCACAGGAGCACTGCGTCTGCGGAATCGCTCAATTTCATTATGTCGTGCTATATATATATACCAACAACACCACCAACAAATATATATATATATATATATATATACACACACACATTATATTATATTATATACAGCATCCAACGTAATATGTAGTGAACCATATCGTCGCCGTATGCATGCACTGATTATTACCTATTTTTATTGTGGCGAGAAAGTTGGTTTTATCCGCCCGTCAATGAAATTCTCAAGTACTAGGTGTTTTAGGTACTAGGTACTAACTACCCAAAGCCCGCGTTTGATTGGATAGACGGCATCCAAAGTAATAGATAGTGAACCGTATCGCCGCCGCCGTGTGCAGGCATCGACTACTACCTATCCCGATGGATAGGCAGATTTCCTCCCGTTGTTTCCCTAACTGTTAGCAACTGTAAATTATGTACCAAAATAAAAAAAATCACTGGTACATGCCAGAGCTGGGGTTCGAACCTATGACCTCTAATAAAGTCAGAAGTCAGAGGTGTTACCCACTAGGCTACAACAACTTGTTATACACAATAGGTATATTCCCGGTTTGTTGGCACATTAGATCACCAATTGAACGACTATTTTCTAGTATTCAACGCATTTTTTTTTATGGGACGTAGTGAAGGATTAAGGTACAGGTGGAAGTAAATCACGCCACGACCTCTAGCGCAAAATTCAATACTACGTCCGAGTATCTTACACGCGACATCTATTATAACTACAACAAAACTATTTCATAACATTATATCCGTGAATTTTAACATTTTTTGGATAATATTCAACTGTTTGTATTGCTTTTGCATGATTTCTGACACGGTTACAACATAATTAGTACTTTGATTTATTCGCAATTTGTTCGTAGGTTCGTAACATATTAGAAACGATGCTAGCGACACCTACTGGCATGAGTCGTAAACTGTCAGAATACCTTCGTTCGCCCTAAGCCAGCTGTTGATGATCGATGTTTGACAGTTGAACACGATTGCGTTTTCGCCCGGTCCACTTCGTTTTTAATTTTTTATTTTCACTTTTTATGCTCACACTCATAGTTTAGGTGCTTCAATTTAAATGTGCTAAACGAAACTACTCGGAATAAAATAAATTTACGTGACTTATAATTCCCGTATGGATAAAATAACTACAATATTGTTTGCCTTTGTTCAAAGTCCTCATTTATCAAATAGCTACATGTATACAATAAAACTATAGCGGTGGCAAGCGGCCGTGTAATAAATACCTATTCACGCTAATACGAGCGGAGTAGCGGTGGGAGCGCATTACATGAAGTAGGTACAAATGTGAATTAGGTAGTTATATACTTTCGGCGCTTTCACCTTCCTTCCACCTCTCCGAAATTACGTACATGATGTGTATGCATGAAGGTTCTTTTGTTATATACATATTATTATCTTATGTACATATATGTTGAATGCAAATATAAAAGTTATCAGTCATTTCGATTTGTTAGTTCGTAGTTTTGAATATAAAAAGGGTTTTATTTGTTAGTGTATGTAATCGACATAGCCATAGCAGACCAAAGCAAACGAGGGCGCGGCGGCAATGCGCGGCGGCGGCACCACATTGCACGAACAATATGTACCTACTTATTTAGGATGCGGGGTAGTCAGAGGTTTGAGTGCCATCTCCGTTATTTTGAAGGCATGTAAGGTATGGGTCACTCAAAGCCCGCGTTTCACTAGTTAGACAGCATTCAATGTAATAGGTCCTTGAACTGGCTAATACAGAGGGATAGGCAGATTTCCTGAATTTTTCTCTCACCGTTAGTGACTGTAAATTATGTGCGTAAATGTAAACATATTATAAATTTCATTCATTGGTACATGTCTAAGCCGCGATTCGAACCTACAACTTTTTTATAAGAAGTCAGAAGTACTACCCACTGGGTTGCAGCCACTACGCTACGCTTTTAAAAAAAATAAGATAAAGGGAGTATGTATACACAAGTCGTGAAGCGTTTATGTTATTTAGGATCTCAAACTCAAACTGATGTCACGCACACTCGTAGATAGTAGCATTTGGTACTACAACTGTTACGATTTAGTTAAAAAACTTGATAAATAACAACGCGTACCTACGTACCTATAGGGATAGGTTGAATATTTCTGTGCTGAATCTGGGACTTGAATAGAATGTAACTAGATGCACCCCGTTTAGAAAGTTGTAGAGTTTAAGGGTGATATTGGCCAACGGGTTGACGCTAATTCCCTAAACATGATGCTGTAATATGATTATGTTTGTACAATTTTATTACAGTAATTATAAAGAAAATGAAGAGCCACAAGCCGTTGCCCGCGATTCTGTTTACAGAATAGCGCAGAGGTAAGAAAGTGCTAATATTTACAAGTACATAGAGTGCCCATCTCCATGCACAACGTATAGCATAACATACGGGTATATCACAAACATATCCATTCTGGGTATTCTAATATATAAAGTATGTAATAGGAAGATTTATTATTGTTGTCACTTAGTAGCTATTATTACAGGAATTTGTCGTGAGTGCAGAGGACAACGACGCCAGCCCCGCAGTCATTGGGCGACGTCTGACAGATGTGAGCTACTTTTTCAGGGCTTTGCAAGCCATCAGCGATCATGGTCCTTTGGGTTGTAAGTTAAGTTGCCTCAGTATAACTGGTGAAATGAAGAAAGAAGTCTGGACTCAAAATTTACCATAAAGTGTAGAATGTGTAGTAAAAGGTTTGTTATACGGTTGATTGAAAAGTAAGAAGATAGTATGGATGTGAATCATCAAGCTGTGTCAGGTATCATAACATCTGGTGGGGGTACGCTCATCTAAAAACGTTAACCGCTACGACAGGTTTACCGATCATATTACATTGAAATTCACAATGAAGTTTGCGAATGGTGAGAAAAAACAGCAGCACTCACAATGGCAGAAGCTATCAAAGAGGAATCAGAGTACGCTGTATCTATAGGTAGAGTTAATAAAAATGGCACACCTTTAATATCTGTTGCTGAGTTGATGGTTGTTGGAGTAAGTGATCGTATGGCAAAAACTTTTCGGCTTTATCGGGAGCAGCCGTTATTATAGACATTAAAACTCATAAAGTTTTATATTTAGGAGTAAAAAATAAATACTGCGTAGTCTGTGCACGAGCTGCAAAGAATCAAATCCAGCCTCTGGAGCACAAGTGTTTCAAAAACTATGTAGGACCTTCTACCGGTATGGAATCGACCATTGTAGTTGAGGGGTTTAAACGTTCGTTTATCGATCATGGCGTAATTTATGATAAATTTGTAGCAGACGGTGATTCCAGTACTTATAAAAAAATTTTAGATTCGCGACCGTACGAAAATTTAGTTGTTGAGAAAATTTAATGCAAAAATCATCTTTTAAGGAACTTTTGCAACAACTTAGATAAATTATCAAAGGACACTAAATATCCATGTGAACTCCGAGAGTTTCTTAAAGAAAGGTAGTTGCGTTTAAGAACGGGATTTAAATCCGTGATTAAATGTTGGAGGGCGCAAAATGAAGGTCTTGAAGATAAAATAAAAAAATTAAGTGAAGATATCCTAAATGGTCCACAGCACGTTTTTGGCAATAACCAACATTGCAAGGATTACTTTTGTAATCCTGATATACGCCGAACGGAACCTGTCGGGCTCGTATCAGCAATGGTGGGTTGCGGATTAATGGAAGCTATAGATTTTTTTGCTAAAAGACTTTCTTACCATTTTGGGAGTTTAATATATAATTGCACGAGTAACATAGTTGAAAGTTTCAACGCAGTGATTGCCAAATTCGTTGGAGGCAAGCGTGTCAATTATTCATCACGTGGTTCTTACGCAGGCCGCTGCGCAGCTGCTGTTGTGTCTTTTAATACGGGGTCGATTCACACTAGACTCATGAGACTATATTATAACAAAACCAAATATCTTGATCACGAAAGTGGAAAAAAATCACCATAACAATCGTTTACTTAATAAACCTAAATTAAGATTGAAAACCTACAATGCTGTATTAAAAGACACTCATTATGGACCATACTGCGCAAAACCTGATTTGAGTCCCGAATTATACGAGGAAGCCAAGTCAGCTTTTCTTACTGATTTAAAGCTGACTTGTGCTGAAAGAGAGGAGCTTGAAAGATCGACTCATTTGCAGAAGAATAGTTATGAATGGATGAGGATAAGGAGAAAATTACTGACCTCATCAGTTTTCGGAGAAGTTTGTAAAAAACGGCAGACCACGAGTTGCGCTGCTCTTGTAAGTAAAATCGCTTATGGCAGTAATATCTCCGGATTGCCTGCTGTACGGTACGGTATTAGAAAACGAAAAAATCGCAATTCAATAGTTAAAAACACAAGAGAACATTAATTTAGAAGGTTGCGGTTTGTTTGTCGACGATCAATATGAATTTCTTGGTACTACACCAGATGGTACATATGTAAATGTTTTTATTGAAATTAAGTGCCCATATTCTCTAGCTGGCATGGATATACATGCAGCCATGGAAAAACACTCCTTTTGGGTTAAAGACAAGGTAACTAAGTCTTACATTATAAATAGAAATCATAATTGGTATAACCAGATTCAAGGACAGTTGCATATCACAAAAAGAAATATTTGCATGCTTGGCATCTGGTTTGGTCCCGCTGTACCTTTGAAAGTGTATATTATAGAAAAAGACAATGAATTTTGGAAACACAAAATGGAATCGAAATTACACATTTTACCAGAAGTGCTTACATTCTAAGTTGATTGATCCACGGCAATCACGAAATATGCCAATTCGTGATCCGCCTAGGATAATCGAAGCAATGAAAGAGAGGAAATTGGAGGAGAAGATTTTGGAAGAAATCTGAGGTGACTTGGTCAGGGCTGCTAGACTCGTGTGTGAAATAAAGTACCTGCTATACTGTACGAATACAGGAAATATTTGTGTATCGCCAGAAATTGTCTCCAAATTTTTAAAGTCTCTTACGTCATGCCGAATAAGATGTCGATTGGTTTCATTGCATGATGAATGAACGGATTAGGATATTGAACGTAGAGTGTGTGCAGGTAAAAAGATTAATGGGGCCCAGCATAGTGTTATGGGTAGGCAGTTGGTTTCTCAATCGGCACGTATGGCTATCCATAGATGTAAGGGTTCCAACATTGACTTATAGTAGTGAAAGTATATAAAAAAATCAGTATGAAAGTAGAATCAATCACGTCGAAATGCGGTAATTGAGAAGAATGATATAATTAAAAATAGTGTAATAAGGGAAGATTGCAAGAAGATAGTGACTAAGAATAAAAAGGGCAAGCTTCAATGTGTGATGAATAATAGTAGATGACAAAAGGAATGTATGTGAGTAAAGTGGAAGGACAGTTACATAAGGACCAGCGCAATAAGACATGTGACAGCCAGACGCCATATTGAAAAAGGGTGACGTTACAAGTACCTACTGGTATAACCGCCGAGTTATTCGAGGTGTATGGATGTCAATGAAGCGAAAGTGGTTTGTCAGGATCGGGACTGATGGGGATCCGTGTTCTCCTACATCTTTACAGGGAAATGGGCGTGATGTGTATGTATGTAAAATTCAAAAATATAGTAGAATTTAACTGTTTAATAATTTTTTTTATTAATAATTTTGGTTGGAATACTTATTTTCGTCATCTGGCTGCCCTGTAGCTTTTACTTTTTATATTGTAACATAGATTCATATAACATACGAGTAGTAGAGTAATATTTTTGATGAAAAAATTTAATTTGTTCATCATCTATTAATCTACAATATTAATATGTGAATGTAGTTGCGAACGGTGAGGAAAACCGACGTAACCCGTGGGATAGGTAATAGACAATGCCTGTATACGGCGATACGGTTCACTACCTATCACGTCGCTGTCTATCTACTGAAAGACGGACTTAGACTAGCTCATACCTAATAAGCATTCGTTATTTCGGATATGCGCTCTCAAGCGTCAGACCACCCCGCCACAATAAAAAGGGAGTGTGTTATACACAAGTTGTGAAGCGTATTGTATTAATTTAAAATGTAATCATTTAACATTTTTCTCATATTGGTAGCATTGCAAATGTCACAACCATTATATAAGATTGTCATCCAAATTTTTGTAACTATCGTACATAATATAGGCCTTGATGTTATCATAATCGTATTACATTTCAACATACAAAATTACGTAAGTATAACTTGAACTTTCATGATGTAATGATATATTTTATAATGCGGTAGATATGAAATTTTATATAAATTGTACAAAGACCCCATTGACGCAATATTAACTATATACCATATGTCGCTAAACTTAAGGTTGATATTCGTTTGCTTTATATAAGATATGAACGCACTAGCCGGTGGCTGAAATATGTAAACAAGGAATTTATTACGTAATATCAAAATAAAAGTTTAAACACTCTGTAAAATGTAAGTCTATAAAAATATTGCTCAATATCGATAAATTATATTGAAATGATCATACCTACTACATATATATATATATATATATATACACACACTGAAATATATATATATATATATATATATTTATAGTATGCCTTTTAAATTTACTCGTACTACAAGAATTTCTAGATAGTTTAGTACAATTAAACACATACGTAACAATCAAAACACATTTATTGGCATAATGGTAGGTATACAACAATACAGGCATCAAATCACCAACAATTGAATCGTTTGAAAACTCTTGAACATGAATAAGGTCAGATGCGGTAAACAAAAACTAGAGTTGACCAATTTAAGGATTTTGTGTATATTTGTACCTCGAATAGTATTGATCGTTTCCGTATTTAATTATCTCGCATGTTAATAGAATGCTAACTAGCTGCCTTTCTTTCCGGCATGTTGTAGGAGACGACGCGGTAACTGGGAGTAAATGAAATCTATTGAGCGATGGGCTAGAAATCTGCCATCAATGTTCCATACGATATCACAAAAATATGCTAGTTTACTAGAAATTCCGAGGTTCTATTCACACCGAAAAGAGTTAAAGGACGTAAATGTATATGAATTGTATTAGAAACCAAGCAATATCAAATAATTTGCGACATTTATATGAAACATAGATGACACTGTAATTATAATTTGATTTTTATGTTATTTTTCGCTCCTATTAGTATGATGTTATATAGCCTAAAGCAATAAATGGTCTATCTAGCACAAAAATAATTTTTGAATTCGAACCAGTAATTCCTAAAATTAGCGCGTTCAAACAAAGAAACTCTTCAGCTTTATAATATTAGTATTGATGTAGTTCATGAAAACATTGTACTAAAAATATTTTTACAGCATAAGAAGCACATCTTTCCCTAATAGGTGGCATTGTAATGAAGATACTTTTTATACATTAGTTATTTTGATGTATAGGTTTATTTTACAAATCTACACAACAGCTCTAAACCCAAATATTACTTATAAATAGGTATATTCAGAAAAGATCGGTAAGGATGACGTAATACTTTGAAACATTAGATTCATCTGCCACGTTTGACAATTGGCATAGCAAACACTTGAATTCATTCTACAGGCAATGTTTTAAAAACATTTTATGAGTACTTACTTTTCATGAAAGTTATAATTATAAAATCTATGGTGAATAATATATCATAAACACAGATAATAAAATACTACAGTAAATGTATTTCAAGAATGTATTATATGTATAGTCATAAATGTATTTTCTAGTATGTAAGCGAACAGTAGTAATATTATATGTAAGCGAATGCCCAGACCATCATGCGCAATTCTAAAACGTATTTTGGTCAGGTGTATATTAGTATGAGTATACTAAAAGAGTATAAGATCTGAAGCATTTGTGTATGTATTATCTGTGGTATAAATTGAGAGAAGTGTACTTACTCCTAATTTAACATGTTTAGTTAATATGGACTTTTATTTAGTTACTATGTTTTCTTACATTGAATAGGCTATTTGACACTATTAAAAATATGTTACTAAATGTGGTCATCCTATTAGGTAATAATATAAAAAACCATATTTAGCTCTATTTTATCCGAAAATATTTATTGATTTTGCAAAATAAACATAATAAATTCATATAATTTTTTGAATTTCTTCCTTCACAAGAACGCTCTGTGATTGGCTACGCCTCGCGCGACGTCACAGGCAAGTAAACATTGTTTATTGTTATGCACTTAGTGTAATTTTATCGTATTTCCATCGTTTCTTGTACTATTTTTACAAGAATTCCGCAGGACACTATTAACCAGTGATATAAAGAATAGTATTTACTGTCAAAATGGACAAGAATTTTGTACAAGTCGACAATAGAAATCTACCTAAGATGACGCATTTATGGTTGCACTTTTATTTAAAAATAACTCTGATTATTATGCTGCAGAGCTCAAAAATATAAAAGATGGTATGTAAGCATCTAAGTATTTATTTATAAAGCTACTTTTTATATTAATTTCCGTCGCTGTTTCACAAAATATATAGGTTATGTTTATTAATCCCCTTCAAATAGTGCACATGCAAGAATAATAACATGGTCAAGTACACAAAGTATATTTAAATTAATTACTGAATGTTGTTTAAACATATGGAATTCTCTGATACGCCTTATTACACACTCTATGTGAATCCGCAAACTAGCTATTATTTTTGTTTGTCGTACTTGATCTTTGTGTTTACTTGCCTGTGACGTCACGCAGATCATATGGCATCCGCCATTACAGGGCCCTTACTCTACTAATTCATATTGGCCACAATATTACTTCAGTGTCGACATTGTAGCAGTTCAATGGCCGTAATTTGACACTTTTCGCACTCCACTAACAAATTTTGGCCACTGAAGCGCTATCGAAATACTTCTGCGTCTGATGTGCCTCAATATTAGTTCAATAGCCTTCATTTGGTACTCTACTATTGTTTTGACAGCTTTTTTTGTCTATGGTCAATATCTAATGTACACTCACACGCTCAGTTAGTAGTTTTAGTTTCAATTAAAAACATAAAATATTTTTTCAGTTACGTTTTTAGTTACGTTTACGTTATAAACTTAAAACTTTTAACTGCTAAATCAATATGCATTAATTGACATTGCTGCATTGTCAGTGCAAACAGTTTTTTAAATTGTTGTAATCCATAGACAATAATTTCTGTATTTTGAGTGGCCACTGAAGTGCCATTGACTCGCTATTATGGCGCTTTTGTGGCTGTCAAAATATTAGCAGAGTGCCACTTTTACGGCCGAGACGCAGAATTATCGCTATAGCGATGTAGTTGAGTGGCTGTCAAAGTTAATTAGTGGAGTAAGGGCCCAGAAACAGCGTTTTTCGCGCGAATATTGTAATTTAAATTTTAACTCAATATTTTACGGAAAATACTGCAAAATTTGCAGAAATATACATGTGGTGTATTAATCATATACCAACGAATAATTTGAAACAATTTTTCAAAATCAGTCAAATAGCCTATTAACATTATTTGAATTTTCTTTTAGTAAATAAAATAGGTCATTGAAATTATTATGGCTTGTATTATTTATCGATTCCCCTTGTATCTGATATACATAATACAATTTAGGAGGTTGTTGTGAATTCCGTACAAACTAAACAAATCAAGAAATATTAGTAAGTACCTACATACACATACATTTCGTAGGGGCCGGCCTAATAAGACATATAACAGTCAGATAGACACTATATTGAAAAAAAGTGATGTTAGGAGTACCTATAACCGCCGAGAGTGTATGAGAGGATGTATGAATGTCAATGAAGCGAAAGTGGTCTATCAGGATCGGGAAAAATGGGGATCCGTGATCTCTGCCTACCCCTCTACAAGGAATTAGGCGTGATGTGTATGTATGTATACACATACAATCATTCTTTTTGTTGTAAATTATTAGTTTTAATAATTTTTGTATAATAAAAATATCGTTGAAGGAATACATCATCTCTCACGACCATTAAACCTTACCGGGTAGTTAGAGGTCCGCATGACCGTCTGCGCAAATGCGAATGTAGTAATGGAAGTTTAATAAGCACCTCCTCCATACATTTTGCAAAATTTATATAGTCAGAATTGGGCGGCCTGTAAACATACACAAAATAATTACATTTTCCATCTCAATACAAGACATTTCGATTACTCGCTCAACTGAAAGGCTAATTACATCTCTGCGTTCTTTAAATTTAATATTATTATGAACTAATATTAAGGAGCCCCCACGAAGGGCACCGTTCCTGCAAAATGAACTTCCCACCTTGTAGGCTCCAAAACCAAATATTAATTGAAACGACCTCGCCAATGTTCAGTCACACAAAGAATACTCTCTTTACCTAACAAACCTTGCATGTTCTGATGCACCAAAGCGACGCCAGGTGCTACTACCACTTTGTTTAAAATGCCAGAGTCTTTTGTCTGTCTTAATAATTTAAATTCAAATTTCCTAGAACTTTCACCAGGGAAAAGTCACAACTACCCAATTGGGTATTCTGGCCAATAAGGGCCTAGTCAGAAACCAAAATTTTGGTTTGTCTATGTAAACAATAATGTAGCGATACTGCTACCTGTCTCTTACAGCTACTAAATAAAAAAATATTATTATTTTTAAACTTTTTTTGTTTATTAATTAAACAATTCAAGTCAATGAAGTCTAAATTACTACTATGCATATACATAGTATGCAAGCAGCAATTTAGCTTATATCTAATTCTATTCTCTTTGGTTGGCAACCATGTCGAATACGGTAAAGTACACAAAATTAATCTATTTTTAATGTTTGTCAATAAGTCATTAATTGATTTGATAAGTTTAAATTTATTCATATTACCGCGCCTACCACATAAAATGATTATTGTTTTGTGCCAATTACTTTTGTTTTTATTGATATTAGCAATAAGTTGAGGCAAAGATGCCCCTGGGTAACAACAATTCTCTATTTGCTTATCCATAATGCCCCTCAAGTACCTTCCTACACCTCTACCTATTTCGTCACTATAGATTACCCTGTCCACTAAGGCTGACCTCCTCACACCCTTTTACCTCTGTGACTGAGCAGTCCACAAGTGTCTCAGTCACAGGCTATATACAAACCTCTGCTTTCGCATCATTCAAGTGGCCACCACACATACATCCAGCTTGCACCAACTCATTAACCCTCTATTGCATGAATTATGAAAGGATGTGAAAAAAAATATACAATAGCATAAATCGGCTTTATTGGCAGATTAAAAAGAAAACTTAATAACAATTTTTTTTATTATTATTTGAGATTTTTTCAAAAACCATATATGGTTTCGCATGCAATAACTCCAAAATGTTCCATAAATTACGCCACCATATATGGTTTCGTATGCAGTTTATTCATGAAATAGGCAAAAACTATTTCTTTTGTCGTTATAACATAAAAACACTTTACCCTTTTTGCACTTAGTAAAGGTTTTTTTGGAGCACACCTGGCATATTTGCCTTGATTTTTGCCAGTCTGGAAAATGGTCAATTGAATCTGTACGGACCGAAGCCAGGGGGAAATCTTTATGCCTTGCTGGGCGTTTTCTTTTTAGAGTTCGGGTAGAAGTGGCAGGATTTGACTGGATTGATGGACTACCTTGACGACTACTTGTACTAAGAAGACTTGATGGAGTCCCAGCTCTAGACTCTAATAATTTGGAAGGACGCCCTCGTCTTTTTTGTATGATCTTTCCAGCTTTACAAAGATGCTCCACTATTGACAATTTGAAATCAAATAGAGGGTTGTAGGTTTCTGTCTCATTCTTTTCAAGGATCCAAGCATTTACAACACACATGTCCAACATATGGAAAAACACCCTTTTGTACCATTTTTTCGATCTTAGCTGAATCCGATAACGTCCAAGCATTGAGTGCAGTAAGTCCACCCCTCCCATGTGTTTATTGTAAACTTGTACCGCCTGAGGACATGGAATCTGCTGAATAAATCTGCTGGGCTTTCCAATTCTTGGATGAAAGAAGGAAGTTCTGTCACTCCTCTAAATAAATATTTATCCTTATTATAAGGAGGTAAATTACCTTTTTCCATAGAATTTTTGTTGCTTTTAACTTGGTTTTCTTCTTTTTCTGCGCTAAAGAAGACAAAGGAAATTCATCTTCTTCGTCGTAAGATGACTCCGCGTCACTTTCAGGAATTACAATAGGTAATCGAAAGCGTTTAACCAGAAATTCAGTATCAGAATCAGAAGCCAGTTCATCATCGCTAAGCGATCCATCACCAGGTAACGCATTCACCAACCTTGAAGAGCCATAGAAGCGAGCTGGGTCCATTTCTAAAATAAAGAAAAGAATTCTTTACAGTATACAAAACCAAATATGTCACAGTAGTTTCACAACAAAACAAGCTTGGATGCATTTGAAACCATATCTGTCCTTTTAATAAAACTCAAAATATTTATATCTTATTACATAATATAACACATAACATCATTGAATAATAACATTACATAATAACATTATTAACAAGTTATTTTACTATATACCGCTAAATAGGATATAAAACTACATAGGAACATTTCTTTCAGCCACATATACTTACCTCTTAGAATTTATAGTTGTCGATAAAGCACAGCCGATTAGTCAGTTACACAAACGAATTCAACGCACTTTTAGAATGTTCTAGTATGAAGAAAAATTGTTCTACCCTACATATAAAAAAGTATACATCGTATGTTTGGATAAACTGTATAAAGTAACTAAATTGAGTTCATTATTAAAAACTACCTACTATATTGAAAAAAAAATCGTAAAATCTTGAACCCATATATGGGTTTGTATTAAGTAGAGGGTTAAAGGCAAAAGCATTTGATGCACTCAGTGAAAGTAATTTGTCCATTGCCTGAATGTGTTCTCCTATTTCTGTCTGCGTAATCTCATATTTATAATTTATTGTGGCAAGAGAATTTTTCAGGTCATATATTTTATCATTCAAGAGTTGGACCCTATAATCTTGAATTGATGATTGAAATTTGTTCTTATATTCAATAATGGAACCAACATAGTTTATTACTTTATAGTGATTCTTAATGTAAACCCTATTTCTTAATTAGTTGATGTCTTTTTAATCAGCTTACTTAGTTTTCTATGTTATTTTAATATATTTTTATATACATGAGTAGGTTTATTACTATTTTTCCCTAATACTAGATGTTGGTCATCACTACATATCTTTAGGTGATCTTCCCTATCTGCCTCAAGGCACAATATGCGCTTGTGTGCATTCCTTAAGTCAATTTCAAGTTGGCCGATATGACACAGAGCGCACTCGTACTTATCTCCAAAATATGAAGTCGAATCCTGTATTCTCTGCAATCTATCCCTCTCATTCATAACACTTTCCAAATCTTGATGGATGCCAGCCATCTCAGTCTTTAATTTACCATGGCCACTTACCAATTTTATGATTTCTTTCTCACTATCTTCTCTTTCTATTAAAAGTTGCTCATTCAGGTCCTTACTAGCCTTTAACTCGCCTTAGCCTTGTCTCCAAATCACGGATTGTTTTGCCTCGGGTTACTACAGACATTCTTGAACAAATTTCCCAGTCAGAATAAAAAAAATAATTCAAAGACAAAGCTCTCAAACGCCACAAGCACCAAAACCACAAGACTCAGGCACAGGAGGCTAAATAGATATTTCTTTATCAAGAAATCATGTACTAGTGGTTCCCAAACTGACTAAGTCAGGCAATATCAGAGCCAGAAGGATCCGAGAAACTATTTCATTCAAACCATATACTACCTTACAAATAAAAAATAGCAGTTTCTTCCGTGCTCTAATCACTATCACCCAATTTAAATTATAACACTCTCAGATAAGTGTAATATTCATAATATCACAGTTTTACCTAACAAAACACTACGAAACTCGAAAATACTGATTTAAACAAAGAGAGGTTATTATTTATATTTATCTTTCAGGTTAATTTTCGGGATTCAACGTTCATTAATTTGTTTAATAACAACCACGAACATGTTATAACACACGAATTGTTAAGTTATAGGGTTTTAAACACTTAACAAAGACCACAATTTTTTTTTCGAATTATTTAAAACCGACATAAACTTGTGTATAAGATTTTGATGTTTTATGTTATTTACCAATAATTAAATTCCACTTTGTACTTAGTAAATTGGTCCTAACTCACTATAAAACACTTTTAGTTATTTAGGCAATTTAGCCCATTTAATATCAATATTTAAATTTATTCCCTTACGAGATAATATCATACGTCTAACTATTACGAGGGTTGCCAGCCGAAAAAATTGATCATGTGTTTTTGAAAATTATTCTTCCTGCTATTTGTTTTGTAGCTCATACCTCGATCACTGACTATGATACCGTAATTCTTTTTCTCCAGTCTCCAAAATCTTAGATATTAGATTATAAGAGCATTGGAAGGGACCTGCTTCTTAAAAATTTTAAATATATGTGTGATTTAAGAGATGTTGATCAAAGCACAGAATATTTTATCAAAACCTTAACACAGGTCATCGATGCTAACTCAATTTTCAAATCAATAATCGTAAGAAAATTACAAAGCCATGGATAACTCCAGGCCTTCTTAAGTGTCTTCGCGATCGAGATTCACTGCTTTTAAAACTAAAAATAAGCCTTATGATAGTGTTCTTAAACTTACGTACTCTAGGTATTCTTCTTCTTTGAGTGCCATCTCCTATCGGAGGTCGGCTATCATTGAGGCTACACGATCACGCGATGTTGTCGCTCGGAAGAGTTCTATATTACTCGTGTTGAACCACTCTGCGAGATTCTGCAGCCACGACGTTTTTCTGCGGCCAGGCCTTCTTCGACCTTCAACTTTGCCTTGCAGAATAAGTTGCAGTAGGTTGTATTTGTCGGCGCGCATAATATCACCAATATATTGCAGTTTCCTCCTTTTTATGGTCTAACTTCTTATTCATTTTCTGTAAAACCGTTTCATTTGTTACTCGATCCGTCCATGATATTTTCAACATCCTCCTATATATCCACATTTCGAATGCTTCTAACCGTTTACATAACGTCTGGGTTAGTGTCCAGGCTTCTCCTCCGTATAACAGGATTGAAAATATATAAGACCGCACTAAGCGGCATCTCGTGGAGAGTTTCAGATTCCGGTTACAAAGAAGGTGATTCATCTTCATAAAAGCGCCTCTGGCTTGCTCTATGCGACATTTTATTTCTACACTCTGGTCTTCTTGGTCGTTCACCATACATCCAAGGTATTTATATGAACGGACTCTCTCAAGTGGTTGGTTCTTAACGCTTATAACTGCAGACATCTGTGGCGTACGACCTACGATCATGTACTTGGTCTTCTTTATATTGATGTTCAGACCGTTGCTAGCACTGATCGACTCAACACGGTTAAGTAACTGTTGTAGATCTTCCATTGAGCTAGCTAAAAGGATTGTATCGTCCGCATATCGGATGTTGTTGAGGGGCCTCCCGTTTACAACGATCCCTTCGGTTGCATTCTCAAGGGCTTCTGAGAAAATCTCTTCGGCATAGAGATTAAATAGCAACGGCGATAAAATACAACCCTGTCGCACTCCTCGAAGAATTTCCACATCAGCGGTAAGTTGGTGTTCCACGCGTACGTTAGCGGTCTGCTGCCAGTATAGGTTCTTAATGATGAAGACGTCTTTGGAATCAAGGCCTATTTTCTCGAGGATCTGAATCAACTTTTCGTGTTTAATGCGATCAAATGCCTTTTCATAATCTATGAAACAGACGTATACACATCTGTCCATATCCCAACAGCGTTGCATCAGCACTTTATAACCAAATAGAGCATCCCGCGTTCCATAGCCATTTCTAAACCCAAACTGTGTCTCTGAAATGTTATCTTCGCACTTTCTGTATATTCGTTTATGGATAACTTTAAGGAAGATTTTCAGGACGTGGCACATTAGTGATATGGTGCGGTACTCGCTACATCGTTTTGCGGTGCTGATTTTTGCCAGAGTAATGAAGGTGGAATGGAGCCATTCTGAAGGAATTGTGCCGGAATTATAAATAACATTGAAGAGATTCACAATGACATCTAGATGGTCGTATTCTAGCAATTTCAAAACTTCCACGGGTACTTCGTCTGGGCCTACGGCCTTACCGTTCTTTGCAGATTTTATTGCATAGGAAATTTCATCTTTTGTGATAGGGGGTCCAGTTAATTGTACATCTGTGCTCAAATGTTCCCCTCTTTGGTCATTAAAAAGCTCCTCAACATATTCTTTCCAGATCCTTAGACGGTCTTCTATACTCATGGCGTAGTTGCCATCTTTATCCTGAAGAGTAGAGGCTGATCGTCGTTTTTTCTGCCCAGTGAGTTCGTTTACCTTCTTATACATGTTGAAGGCGTCATGTTTGGCTTGTAACTCTTCTATCTCTGTGCATTTGTCATTGATCCACAAATCCTTAGCCTCGATACATTTCCGTCTGATCTCTCTGTGAACCTCTTTATATTTCTTCTGGTCTGTATGTTTTACCAGTCGTCTCTGTGTCGTTAAATCTAGGATTTCCCCTGTCATCCATTCTCCTGACTTGACAGCTTTAGCCGGCGTGACCATCTCCTTTGCTGTGTTTATAATAACACCTTTGACATCTTTCCAAACTTGTTCTGGCGAGGTTTTTGGCGTTTGAAGTTTGATTTGTTCCCGTAACTCATGGAATTTATTATGGAGGGCACCATGAAGCTTTCTCTTTATGTCCTTATTCCTAAGTTGAGAAACATCAATCCTTGATGCCGCCTTTGGTGGTATCAGTTTCTTTAGCTTCGTGGTAAAGACTCCCAAGAGAGGATTGTGATCTGCACCAACATCTGCTCCCGGATAGGTTTTAACCGACTTGAAACTGTTACGGTACCTCATGCTGACTAATATGAAATCTATCTGGTTTCTTATAATATTTGTCGGAGAATCTGCGGGGGATTTCCAAGTGTAAAGACGGCGTGGGGGTAGCTTAAAATAAGTGTTCATTACTACCAGAGATTCTTCTTGACAGAATTGAATGAGACGATCTCCCCGATCGTTGCGCATGCCCAAGCCGTAAAGCCCGACAACATCTTGAATAGGACCTTCACCGATCTTAGCGTTAAAGTCACCCACGACTACAGTACACTCTGACTTTTTTAGTTTGGTGAGTACGGTTTTCAAGTCCTTATAAAACTCTTCAAGAATGCTGTCATTTTTATCTGCAGTAGGTGCATATACCTGGACGATGTTTATATTTATAGGTTTTGCTCTAAATTGTAACAAAATTATGCGGTCCGATACTGGTAGAAAGTTAATTACTGTTGTCTTAATATGCTTTTTGATCATAACTGCAACTCCGTTTCTGTGATGTTTGTCGTCGTTACCACTGTAGTAGGTAACGGTATCATCAGTCGTTTCTATACCGCTTCCTTTCCATCGGGCTTCACTTATCCCCAGTACGTCGACTTCGAGTCTCCTGAACTCCTTTTCTACGTTTTTAAACTTCTCTTCCTTAAACATGCTTTGCACATTCCATGTCGCAATTTTTATGGCACACCCGGGGATTCTTAGCACCCTCTGACCATTTAAGGTCTGCCGGGGACTGAGGGCCGTGGTATTTTTGTATTGAGCCATAATGATTTTCCTGGGAAAAGTTAATGCGGTGGTCTTCCCTTTGCCTTCCGCATACTTTTATTGAAAAATTTATTATATAACAATAAATATAATATAATTTATTTTATACTTTTTACTCTAGGTATATGAACTTCTATTGAAAATTACTAAGAAAAGCAAAATATATTATGACAAAACACAAACACAGAGCGCAAAAGGAAATTCTAAAAGACTGGAAGGCTATTATGAATATAAGCTTTACGGGGAAGCAAAATTTGACACCGCCTGAGGTTCTGGTTAACACTTCCCACGACCCCCAGTTATCAATCAATAACGTCAACGCCTACGTTGTTAGTGTCGGAAGCCGGTTGGTGGAACAGGTACTTGCATGCGCGAGTCAGTGATTCTGCTACCCCTCGGTGCCTTTATTCCTTTAACCTTTTGGAGACGGATGAGATGGAGATTGAGCTGATCGTTAAGACGATTGCGCTGTAGGATATGATAATATATCAGACAACTTTCTAAAAATGTATAGAGATGTTCTCATTCCCCCAATTACATATTTAAGTAATCTCTCTTTTTCATCCGGGGTGTTTCCTCATGTACTGCAAGTTAGAGTAATCCACCTCATTTACAAAAGTGGAGATCAGGTTGTGATGTCAAACTATCGACCCATATCCTTTCACACTGCGCTGTCCAATGTGATTGAAAGGTTATTAAACGTAAGGTTAGTGAGATTGTTAGAAAATAATCATATTAGGATTATTATAATTAGGACATTATTACACCAATTGAACTAGCCCCGTGGTAGGTTCATTAGTGACTTGTGTTAAGGGTACTAGTCAACGTAGATTAAAAATATATATGCATATTATATATAGATTAATACATATATAGCATATATAATCAACAACCAGACTGGAAAGCAGAAGAAAAGCGTAGTTCTTAAGTCTACCTCCACCAGGAATCGAATCCGGGACCTCACGATTAGCGTTCAGGTGCTTAACCAATCGCGCCACGGAGGTCGTCATATTCTTTCTAAGTCGCAATACGGCTTTCATGGTGTGAGTTCAACATCAAGCATTGTCTCTGACCTAACAATATTGTGACTAACCTGGATAAAAGGAATAAGTTGCTAGGTATCTTTTTGGACCTGGCGAAAGCGTTTGATACGGTTTCCATTCCTTCTTTGGTCACTAAATTACAAGCAGTTGGTATTAGGAGTCTTTTTAAGAGTTACCTCTCGAACAGACGTCAGCGTACCAGGATCGGTGATAAGACAAGTACCGACCTTCCTGTTGATTATGGGGTACCTCAGGGTAGTTTACTCGGGCCAAAGTTATTTCTAATATACATCATTGAACTTTGTCAGCTAATTATAGCCAATGCAACTATTTACAATTTATACGTATGTGACAAAACCAACTACATAGCCTTTTCGCTCACTGCCTCTGGCCAACCTGCCCCTTTTCTGTCCGGCTAGCGAGCGCACTCCTGCGGTGATTCAGGTGATTTCGGATCTTGTAATTCTTGTCCCACATTTGCGCGGGAGAACTATATTAAGTATCTGGGTATTGAGATAGACCAACTCCTTAATTTCCCCAACCAGATGGACTCGCTGGTAGCCAGATTGAGGAAACTAATCTTGTGTTCAGGGGTATTCGTAATGTTGCAAACAAGTGTGTGTTGAAGATGGTTTACCTGGTTCTGGCCCAGTCACTGATTTCATACTGTATCGATGCTTGGGGAGGGTCGAACAAGACCTATCTTTTAAAACTAGAACGTGCACAGCGGGCTTTTCTAAAAGTGGAATGGAGACTTCCTTATATGTATCATACAATGCAAGTATATTCTGAAGTGTAAACAACAGAATAAAAAGTAACATAAAAGCAAAAATGAAAACGTTGGAAATACACCATTTCATTCGCACACGTGCCCACTTTGCTGACTGTATTCTTCGGTGACCGTCATGTTTTAGCAGTTCTTTTGCCTTTTTTGTTACCTTTTTGTTTTTTTATTTTATTCTAATGTATGAGTTCTGTCTCTCTAACTGTACTCTAAATGTTGTTTACAAAAGGGAGAGGGGGGCTGGTGATTTGTGACACAGTCTTCTGTGAAGCCTAGTACAAACACCAGCTCTTAAATAATTTTTAAATAAGTTATCAATGTATTTTAATGTTGAGCCTCTGAGAGATATCATGGCATTTAGAGATTTAGAGCCGTACTATCAGCTCTGTAAAAAAATTGGAAACCTTCGTTTCCAACCAGGACTGCGTGTTACGAGTGTGAAGACCCGTCGCCGAGCCTTGCTGGAAGAACCATTTTTGGTGATTGAACAAGTTATTGTTAAGTGAAATAACTATGGTATTTTGATACACTTGTGCCGATGTTTTGACTCCTTTTTCACAAAAGTTCAGTCACTCAGTCACAGTCAGACCCCACAAAATCACCACTGCTATTAGATAATGCCTACGTTGCACTCTTTTGACTAATCGGAAAACTTACTTAGATCTCTTAGCTTTATTAAAAAAGCAAAAAGAATGCTACTGCACCTATCTTTTGTTATCAAAGGCAAGTCATTAATGTAAAGGTGGAAAAGAAATCGGACTTAACGACTTGCCGATGGATGCTTCATGCCAATAGTAACCTTTTGAACTCTATTACTTAATGATTTAATAACATTAATTAAATATATTTATAATGCCGTAATATTCTAATTACATAGTGCCAAACACTTTGGAAAGATACCAGAAAATGGGAAAACTTGCGTAGGTTAGTATTTTCTGAACTTAGTTACCGCTCTAGTACCAGTAATCGTATTAAGTGCATCTTAGTAAGCACTTGATTATTTTTATGTACTTAACTTTATCTAAATAACGGTTTCAATTGAGGTTTATTTAGAATTTATGCTGTTCCTAAAATTAAATTAGGTGATAATTTCTCATCAATGACATGTTTAGGTATTGGACTGAGGAATAGACATGATGACAAATTTTGAGAAACTGTTCTATATTTGGAAATATATACGGATTATAATATTTCACGGATTATAACATAATATTTCTGCGGAAAATTAAGGTTTAGTACTTAAAAAATGATTTTTGATTCATAAATTTAAAATTTGCACCTTAACGCGTCAAAGTGTCATGGCGTCGCTTGCATACGTCACTTTAGAGTACAAGGAACATTCAGTGTATGTAAACATTATTTAATTCATATTTAATATGGACATTTTACTAGTTTTTCCATTAAAACATGACTACGAAAGCATATAGGTGGTGTTCCGTCCCTCTGTGTAATACGTCCATAAAAACTTCTGAGAAGTTATTTACTTTCGTTCCTTTCGATAAGAAATTAAGAAAGAACTGGCTTAAACTTGCAAAACTTGATTTGGAAGGAATATTACCAACTACACAGCTTTATTTTTGTAAAGATCACTTTGTCGTAAGTATTTCCTTTTTTATTTTGTAGAATTTTGTTGCCTAAATTCATTATAAGCTATGGCAATGGAAAATATTCAATTGCAAAAAGAAATATTTAACATAAACGTAACCTCAAATTGTAATATTGAATGTTATACTGAAATAGGTACAATAGCTATGCTTTCAACGAATGATTTTTATGGTTTGAATAGTTAATTAACTAGTTAATACACAATACTTACATGGAAGTTTTAACATTTCTAAATTCTGCTGAACAGAAGTCTTTGTTTGATGCCAGAAACGTTCCTAGCATGTCGATTCTTGGTAAATTTGCGCTTGAAGCTTTTGTAAATCCTTGTTCCATGACTCAATTTAGCGTAATCAATTTACACAAAAGAAATTGAAGTTAATAAAACATTAGCGGCGTAATAAATTAAAAAAGCGAGCGAGTGTGTAGTAATACAAATGTAAACAAAGAGAAAGAACTCTGACGTGACGTCATGCGCTCTGATTGGCGTTCAACATGTCATGGCGGATTGCCGTATTTAGCAATTTTATTTTATCTATAATAATTTTAATCTTGGTTTTAATTCTGAAAAGAATCAGAGTTTTAGAATTAGGAATTTTGTAATAATATACACACAAAATATTTCAATGAAATTCACTTGTTGTCATCATGCCTATTGTGAAGTATAATGCACTTATAACACCAGTGCTATGAATATCTGGCTGCAGCAGATACTGATCAAGTACACTTTCAGTGTACAGTGCTAATTCCTCGTATGTTTCTTACTTTATTTCTACTTGACAACGAAGAATTCGTATGGACGAGCAGATTATTAAATGCTTGTACGTCGAGCTCACTGTTACTGATCAACTGTCAAAAATACGACAATTCAATCGCAGCGGCGTTGAGTATCGCGCGTGTCAGGGCTGTTTATAGCGGCCGGCTAATATAGCTAATATAAAAAAGGAGGGAGTTTCAAACCATACACAACGTTTACAGGAGTTTTATATTAATAATAGAGTTAATTTGTAAGCCAAATACTGTATCAATTGAATGATGATTTTATTAATTGCTAAATAAACATACGAGTACATTAAATGTCGACCATCAAATGAACACTGTGACACCACTCTAGGCCGACTTCTTAGAAGATATTCACTATGGAACGTGACAGGTAGTATTTATCATATCGACACGCCGCCACCGAGTATGTTGCAGACAGTAATTTCATGAAGTACGTAGCTTTTCCATACGATGCAATGTATAAACTAATATTCTCACCCAAATCCAGATGGTAATCAATGTAACACGGAATTAATTCAAGCTTTCCAGTGTTTGTAATGATGCTAGTATAGATTACAATATGTATGTACGTAGGTATGTACCTACCCAACCTGTTATATACTGACTCCAAAAGGTTACCGAATTCGTTAGACTATCTATTTAGATTATAGTGCTTTTGTGATAAAATGGTATTTTCATATGCGTAAGTTTTATGATAACCTGAAAATCTGAAAAGGGCTCTTTCTGGGCCGTCAGACTGTTTAGTATTGACTGTCCTCTTCCCCCTCGGATTTCAATCAGTGTGGACGTGTTTCCTTATTAGTTATTAATTCAAAATTATAGTTAAATCAATTAATTTAGTGAAATCAATTCGGTGCTTTGACCACAGCATCATAGCAGTACAGGAGTTTGTCTCCAACTCAGAACTATACTTGGAACCTGTTTTGCCGTACTATCGACTATCTAAAAGATTCTTATCAATGCCTATTGTGTGAGTGATATTGTGTTTAAGCGCGCGCTTGATTTGTGAAATCTTCAAATAATTCATAAAAATATGTGATCTATTGAGCGTCGCGTGTAGTGTTCAGTTACTTATATGAAATACGTCATCCATTTCATATTGTGCATTGTATTTAGTAACTCATATAAAATAAACATGTCTTCGTTTGCTAATTGTACCGGTTGTATTATTTGATATATTGTACAATGAACAGAGTAGGGTTGCCTAAGTTGCTGCACCTGGGCAGATGGCCGCTTCAAAGCACAGATCTGCACCTGATCCTGCCTCGGATGCTTTGGACGTGGTGTTTGTAACACAGCGCAAGAGACCTGGTGCTGTGAGAAGTCACATGAAGTCTTTTATGAGGCAAATGTTCGAAAGTTTTACCTCCGACATTAATAAAAACTTCATGTCCTTGCAAAAATCAGTCTGAGACATTAAAACACAGAACAAGTAACTAAAGCGGAGTGTAATTTTCCTGTCCGAATCGTATGATGCCTTCATGGAAAAGATACAGGACACAGGATAGGAAGAATATCCATGTATTGGAGCTGAAGCTTGCCTCCCCCGAATACAAATCATGTGCTTTGAGTATAGAAATACGGAACATTCCGTTCAAAACAACAATGTCTAAGCCTGAACTCTGTGGAATTGTCAGCAATATAGCTTCTCACATCAATACCTCATTGCCTGAATCGGACATTAGAGAGATCTTTCGTCCGAGAAATATTGAAAAGAGATTTCCCCAAATTGTGATTGAGTTTTGTTCAGTGCTTGGGAAGGAGGAGTTTCTCTTAGAAGAGAAAGAGTGTAATAAATCGCAGCGGGCCAGCAGCCAGAAGCTAAACTCTGGCGTGTTTGCGAATAACAGTTTAGTTCGGTTGGCAACCCTGACCTAAGTTGTTTACATTCTTTACTAATTTTATAATTTAAGTGTATAAATAATCTCAAATTCTTCCTTGACCTGACCAGTGTTACGAAACCAATTACCTGTGTGGGACATGTGACAAACTGCGTAAGCATATTACAGTTTCTGAAAAAATCTCACTTAGAAATCACCGATGTTTTGGTGAAGAATAACGTCATTTATTTTGTGATTGTGGTGTGTTTCTATCTTCTTCTTACTATTATATCACTCATTGGATTAAACTGCGTGATTGTTTGGTGAAAGTACCTGCAGCAGCATATACCAGGCTGGTCGGTGAGCCCTTAAAGGAACCACATATTTTCAAAATTGCTTCATTTTGCTGTTGCGTCGGGGGCGGATTGCATCTCATGCATCGTCTCCATACTATTCATCGCTTTTTGGGAAATCATCAAGCTAATTTCAAGGAATCGGATATCCGGTACCTCTCGTCACCATCATCATTAATTTATGTTCATTTGCATATCTTTCTGACTGCCTTCTAACATTATCGTGCTCAATAAAATAGCTACAATTAGACTATAGCGCAATCTATCGTTCATCTGACCAACTTCTTGAGCGACTCACTATAGCGAATAAATTGTGCTTTCAATAAAAACGCAAGATAAAATAAAGAAAGAGTGTGGCTCTTGCGGGAGATTCGTTTCGTCAACAGATGGCGTTAAATGTTCTGTTTGTGATACATGGTATGAACGTACCTGTCTAAGCATAGCCAAAGATGCTCATATTCCTGCCAAATTGAAATGCCCTAGCTGCAAGGCTAAAATCCGTAAAAAGGATAACACGAATACGCCTGCTAAAGAAGAGCTGTCAACTAGTGATAGTCCGGTTCATACGCCCACCGACGCCGGCGCAGCTATGACAACGTGTGCACCCCTGGCCGGTGGGACCGATAATGAGATAGTACAAGAGCTACGACTGTTGCGTTCTGAGATTGCTTCTTTTACTAGCGAGATGTCCAAGATACGGTCTTTTATCGTAGTAGTCTCCGAGCGTGGATAGGGCGGACGAGAGGCGCTGTGCGGAGGGAGCTATGCGTCACGCTGCAGCCTAGCTTCCACTCCACAGCCGAGGATCTTTGGCTTACGCTCACTACTTACGATAAATGTTCGCGAACTCAGACTAAATTGCATATCGCAGTACTCTATTTATGTAAACAAAATATAGGACTTTCTTTATCGCAGCAGCTGACGCATTAAGTTTATGTTTAATGAGGGTGATTATGATACTATTCAAAGTGAACTACTATTAGTTAACTGGGATCAAGAGTTGGGTCAGCGGTCAATTGATGACGCAACTGCGTTTTTCTACTCCGCAGTAAGGGATGATAGCTTCCGTTTTATTGCAACTAAAATAGTGTCCAACTCCACGTTTCCCATGTGGTATTCTAAAGCCCTGCGTAAAGCTATTAAAGAAAGAAAAAAATACCTGCGTAAATATAAGGTCTATGGGAATTTATCTTACAAGCTTTCTTTTAAAGTCTTGGGTGAACGTGTGAAAAGATTGGAGAAGAGATGCTATATTGAGTACGTAAAATCGGTTAAGGCGTCCATATCAACCAACCCCAAGTATTTTTGGTCTTTTACTAAAGCACGCCTAACGTTTAATGTTATGACTAGTTGCTTGGCGCACGGTGATTTTTGAAGTGTAAATACTGGCGAATCTATCTGTGAAGCATTCTCTGACCACTTTCTCTCAGCATTTCTTAGCACTCCAGCTGCAAATGTATCGTCAAATATGTTGAATCTTCCTTTTGACAGTAATTCTTGTGCTCCTGCTGTAGATTTACACACGATTGAAGTGTCTGAAGCTGAGGTTTGTAAGCTGTTACTGACTTATTATCCGACCAAATCGTCGGGACCAGACAAACTTCCAGCTAACTTCCTGATCAAATCTGCTAAGACTATTGCTTTGCCCATATCCATACTTTTCAAAAACTCTATTTCTTCTTGTGTAATTCCAATATTTGGAAGAAGGCCTATATCACACCTGTACATAAAAAAGGATCTAAAACTGTTATTTCCAACTACTGGCCTATCTACTCGTAAATTATACATTGTTTCTAAAATATTTCAGCA
This sequence comes from Leucoptera coffeella, assembly GCA_030578115.1. Taxonomy (NCBI): domain Eukaryota; kingdom Metazoa; phylum Arthropoda; class Insecta; order Lepidoptera; family Lyonetiidae; genus Leucoptera; species Leucoptera coffeella. The sequence continues at coordinate 251,346 of JAMBLF010000051.1, read as the reverse complement.
GGTAGTATATCAGCAAGTGTAGCAACACAGTTCTCATATGTTCAGCATGGATTTTTACAGGGGCGTTCTACTGTTTCAAATCTCGTTCTGCTCAGTACTTTCATTTCTGAGGCAATGGATCAGGGTGATCAAGTGGATGTTATTTATACGGATAACAGTAAATGCTTTGATCGCATTGACCACCCTTTACTCATTCGGAAGCTCTATAATTCTGATATTCGTGGTGATCTTCTTCGGTTGTGTGCATCTTACATTGATGGCAGGTATCAGGCTGAAGTGGTCAGCAATTATATTTCTAGCTGGGTTAGTATACATAGTGGCGTTCCCCATGGATCATTATTGGTGTCACTCTTATTTGTCCTCTTTGTGAATGACATTCATGAGCAAATCCATTCATCCAGGTTATTGTTCTTTACTGATGATAAATATTTACGCGCATATCTTCTGTTACAGGTGCGAGGGCCCTCCAGGTTGATTTGTCACGTCTAGAGAATTACTGCATCACAAATAACCTGGACTTGAATCCTGCATAATGCTCTATGGTGCAATTCAGTCGCAATCGTTTGCCTATCGTATCTGATTACAGATTGCAGGGGCATATACTTGAAGATTTGCTTAAAGTTCGGGACTTAGGTGTAGTTTTTGATTCGAAGTTGCTCTTTGACGATCATATTGACAATATCACTAGGAAGACTTCTAGATCTTTGGTGACTTTAATGAAGCTTAAACACTCAAAATTCTTTATTGTGCAATTGTTAGAAGCAATTTGGAATATGCTTCCCAAATATAGAATCCATGTTATAAAACTTACATTCTACGCTTAGAAGCTATACAAAGACGATTTATTAGGTATTTGTGTTTCAGGACTGGACAGCGATACCGATCGGAGGACTATTTCTCGGTTTGTAAACAACACCACTTGTTACCATTAGAACTGCGTCGCGGTATTGCTGATATTGTGTTCCTTCATAAGTTAATGATTGGAACAGTCGATTGTCTTGAGTCTTTGTTAAAATTCACGTCCCTGCTTTTAGTCTTTGATACACGCCCACGATTTCCCTTCCAAGAACTTCGACCAAATACAGGAAGAACGCATTTTTAATTCGGGCATGTGATGCGGCAAATAAACTTAGCGCTGACATTGACTTTTTTAATATAAGCACGATGCGAGTGAGAGATTGGATGAGTGATCAGTTTTTAACATGAGACATGAAACTATTTTTATGGTGTTAATAGGCACTTAATTTCATTTATAATAAATTTTATTTATATTTATTATTGAGTTTTTATTTTTCCATTATAATTTTCTCTGTTCTATATGTATGTACTTATTATTCTTTATTCTTTTCGTGCCAATAATGTTGCCTCCTTATTTTAAGTAGTAGGTATATTCTGTGTACTATAAGTGAGGTGTTGTAAATTCTGTGTCTATATCTTTCTTGTTATTCTCTGTGTGTGTACTGTTAAACCTCAAATAAATAAATAACCAACCTACAATATATATATATATTAACTAATTCCTGCCTGCTGAAGTGCGTCGGCTTTCTTTCAAGTGTCCGATGTATGCAAGGGATAACGGACACGCTTTTTGTCGGACATCCAAAGGCGTCATTTATCTTAAGAAGTCGAAGTGCCTGCCTTTTATCAGAATTAAAAGCGAGGAGGACCTCAAAAGTTTACAGGGGCACATTGACTAGTTCACATGATAAGTAGGGTAAATTCGTGTTTCCGTTGCCTTGTTTTAAGCAACTTATTTGATTGTAGAATGGGCTATTGTGTTGTTTTCATGTATGTTTTGTTTGAAACGCTTTCTTTGCAATCTTATAATAAATATGTTTAGCTCAGATTTGTCTTTCAGTAAATTGTTAAGTTTCACTGAAATTCTCATGGCATAAAGTTATTTAAATGACTGTTATTAATGAATATGCAATTATTTTGTTACGACCATCATTATTAATCCATTGTTTATGTGTTTGTAAAATAGTATAGGCTCTGACTACGAAAATGATATTAATAACCCTCTTTAACAAATTATCGAATGGTTGCAAAACAATAATTAAGATATAAAGATCATGACATTTCAAACAAAACAATTTGGACGAACACCAATTAATATAAACTACTTAGGTCAACACAATGAACAAGTACGCGAATCAAAATTGTTAGGACTGACGATCGATGAGAAGTTACGTTGGACGGACCAAATAGAAAATATCTGCACTAAACTGCAGCGATTCTACTTCGGCGGCTGCCGCGCCCTGGCTCGGTCCAAGCTCTCGCGTTAACTATGTTCACTTCTGTACCGCATATATGAAGCTACTTTACGTCAAAGAAAATTATATGATTATAAATTGAACTTTATCGTGTAATGTTATTTTTATTATTATACAATAGTAGAAATGATAATCTAATTATTAGAAAATAATGGTTACAAATAATATCAAATATATTCATTTACAACATACCCGGTATGTAAACCTAATCAATGATTTGCGATAACAAGTACATACAGGCTAAAGAGCTGCCCGACAATGAGAATAAGTGTTTTAAATTTAATCAACAACATTTTACAGTAGTAACAATTTACTTACATACATTATACCGTATTTGAAGAGCTTTTATACCAACGTTAATAATATGATACAAATAACGTTGATTTTATGTTATCATAGTTCATGCTACAATTTATACATGATTAATAACTAACGAGACTTATCGCGTTAGTTTTTATATTATCAAGTTACCTTTATTAACCCGACGTTTCGGCTACGTTGCAGCAGCCATGGTCACGGGCAGACTGACGATTCATTCTTCTCCGACTACCCTCACTGCTACGTTTTTTATCAATAAGCCGCGGCCTACACACTTCACGCACAGTACTTGTGGCTTCACACGATCACGCTGAGCCGAATGGCGATCTATTACGATATTCCCCGCCGAAGACAGTTTGTAACCCCCTTCACGATTGATTGTACTGTGCTTTTTTATTTCAATCGCCTCGCGTACAATTCTACTATAATACCGGCGTTCATTAGAGAGCACAGTAGGTTTATGAAGCTCAATCTAATGATTTGAACCCTCGTTTAGCAGATGTTCGGCTATTGCTGACCTATTAGTATCCAATTTCTTGACCGCTGCAATGTGTTCCTTCACTCTGTCCGCTATAGACCGTTTGGTCTGTCCGACGTAAGACTTCCCATAGCTGCAATCAATCACCCGGTGTTTGGTACGAGATTACATTTTTAGGTGTTCTCAGAAAGTTTGTTACCTTCGAAGGTGGAACGAAAATAGGCTTGAGCGAGTAGTTTTTCAAGAATGTTCCAACTTTGTCTGTAACACCCTTCACATAAGGCAGGAACACCGGCACGCGATCCACTCACGGGGGTAACTCACTTTTGGATGTACGCCTTACCAACTTAGTACCTACGTAATAACCATTTCTCCTAAGTACATCCCGAACGTACTGCAGCTCCTCGTCCAGATGCTCAGGGTCGTACAAATGCCTTGCCCTGCTCGTAAAGAAGAAAGAATCGAGAGAAGAAGAGACGAAGAAATATGAATCGTCAGTCTGCCCGTGATCAAAGCTGCTGCAACGTAGCCGACACGTCGGGTTAATAAAGGTTTATTATTTAAAAACTTACGTGATAAGTGCCGTTAGTTATTAATCATTCATTTTACAAGTTAAAATAATGTGCACATACATTTTTTCACACCTATACACATACCTGATAGTTACAGTATCTGAGTGTTAATAATCATCTTACAACATTAATTTTAAATTCCAAACCCAAATTTTACCTGATAATGAATATACAATGTGATAGGCGGTAACCGATATCCTATCCAACATATCTATAATCAGTTGAGAAGAGTGGACATGTTTTTAATTTTCTTATAAAATAAATTCTTAATTCAAGTATTCATGTAGTATTTGTGAGTGTGCAAGTAACGTTGATAAAGTACCTATTTCATATTTAAGTGTGATACGCATAGCAGCGGCGTGAGTACCTACTACATTACAATACCTTTAATATTATTCTCACAACTACCCGCATTCTTTCAAGATGAGTTTGTGCGCTGCTTGCAATAGTACAGTCAAACTGAATGAAAGGGTAAAATGTACTGCCAAACCGTGCACATTATTATATCACTTAGCATGCGTAAATCTTACCGTGGCCGAGGCCAAGTCACAACCTAAGTGGTCGTGTCCAGCTTGCTTATCAAAACTACCTAAGGGAGATAACCATGACACACCCATCAGAAACAAGTTTCGAGACTTAGATCCGATAAGTCTAGATCCCAACGTCACATTGCGCAAACAAAAATCCCAATCGGACCCTGACATCGCGTCAGTCAATTCTACACCCCATTCTAACCTATCACGCGAAGATATTTTAAATATTATACGCAATGAAATATCTACAACCATAAAATGTGTGATAACTACGGAACTACAATCGTTTAAGAACGACATAAAGGAAATCAATAAGTCCTTATCATTTTTATATGAGAAAAATGTCCAGCTAAAGGAGCAGGTCAAATGCTTGCAAAGTGACAACGGCGTTATCAACAACCGTGTCCGCGAAGCGGAGGCGCGACTTAGCCGTCTGGAGAGCGACACCGCTAAACAGGAGCAATGGGTACGACTTCAAAATATAGAAATAATCGGCGTGCCTGAAAAACCCGACGAGTCACTCACAGATGTGATGGTGAAGCTCGCTAAACATGTAGGCGTCGATCTGCCTGCCGCTGAGGTCGAGTTCGTCCATCGCGTGCAGCCCCAGCGCGCCGCGCCTGGCCGCCCGCGCTCCATAGTGCTGCGCCTCCGCGCCCGCCGTACCAAGGACACACTACTATCAGCGGCGCGTAAATGCCGCGGCCTTAACGCACGGGACATCGGCATCGGATGGGAAAACAAACCCATTTACTTTAATGAACATCTGACGAGACAAAATAAACAACTATTGAACGCATGTAAGACGAGGGCAAGAGAACATAATTACAAATTCACCTGGACAAAAAACTGTCGCATCTACACAAGAAAAGACGAGAAGTCCCCACCCGTGCTGATTTCGTGCGAGTCGGATGTACAGAAAATACAATGAAAATGTCTATTTATTATCATATTACGCTGCCGTCGTTACGTTGTCACTGCCTAGACTTTTACTGTATCGGGTTCAAGTATAATTATGTACAAAACAAGATAAAATACTACACACACACACATTTTACACATTTCACAAAGTCAATTACTCAATCACATTATTTCTTATACATACTTACATTCATATCTAGGTGCAATTCGGTATTATGCCGTTATTCGCACTCATTCATCACCGTATCGATACGAATATATTACTATCGAACACCATACACAAAGTACAGGTTACCTATTGTAAATATCACAGTACCATACTTGATCATTCATATAGCTAGTTATGTACAAAATAAAATATCAAAACGAGTTTATTACTACTATTCCTACCGCACAATTTATTTACACAATTCGCTAGTGTACCAATACGTGAATAATAAACAATGGATTTCATGTTATTGTTGTTTATTTCTTATAATATTAAATGTTAAGTTTAAGAATAATTCTGTCATAATGATTTCCGTATTTTTGTACTTACTGAAGTTTAAGAATAATTCTATCATAATGTAATCCGTATTTTTGTACTTACTGTATATATACCTATTAAAAGAAATGACAAATAAGTTTAGTATACTTTTTAATGACTCAAATGAGCATTAAACCGCTAAGTATCTATTACCAAAATTCTAACGGTTTACGTACAAAAACCAATACATTTTACAACAATGCAATTTTATCTGAATTTGATATTATCCTGATCACTGAGACATGGCTTTGTGAAGGTATGCTTAATTCTGAGTTGACTGATATGGACCGGTATGATGTTATCAGACGTGACCGTCACGCGGGCACCAGCAACACCACGGTGGGCGGCGGGGTGCTCGCACTGTGCGCGCGCGCTCTCTGCGCCCTGGAGCGCGTCGAGTGGCAGCCGAGCGACACACAACACATAGAATGTATATGGTTGACTGTGAAAGCGTGTATGCTTGGCTCCTCGTCGGCCGACTTACACGTAGTGTTGTAAAGAACTCGAGTCTTTTAGTCTTATTCGATAGACTCGACTCAATTTTCTAAGACTCAGTGAACTAACTGAACTCGGAGTCTTGAGTCGAGCCGAGTCTGAGTCCTATCATGAAGACTCGAGCGCCATTATTGAACTCGAAACCTTAAATAGAACTCGAGTGACTCGAGTCTTATAAAGAGCTTGAGTCTTAAAAGAGCTCGAGTCTTAAAAGAGCTCGAGTCTTCTTCAAACTGGTCTTCGAAATGCTGACAGTGATTTATTTAGAATAAATGTCTATACTTATATAATATAGCTGAAGAGTTTATTTGTTTGGTAGAACGCGCTAATCTCAGGAATTACTGAATTATCTCACAAAAATAGCCTTTTATTGGCTGCTTTAAAAAGAATGACTCAAAGCGGAAAAGAACTCGAGCGCAACTCGGCGCGTAAAAAGGACTCGAGCGCTAAAGAAGACTCGAGTCTCGAGTCTCGCGTTCAAGAACTCGTATAGACTTGAGTTCTTTATTCTTAAGAGTCTTATTGTTATGAGTCGAGTCGTGTAATGCAGAGTCGAGCTCTAAATTTAGGACTCAAAGACTCGAGTTCTTTACAACACTACTTACACGTCTGTCTCGCCTACTTACCGCCGAATCGATTATTACCAAATCGAATAGAATCTTTTATAACTTCATTTTCTAATGTGATTAAGAATAACATAAATGATTACTTTCTACTCGCCGGAGATTTTAATTTAATGTCTATAGTGTGGGAAAATAGTGCACCAATATTTCTAAAAAAAGGGTCGATCGAACTTCAAAACGCATCTATGAATTTATTTAATAAATGTAACTTTTTTGGACTAGATCAGTATAATTTTAATCGTAATTTTTATGGTAATACCTTAGATTTAATTTTCAGTAACTTTCCTTTGGATTTACGGTTATCAACAAATCACATCACCAATGAAGTCGCGGCCCATCCACCCTTGGAGATTGACGCCACTAACATTACAGTACCCGCGATAATACCTGCTCCACGGATAAAATATATTTACAGAAAAGGAGAATATGACAAAATATGCGAACACTTAGATGGATACGACTGGCGAGCGCTTCTTAATAACGGTACAGTCAACGATGCAACTTATGCCCTTTATGTCATTTTGTATGGAATAATTGACAAATTCATACCCCAAAAAGTACAAAAAGCTACACTACGTTACCCCTCTTGGTACAGTACACCTCTTATAAAGATGATTAAAAAAAAGTACAAATATCATTCTAGATGGAAGAAGTACAATAATCCTATAGACTATGACACCTTTTCACTCTTACGTAAAAGGGTGAAACAAATACAAGTACAGTGTTACAATTGTTACATAACAAGAGCGCAACAAGGAATTAAAGTTAACCCCAAACTTCTTTGGTCGTACGTTAAGTCAAAAAGGAAAAACGTTGCCAATTATCCTAAATCTATGTATTTTGAAAACAAAATATTTGACGATATAGATCAAATATGCTCTGCTTTTAATACTTATTTTGAAAAATCGTTTTGTCCGCCGTGCAACAAATATTCAGATTGTGTAGAACTGCTCGACCAACATCTTCGTCTGTTGCACACTATTATTGTCTCTCGTGATGATGTTCTTACACAGTTGCAAAAGCTAGGCAGGAACAAAGGTCCCGGCTGTGATAATATCCCTCCCATATTCTTAATAGAATGTGCTGCTTCTTTAGCCCTCCCGGTTTCCATTATCTTTAATCGATCTTTTTGTGAAGGTCAGTTTCCACCAATTTGGAAAACTGCACATATTGTGCCGATACATAAAAAAGGTTCTAAGTTGCACGTTGAACACTACCGGCCCATATCAATTTTGAGCATACTAAGCAAAGTCATGGAAAAAATTGCATATAATCACCTTTATCCATTCATTAGTGATTGCATCCCATCACAACAGCATGGATTCCTCAAACATCGATCAACTCTTACGAATCTAGCTGTTCTCGTTAGTGACATACACTCAAACAACAACCCCTCTCATCAGGTAGACGTGATCTACACGGATTTCGAAAAGGCTTTCGACCCCGTAGATCACGTCATCCTTTTACAAAAACTTTATGGTTTAGGCATAAGAGGCGACATGTATAGATGGATCCGCTCTTACGTCACAAACAGAAATCAGGCTGTGGTCATCGGAGGACATAGATCGGAACTTGTCAGAGTGACGTCAGGCGTTCCACAGAGTTCCCTCCTGGGTCCTTTGCTGTATATTTCTTTTTTACATGACATCGACAAATGTTTCCGGCATGCTAGTTTTCTTATGTATGCCGATGATACAAAGATATATATGGATATAAAAACAAAACATGACTGCGAACTCCTTCAACTTGATCTTGACAGACTGAATAATTATTATATTAGAAACAGAATTAATGTAAATATACTTAAATGCAATACAATCACGTATACGAGAAAGAGACAACCTATATCTCATACATATTACCTGAATGATATTCCCATTAAAAAGGTTGATGCTATGTTGGACTTAGGTATGATTCTTGATGCTAAATTATCCTATACACGTCACATTGAATCAATAATAGAAAAAGCATATAAAAACCTTGGTTTTATTCTTCGCGTTAGTCAACCTTTTACTGATATTGAGTGTATAAAGATGCTATATTATGCATATGTTCGTAGCATTCTTGATTATTGCAGCCCAATATGGACTCCACAATATATATCTCATGCACAATCAATCGAAAAGATACAATGCAAGTTTTTGAAACATCTTAACTATCGCACTCATTACACAAATATTTACGATATGTCATGTAAAAAACACAAAATGCTGACATTACAGCAGAGGCGACAACTTACTGACATGATATTTCTGTATAAAATATGTAGAGGTCCAACAAACTGTTCCTATCTTACTGAAGCCACTGTTAAATTAGCTATCCCAAATCGACGTCCAAAGCGTTTGGAATATACTCCCACTTTTTATTTACCTTTGATAAAAACTAACTACGAACAAAATGCTATTACTCATAGACTACGTGAGACATATAACAAAAACTTTCACGATATCGATATTTTTAACCTTACACTTTACTCCTTTAAAAGAAATATTACCTATAAATTATTGTGTACTTAATATAGCCTGAATTAGAAACTATTAGTTATGAATGTATATACATAAAAAATAATATTATTTAAATATCAATAACATTTGTGTAATATTAATAGCACACTCTTACACTCACCTTTATGCAACGAATACACAAATACACACACACACACATACACACACACCCTCACACACGCACACACATGTTACACCCATTAGATCTAAACTGTATATGTACATAATATTAGTTGAACTACTGATCTACAAATTTTTTTTTTTTTTGTTTTGTGTTTTTTATCTTTCTTTTTATTATGTATTTTTTTTTCTTCTAAATTCACTACATCTCTCTTTTAACAAGGATGATTTGTTTTATTGTTTCTATTTTTTATTATTACTAGATATTCGCTCTTCTTGTATTTGTAAAACTTGACTTACTTGACTTATTGTCCTATGTCCCCCGGGTGGGGCAGAGGGCGTCCACAACAGTCTTCCATCCCGATCGGTCTTGAGCTTCGCGTTTAATCTCGCTCCAGGTCTTCCCTATTCTTTTCGCTTCATCTGTTACGGTGCGCCGCCAGGATTGCTTGGGGCGACCACGCTTGCGCTTTCCCTGGGGATTCCTGTCCATCGCTTGCTTTGGGATGTGACTTGGGTCTCTGCGCAGCGTGTGGCCAATCCAGTTCCATTTGCGGCGCTTGATCTGATGGTCGATCGGGGTTTCGTGGCAGCGTTCCAATAGTTGTTCGTTGGATATTTTCTCGGGCCAGAATATACCGAGAATTCGGCGAAGGGAACGATTCACAAAGACCTGGAGACGGTGCGAGATGGCTTTTGTAACCTTCCACGTTTCGCACCCGTATAGCAGTACGGACTTAACGTTTGACGCGAATATTTTCAGCTTGACTCGCTGGGTCAATTTCCGTGACTGCCACACCGGCCGAAGTTGTGCGAAGGCTGCTCTGGCCTTGGCAATCCGCGAAGCGATGTCCTCTTCGGTACCCCCCGTTTCCGACACGACGCTACCGAGGTAAGTGAAGCTGTGGACGCGCTCCACATCCTCTGCACCAATCCGCAGTGGAGTGTTGTTCCCGACACCAGCGCGCATCTCCTGGGTCTTCCGCGTGTTAATTCTTAGTCCCGCAGTAATTGCCTCCCTGTTCAGGTCGTTCAGCTTAGACTGCATACCGCGATGCGTGTGGCTCAGCAGGCATAGGTCGTCTGCGTAATCAAGGTCCTCAAGAACATGGGTCACGCCCCACTCTATCCCACGTCGCCTGTCGAGGTACGCGCGATGCATAATCCCGTCGAGAACAACCAGAAAGAGAAGCGGCGAGAGTAAGCAGCCCTGTCGGACGCCGGCATGTACTGCGATGTCTTCGGAGATGAGGCCGTCATGTGTCACTCTGCAGGAATAATTTCTGTAGATGGCCTTTAAGAGGTTGAGTATCTTCTCCGGTACACCAATGTCAGCCAGTCGAGACCAAATGCTTTCCCACTTCAGCGTATCGAAGGCTTTTTCGAAATCAACAAAGGTAAGGTAAACCTCCCTTTGCCATTCTGATGCCTGCTCGAGGATGATGCGCAAAGTGTTGATCTGGTCGGTGCACGAGCGGTTGGGACGGAAGCCAGCCTGCTCCTTGCGGATCAGAGGTTCAATAGCTCCCGACAGCCTATCTAGGATGATCCTGCAGAACACCTTCGATGGTATCGAGAGCAGAGTGATACCCCTCCAGTTGTTGCATTGGCTTAGGTCGCCCTTTTTTGGTACCGTTATTAAGAGCCCCTTGTTCCAGTCTTCAGGTAGCTCTTCATTCGACCATATGTTCTGGATCAGAGGTGTAAGGGCTTCTACGGCGAAGGGTATGTCAGCCCTCAACATTTCCGCGGTGATAAAATCCAGGCCTGGAGCTTTGCCGGTCTTCAGTGAAAGGATGGCTCTCGTCACTTCCTCGCGGGTTGGGGGGTCGACACTAATGTCCAGTTGCCCAGGAGGTGAGGGCGTGCACCACGGCACAGCCGGCGCAGTTGATGCTGTTGAGCGGAAGATGTCCTCGAAATGCTCGCGCCAGCATTGCAGTTGCCCCTCAGATGTTGCGATGAGCTGCCCATCCCTCGACCTCAGCGGCCTCCTCTTCGGCTTACTGCTTCCAGCCAGGGTCTTGGTCGCTTTGTATAGCTCTCTCAGGTTGCCGGTGTTAGCAGCGTGTTGGGCTTTATCAGCAATGTCGTCTGCCCACATCCGCATATCCTTCCGCGTGCTGCGATAGATCCGCTTGCGGATCAGGCGGTATTGCTGTCTGAGATCAGCCATTTGCGTTGCGTTGCTGGTTTGCAGCAGTCTCAGGTGAAGGTCCCTACGGTCGCCGATGAGCTGCCAGGTGGTCTGAGACATCCAGTCCTCGCGGGAGCGCGCCGCGTGCCCCAAGACGGCGGAGCTGGTCTCTGAGTAGACCATTTTGATTCGATTCCACTCTCCGTCTATGGAGCCCACATCTGCGTTGAGGCTGGAGAAACTGTTTCGCAGTTCGAGCTGGAACTTGGTGCGGGTGTCAGGCACTCTGAGCTTGGTGACGTCAAACCTCCTACCCACCTTTCCAGGTCCGCCGGCTGGTCGTGCCACCGCGACCTTGAGGCGCAGCTCGGCAACAACCAGGTGATGGTCGCTGTCGACATCTGCTCCTCTCCGGTTACGGACGTCGAGCAACGAGGAGCGCCATTTGGAGCTAATGACGAGGTGGTCAATCTGGTTCTTGGTCCTGCCATCGGGTGAATTCCAAGTGTGTTTGTGGACATCCTTGTGAATAAACAGAGTGCCTCCGATGGTCAGATCGTGGTGTTGGCAGAACTCTACGAAGCGATCTCCATTCTCATTGCGAACTCCAAGGCCCCTTGTTCCCATGTGCCGCTCACAGTTGGTGTTGTCACTCCCGACTTTAGCGTTCAGGTCTCCCATGACGATGACAATGTCTTGCTTTTTGATCCGCTTCAAGGTGGCGTTTAGCGCATTGTAGAAGTCGTCCTTGGTATCGTCTGTAGCAGTGTTGGTGGGAGCGTAGCACTGCACAATGGAGATCTTTCGGGCTCTTGAGTTAAAGCGGGCCCAGATGATTCGGTCTGAGATCGGTTTCCAGTCCAAGAGACTTTTCTTAGCGGCATCGGAAAGGAGCATACCGACACCGTATTCCAGAGTGTCTCCCTCACTTTCCTTACCAGAGTAAAGAAAAGTCAAGCCCTTGGACGTTCTCAGTTCCCCGAAGCCAGTCCTGCGCACCTCGCTGAGGCCTAGAATCTGCAACTTGTAACTAAGCAATACTGCTTCCGCTTGGGCTAGTCTGCTGTCATCGCTAAGGGTCCGTATGTTACAGAAAGCTATTCGTGTCCGTTTTTTCATGCCAAAGGTCGTCGTTGTAGAATCGGTCCGGTTTTCTGCTGTTTCTGTTTCATTAATCATTTTATTTTAGGCAAGTGGGTGATTAACCCACTGTACCCTAGCCTGGTGGTGGGGGTGCCACCTTGGAACTCCCAGGCAAATTCGGTTTTGTTTCGGGTATCCTCCCTAGTGAGATGGTTCTGTTTTAAGGCGCAGAATGCTCGCCTGTGCCCTGCATCCGTCGGCTCAGCTGCAAGCTCGAGATTCGAGGTAGTGGACACGCGTGGCGTGACTGCAGCAGGTCCCGGGGTGGTCGAACTTGGACGTGGATGCGCGGACTGGCCGGGGCTCTGCGTATATCGGTGTCCCACTACTGGACACTGCAGATGGCTACTTGGCACTTTATAGGCAATGCCGACCTCACTACGTCAGCAATTACCACCAAGACCATACCACCGACTTCCCACCCCATTATTAGCCAATGTTTAGAATAATGTACTTGTCTAATATAAATGTAATGTGCTGTTGAAATAAAAATAAAATAATATAATATAACCAAACCAGGTTTCATCGCCGAAGCAAATTCCTTCTTGAGCCCGTGTTACTTAACGTCGGTGATCTAACGACAAACTATCTAACGATCACGACTGTAAAATCTCATATCTCGCAAATCACAACATATTCATAACAATATATGTATTCATTTTTCATGGGCCTGATTTAAATATCTACCCAATAGTTTAGCATAAAACTTAATAATAAAAAACAATATTACAGATATAAGAATACTTGGCAAACAAACCTAGTTTTGTCCACTCCGGAAGGGATTAAAGCACATGAATGTATATTTATGTATGCTTATTACAAAATTTAAATTCCGAAAAACATTTTTACTTTACTGCAGCTATATATAATAATGACTAGTGTGCTAGTCTGGGACTTAAAAAGAATGCTAACTATCTGTCATCCGTCATGTTGTAGGTAAGGGGTGACTAAGGTACTAAGGGTAAATGAAATAATATTGAGCAATGGGATAGAAAAACATGTCTCCAGACTCCTGTCCACCCCAGGTGGGCTAACAATCACACTCAACCTCTGACTACCCTGAATGGGATTACGGTCGATATGCATAATAAAATTCATTGAAGGAATAAATAACCTATGCATAAAGGTCAGCCTACCTACTGGAAAGAAAGCTAAAGTGATGTCAGTATGTATCTTCTCGACTTCTTGTCATAATGTCTGCATCTGCAACATCAAACGATAAATCATAATAACTTATTTTTCATGATTGTTTCTAATCATGTCTGATATATGCATAGCACAAGCATGACTGCCGCATGAATGATTTGACATTGTCAAATATGGCGTTGCATCAAGTAAAATGCCTCTTAAAATACACATGTAGAATATATCAACTTTAGCAGTTCACTTCAAAAGACAAAAAGCGCTTCAAATACAATCAGCAACAACCTGAAATAATAAAATGTTTATTTTTAAACACTTGTGACTTATACTCATTTTTTTTACTATGTGAGACCTGGTCGTTTCACGATAAATTAAAAAAGATATAAATACCTTTATTTTACCCGATGTTTCGACCCAGTAGCATAGGCTGTGGTCGCGGGAAGACTGGCGTTTCAGCTAATGTCTGTCTACCTTCACAATTGGATTTTTTGTTAATTCATAGCACGACACACTACACTCACACTATCCGAAGACACATCTGTATTTACGCCACGCGAATATAATAGCATGATTACCGGTTGCAAGTTTCCGAAACCCTAAAACCATCCTCACGATTGAAATTATTGGGATCTTTTTTAATTTCAATAGCCTCACGAACAACCATGGGATAATAATGTTGTTCTGTAAAGATGATTTGAGATTGATGTAATTGAATCCAATGGTTTGAACCAGACATCAACAACAAAATGGTTACTTATTGTTTTCCTAATTTCACTTATTGAACTAAGAAATAACTGATCTGTCGTGATTATCTAGCGGTATAGCTGTGTTCGCCAACAAAATGGACGTGCTCTCACTCGGGTATTAGCTACGGGCTGCTGTACTATCTAATTTTATTCGACACGACCGGCACAAGTGTACATTCTCCATAAAAATTTGTATGAACATATTGCGGCCAAAATTGGATGCTTAACCAGCTTGAACGCTGCTATATTATGTACACAGTACCTAATATGTTGTTAGTTGGATTATTTAGTATTTTGAGAATCCATTAATGTATACTTATATTATACATGTGAAATGATTATAGTTTTAAGAGATTCGCGATTTATACTCATGATTAATAACCATTCGGCTCAGCATGATCGTTTAGTTTAGTTTAGTTTGTAGGGCTCCGTGGTTTCCGCAATTAGTCCCCACTGGGACCATTTTGCGTGATGTCGCTGACTATTCCAGCCAGCCCAGCACCCGCCAGAAGCGCAGAAGACGCCTAACGTCTTCACAGGCTTCCCGAAGCGACCCCGGTTTCCCAAGGATTTTAGCCCGTTCTTCAGCCACGGCCCAGCACTCCAGGACAATGTGGCCAATGGTTTCAGTGGAGTCAATGCAGCCCCTGCACAGAGGGCTATCCGTGATTCCGAGCTTGAATAGGTGCCCGTTTAGTCTGCAATGGCCGGTGATATTTTCGGTCATCACACGCAGTTCTCTTCTCGTTAGTTGAAGTAATTTGTTCGTTAATTTGGGGGCCAACTCCGGAAAAACTTCCTTTGAATGGCTCGAGCCATCGAGTTCCCTC
Source organism: Leucoptera coffeella (assembly GCA_030578115.1). NCBI lineage: Eukaryota > Metazoa > Arthropoda > Insecta > Lepidoptera > Lyonetiidae > Leucoptera > Leucoptera coffeella. Next base: position 235,984 of record JAMBLF010000051.1, on the reverse strand, counting down.
CATCTCAAATTTTGTAGTTCCCTGGTCCAGGTTCTTATCCATGATCTGAACTTGCTGAAGGGGAGGGGCAACAAAGGCTCCGGAGCCACCAAGGCCGCCCCCGCGCCCCTTCTTGCAAGCTCATCCGCTGCGTCGTTCCCGAGTGATCCACTATGTCCTCTAATCCACTGCAGTGTCACACTATTCATAATGGACACCTTGGTAAGCTGGAGATGACACTCGTGTATTAGCTTTGATGTTATTGTCGTACTGGACAGCGCCATCAAGACGGAAGCGCTGTCCGAGACCACCTTTATGTGGTATCCCTTGAGTCCACGTCGTAGAATGGCGACCGCCGCTTCGATAATTGCTACACATTCACATTGGAATATGGAGCTGTGGACCCCCAGAGACAGTGATATATTTATGTTGAGATCTATTGAGTATATACCCGCTTTAGTGCCATTATGGGTTTTGAAGCCATCCGTGTATATACGGACGTACTTGGTGTCCGCTCGATCTCCGTCTTCCTGCATGTTGATGCTGTAGTTTTTTTGCATTGCCCACACAGCAGGGATTCTGTCACACGATGCCCCCAACAGCGGTTCCCTTGCCAGGGCCCTTATTAGTATCCTAGTGTGAGGACAGTCGCTGCGAGCCCAGTGGCCCGAGTTATCGATTCTAATTGCGGCCATAGTAGCTTCTTGCTGAATGTACAAATCCAAGGGCGCTAAGTCCACCAAAGGGACCTCAAGGGCAGCCGATGGAGTTGTCCTCATGCATCCGGTTATTGCGGTCGTAGCGATTCTCTGGAATCTTTGAAGTTTCTGTACCACCGTGGACAATTCAGTTCTTTGGCACCAGACGACTGATCCATAAGCCACTACGGGCCGGATCAGCGTCGTGTACATCCACTTGGTAATTTCAGGTTTGAGGCCCCATGTTTTGCCTATAAGCCGTTTGCACTGGAAGAAGAGCCCGCAGGCCCTTGCGAGCTTCTTGTCCAAATGCTTGTTCCAGCGTAAGTTGTCATCAAGAATTATCCCCAAGTATTTCACCTTTGTTGCCAGGGACAGGCGCTCGCCAAACAGCCGTGGCAGCTTTAGTGGCGCCCTTTACCTCCTCTTGGTGAACAACACAAGTTCAGTCTTTCACGGATTCACAGACAGTCCGTTATTTCTACACCAATCTTCGACCGTCCTGAGCGCCATACCCATCCTGTCGCACAATGTTCTCTCAACAGGCCCGGGCTTCAGGAGAATGGCAATGTCATCAGCATAGCCCACGGTGAAGAAGGATCTGTGATTCAGCTCCGTGATGAGCCCATCAGCCACCAGATTCCAGAGAAGTGGCGAAAGCACACCTCCCTGAGGGCAGCCCTGCAACCTGAGCACGCACAGCCCCCCCACAGTCACGGTGACGGCCCTGCCCTTCAGCATGCCGTCCACCCAACCAGCGAGGGCGGGCTCAACGCCATGCCCCTCTAGGGCCCGTGCTATGCTCACAAAGCTCGTTCTGTCGAATGCTCCCTCAATGTCGATGAAGCATCCCAGCGTAGACTGTTTGTAGTGGATGGCCTGCTCCACGCGTGCAATTACAGTGTGTAATGCTGAGTCCGTTGATTTGCCTTGAGTATACGCATGTTGGTTTTTGTGTAGTGGTGCACTTATTAGTGTTGTGTTTCTTATGTGTTTGTCGCATATCCTCTCCAGTGCCTTTAGAAGAAATGAAGTGAGACTTATCGGCCTGAAGGACTTTGCTTGTGAGTAGTCACTTTTACCCGGTTTCGGTATGAATATTATTTTGACTTCCCTCCATCGGCTTGGTGTGTAACGAAACGCCAGGCAGCCCGTGTAGATGGAGATGAGATGGCCACAAAGGGGGCCAGAGCACCAACGCATCAGTCCGGGAAAAACACCATCGAAGCCAGGTGATTTAAATGGATGGAAGCTGTCGATTGCTGCAAGAACTGCTTCGGCGGTTATTATGGATTTTGCCGCGTCCCAGTCGTTCACATTCGGTTGAAAACCCGGTGCATCGTCATTACTTTCCACGTCAGCACGAATGCTTCCTGGGAAGTGCACATCGAGCAAGAGAGAACAGGTCTCTAGATCCGTTTCGGTGTAGGTACCATCTGGTTTTTTAAGCCGCTCCGGTGTTCTGGGCGACTCTTTCTTAAGTACCTTGGTTATTCTGCTGGCTTGATCAGTCGTTTCAATGTTACTGCAGAAATGACGCCAGCTATTTCTTTTGCATTTTCTGATTAGTTTCTTGTATTTTATCAGTCGTCGTCGTCCCTAGTATTCATTGCTCTGTTGAAGAGTTTGCGCATTTTGTTTCTAAGGGTTTCCATCTCCGGACTCCACCATTTTGACCCCTTGTTGGCCTTCCTGTTGGAATCCACGAGCGGGCACGATTCCTCGAAACTAGTTATTCAAAATCAAAAAATCAAAATCTATTTATTTGTGAAACATGTGTACAAAAGATCTTAATCTAAGTTACAGGGTCTCAACATGCTCTGCCGTCATGCTTCGGCGTACAAATCAATTATAAAAATGTCAAAAAATAAATAGTTCAAATTAAAATTACATTGCAATTATAAATCAAAAGTATAAATAGTCAATGTCAAAATATATTAGGTGCATCATATAATTATCGATTAATCAGCAATTATAAAAATGTCAAAAAATAAATAGTTAAAATTAAAATTACATTGCAATTATAAATCAAAAGTATAAATAGTCAATGTCCAAATATATTCAGTGCATCATATAATTATCGCTTAAGAGATTTATCATTAAAAAATTCTTTAATAGAATAGTAAGCTCTATCTAGTAGGAGCTTCTTAAGCTGAACTTTAAACACGGCCAGCAGCTCTATCTGTTTCAGTGACTTAGGCAAGGCATTAAAGACACGAGTCGCCATCCCTGAAACATTGTTTGAAACGCAGGCGGTTCGGTGTCTCGCCGTAATTATATCAAACCTATGCCGCTGCCGCCTATTCTGAACAAATAAATTTCTATTTAATGCCACAAAAACACAAATTTCGAATATATAGAGCGAGGGAAATGTCAAAATTTTTAAATCTTTAAAGTGCTCCCTACAACTGTCCGTTGGCTTTAAGTGCTGTACTGCTCTTATGCATCTCTTTTGCGCCTTGAAAATCATTTCTCTTTGTGAGCAATTTCCCCAAAATATAATACCGTACCTAAGTGCAGATGCAACATACGAATGGTAAGCGACCAACAATGCACCCCTATTAACTTTTTTTGATAGCTGATACAGCATGTAAGAGAATTTACTCAATTTTTCACAAACATGAAGAGAGTGTGTTTTCCATGTCAAATTGTTGTCAATGTGTATTCCTAAAAATTTTGTTACATCTATCTCTTGTATATTATAATTTAAGTGTTGTATGTCAAGTTGTAATTTACTGTTAGATTTGATTGAGAATGTCATTAGTTTTGATTTATCTAGGTTAATTTTTAAATTATTAGATTTAAGCCACTCAAGCACGCGGATCAAAGTGTTCTGTATGTTTTCTCTATGTCGTTCTATATTATCATTTTGAAACAAAATAGTACTGTCATCCGCGAATAATATAGTCGGGTGATTAGCTATACTCGGCATGTCATTAATGTATATTAAAAATAGTAAAGGACCCAGTATGGAACCCTGTGGAACACCTGCCCTGACATCGAGTAAGCCCGACCTGTACTCTATTTCCGTTTTTGATTTAGGACAAATCTTCGTTACCGCTGTTTGCTGCCTACGTGATGATAAGTATGATTCAAGTAGGTCCAAGGAAACCCCTCTGATACCATATGCAAACATTTTCTGAATGAGGATAGAAGTTTTTACATGATCAAATGCCTTTGAGAGGTCCATATATAGTGCAGTAGTAAAGAGTTTCCGATCTAATCCCTCAAGAACCCTAGTCAGAAGATCATAAATAGCTGAATTTACTCCCATGTTCTTTCTAAACCCTTTTTGTTCAGGTGCAAGCAACATATATTTCTCTAAGTATGTATAGAGGGAGTTGTATATGACCTTTTCGTATATTTTTGATATAACTGGTATGAGTGCCACGGGCCTATAGCTATGCAGGTCAGTTTTGTCACCTTTTTTGTATAAAGGTTTGATTACACTAATTTTAAGTGAATCCGGAAAAACCCCGCATTCTATCGAGAGATTTATCAAGTAAGCGATGATAGGGGATATTTCCTGTGCTGTGTATTTCAATACCTTGGTACAAATGTCATCATAACCGACACTAGAAGTATTTTTTAACGAACGTATTATATTTGAAATGTCATCAGGAGTCGTTGGCTTAATGAAGAGTGAATTAGAATTGTGTGATGTCAGATTATTATTACAAAGTTTGTTAGAATTTGTTATTTGTGCATTATATGTAAAAAATGAATTAAATGTCTCAGTTATGTCCTGTGGATTTGTTATGTCAGTATTATTACATTTAATATGAGGTACGTCATCTCTAGGAAAACATTGTTTGATGCCCTTGATTATTGTCCATGTAGCCCTAGACTTGTTGTCTGATGTATGTATGTAGTTATTGTTTCGTGCATATTGAGTCAATTTTATGATCTTTTTTAAGCGTTTAGATACAGCTTGAAACATATGCTTGGTTTTTCTGTTTCCGGATACTCTATGTTCCCATAAGAGCTTTCTTTTCAGCCTACAGCATTGTTGGATTCCCTTACTCATCCAATTCTGCCTCCCTGTAGACGAGACCCTGATACGAATTACCGGAAAGCAAAGGCAGTACAACAATTTAAACAAGTCATAGAAACTGGAGTAAGCCAAGTTTGGGTCTTTTTCACTGAGCACATCATTGAAGGTCAAACAGCTTAGATAATATTTAAACTTTGACAGATTATCCCTAGAAAAATCCCGTCTGTACTTATACCAATAGTTTAAAACACATGTTTTTTTCACGGGATATGTTAGTATCTGCGCTGTGTGGTCGGAAATACCAAGTTCCACAACCTCGGCCTTGCAGCCTCTCACGCCATGAATGAAATTGTCAATACACGTTTGACTAATTAGACGTGTAGGAATTTTAATTTCGAGTTTCAAATTAAAACCCAAGAGAAGCTGTTCAAATAATGTTGTGGCTTTGTTAGGTTTGAGTCTATTGATATTGAAGTCGCCACATATAACAATCTTTGATTTATACACTTCTACATGTTGTATTATTTTCTGAAATTGTTCGAAAAATATATTTATTTTGTTCATTGAATTATTCGGTACTCTATACATACAGATAATAACCACTTTATGAGTGAGCAGGCTTATGCCACAGCATTCAATTACATTCGTTATACAGTATTTATTCAATTCTACAATTGCTTTGAACTCCAGTCCATTACGTACAAAGATACAAGAACCTCCATTTCGCTTAAGACGAGCAAAACACGCTGCAAGTTTATAATTTTGGAACATCAAGAGAGAGGTATCAGTTTCGATCATATTATGTTCAGTTACACATATCACATCAATAGTGCGATGAACCGAGAGGTCCGTTAAATGTATACTAAACTCATCTATTTTACTCAAAAGTCCATTGATATTTTGGTGCAATATGTTAATGTGTTTATAAACGAAAAAAACTACTGTGATTGTTCCCTTCAACCGTCGTACTAGACTTTTTTACATTGAGACTATTCATTTCGTTTACTATCTTTATATTATTATTGTCAATAGGTTTGTCATGTTCGTTATATGTCAGGTTGTGATTAATTAAGTTTATGTCGATATATTGTTTTAGACATTCAAAGATTATAGAAAGGCCGATATTATTGACGCGGCCATTGTTTTTCGAGAACATTGTATAATCATAGTACAGACAGTTATTTGTATCGAAAATTTGTGCGTATTCATTTTGAATGAAGTCGTAGAATAACAAATCATTGAATTTTTCAATTCTACTATTGTGTAAGTTATAATAATTCCCTAATTTATATGTCGGTAAAAATACTATGATATTGGTATGTTTACATTTTTCTAACTTTTCCCTAATGTTGATGATGGTTTCATAGTAGTTTCCTGTTTGACGAAAATCTTTCTCTCCAATCATTATGAGGCAGTAATCTTTTCTGGTGTAATCTTGAACAACCAATTCAATATCCGCCAGCATTTCAGTGATAGTTCTATTTGGGAGTAAATGACGGCAAACCTGGAAACTATCTCCATACAGTCTCATGATGGTTTTACGTTCATTTTGTCTAGTGTTGGTAGATATTATTAGCATTTTACGTTGTGTTTTTGCCGCCATATTTCCTCCCTGAAGGGGAGTTTTTTGAGTGCTGTTATTTATGTTACACTCACTTTTTTTCTTATTATTTTTTCTGTCTTTAGTTTTATTTGTCTTAGTTTCTGTCTGTGTTTGTTTATCCTGTCGTATATAGGGTACAGGTGTTGTGGGAGTTTGAGATTGTTTTTTTATTCTCTTTTTTGGAGTTGGTGTTTTAGAGGACAATTGTTTAAGAAATCCTAACTTGTTTTTGAGCTCCATATTCTCCTTTTCAAGTGAGGTGTTCTTTAGCGTCAGAGTTTCAATTTCTTTGTGGGCGCTTTCGAGTTCTATTCTCAATTTATCTAGCTCCGTGTGCATTGACGACTTAATCGAATCATCTTCGGATAATTCAGGAAGACTCGTTGTGCTGACGTTTATCTCTGTGCTTACGGTACTTGTATTTACCTCCGAGTTACTTCGAGGACGTCTAAATGTTATGTTATTGAAAAAACTCATCTTTATTGCTTTGGTGCGAAATCAATATATCCAAATTATCCTTATTTAAGCATCAATTTATTTAATCAATAGTAATTAATTTAAAATGTAAGATGCCAAAGGTTGTAATACTAGAGTGTAGTCAGTCAACTATACTTGATGTTGGTGAAATTGTCACAAAATATCAACTGTCAGTCATTAGTCAAATGTCATTCCTTCTCATGATTCATATAGTCATTATTTACGTTTGAGGGTTATTTTAAATTGTATAAATATCCTTAATTAATTGTTAATTGTGGTAGTTTCTTAAATTAATATTTTAAAAATTGTTAACGTTGTTTAAATATTATGACTAATGAAGATAATGAGAACAATCTGACCTTATTTAATCCTGTTCTTCTTTGTGGTTGAGGTTATATAAACATCATAGTGTTCAATCTATACTCCTGGGGATATCAGTAGAAAAAAACCTCCTTTATCTAATCTTCTTCAGTACAATAAATCACTGTTTTGTTGAATAAGTTGTAGCAAAAGTAATTAAGTGAAATTTCAGAGCTTCTCAACAAAAAATCAAAGAGATTCTTTGCGAACCAACAAATTTACTGGTGACTAAGTTTATGCACAAAAACCTCACTGATTGCCCCAATTATTAATTTATACACTTAACACGTCCGTTCTCTTCCAAGTGACACATGTCAAAATTCATATTAAAGCAGTAGTTATTGCTTCCACGTGATTATTAATTTCATTACAAGTTTTGTATGAGCTATATACGTTTATGTTATTAAGCGATGCCGCAGCAAGCCGGGAATATCGTTTACGGCTGGTTCTTCTAGGGTCTCTGTGTGGTTTACTTACAATAGTTTCCGTTGTCATCTCAAAACGAATCCACCTATGGTCCGAGCACGACGCTTCGTCCGACACGTGCCAACCCCGCACTAGGTCGCCGACGCGTTCGGAGGCCAGCGTCAGGTCTATAATAGTTTGGGCTCTGGAAGTTACATAAGTAGGTTCGGACCCGTGATTAATAATGCTTAAACTGGTAGAGGACAGAAACCGGACTAATTCCTCACCTCTCCTGTTTGTACTGCTGCTGCACCACAGTGTGTGATGCGCATTCGTGTCCGCGGCAATGACCAGTTGTAGTCCATTACGCTCGCAGTGGCCTGCCAGTTGTGCCAGTTCCGCAGTAGGCATCTCGCCGTCACTCGGCAAGTAGGCCGACGCTAGTATGACCTGCGGGAGCCCCACATCGTGGTAACGTAGTTTAATGGTAGTTAGATCTCTGGAACAGAACTCGGTCATTAATACATGCGATACATGATTTGGAATGTATATACATGATCTTGGGTTGGTTATATTTATGACTGCTAGTATCTTACCATTTCTGCAAGGCAGTCCTTGTATTTTTCCATTGTTGATCCATGGCTCCTGGATCAGCGTTATGGTATTGTGATTTGCCTCCAGCTCCCTGCGCAAGGTGGTCGCAGCAGTCCGGCTGTGCTGGAGGTTGGTCTGAATAATTTTGATTGAGCGAAGGGGAGGAGCCGACAGAGCCATCGTCCTCGCCGTCCAAAGTGAGGGTGTCTTCTGACAACTTCCCTTCGCTGGTAGTGTGGCCCAGTACAGAGGGGGTCGGAGTGGCCGCCGGCAGCGGCGGCACACCCGACCCCGTGCCGCTGCAGCAGGGGTCAGATGGGTCGGGGGCCGAACCAACCAAAACGTCCTCCCTCCTGTAAGGCCGCGCGTAAATGGAACCAAGAGGCCAGCTCATCCTGTATTGGTTGGTGGCGAGTCTGTTAGCCTCTTGTTCCGGTATTCCTAGGGTCAGGTTTGCACCCCCATCATCCCTACGGTCGATGGAGTACAAAGTCCACCCACCCACGCAGTACTCGGGATTGTACCATTTTAGGACCTTTTGAAGGTCAGTGATGTTTTCCGGAGCTTGAAGCACGAACACTCCCAACTTCAACCTTTGAGGGATTTGGGATTGTTGCACCACGCGGAGTCGAGTTCCTTCCTTTGGTGAAGGAATGGTGTCTATGTTGCTAGATAACCACGCAAGGGCGTGATCGTCTTCGCACCACATTTTTAAGGCCACGTCGCTGTGGAAAGTTTTCCCCCGGAAACGGACCAGTTTGCTGTCGGTTATCGCGATCTTTATGAGGCGGTCGTACAGGTTCTTCTTGATAACCTCCGTTTGATTAGCTGATAGTTCGGTGAAGGGCTCAGTGATGACTGCAACACACAGCGGTTTATTCTTGAGCTGCATCGCCTCCGCGTAGGTGGTTGCGCTCCTGTGGTGGTGTAGCGATTTCGGTGTCGAACCCGCTGGTTTGGCGCGCTTGCTGCCAGCTTTTGGCGAGATGGAGTCATCCTGTCTCGCCCTTTTGGAGGGTTTCTCCGTCGCTGGTTGCGCTGGTGGTACTGGAGGAGCACCGGTGTGCTTCGGTACCTTCCTACCTGCACGTCTTCCGCGAGCCCCGCGCGCCCTCTTTTTGTCTCCTCCCCCATTTGGAGAGTTAGGTCTAGGGCTAGACGTGGCTGGTGCCGTAGCACTCGCCTGCGCAGGAGCACGCTCAGACGCACATTCGGCAGGCACCGAACCCTTGGCTGCAGTAGAACCGTGGTTCCGCGCCGATTTTTGGGTCCCAGAGTTGTTTGAGAGTTGTTTCCCTTTTTTACTTCTTTTGCGGTGGGAGACTGCACTCCAGTCCCTACCGACAAAAGGTTCAGGGATAGCGTCGCGGAGGTCAGCGAGGCTAATGCCATCAGCAGCTCAGCTACGCGCCGCAGGAAGTGATTGTGATAATTCGTGCGCTACCGAAGTTGCTGCACGGTTGGAGACCAGCGCTTCCGAAGAGGCTGCATGGTCGGATTTTGTTTTGTTGGTTTGGTTTATTTTGTCATCCATATTATTATTGATTTTTATCTTCATTCCACACGGCTCCCCACCCGCCACGGAGCCCAACACGGGGACGCCACGCGATTCACGCCATGGTCGCCAAGGCTACCGGTGGAATATATTTGTCCTCCCCAGGAGCCAGACGAGTCCGCACGAAACGAATCAAACCGCGCGCAAAAACCATGCAGCGTGGTGACGCGCCTCGCCGACTGCCCTCCCCCGGTTCAGACACATCGCCTGACTACTTGCCCAGGGCGGTCGTAGTCGAAGCCGATTGATCCTACATGGCTAGTGTAAGACCACCTGTCTTGGGAGAAATCCGGACCAAAGTGGAGTGTTGCTTCCCCCCGTCCGCGGACAGGGTTCCACTCAGCCACCAGGACTCCTTCATCCCCCCGCACAGAACGCCACGCACGGCAAACACGTGGGTGGCTGATAATAGCTCTGACCATCGTCATATTTTAGCGATGGTCCGAGGCAATGACTCAGCCACATGATCACTGCAGTGGTATTATTATAGACTACATACTAATATTACATAAATTTTACTTCTATAAATATAAGCATATATATTAGCATATATATTATATAACAACTCATGGAAATAGACCAATAACGGGCAGCACCACGAGAAGGTAACTCCCAGACTTGTATTGAGGGTCTTTGCAACCTGTGCTAGCCCCAAGACCATCAGCCAGAACATACACCAAATAAGTGTATGAACTAGGTGCAGATGGATGCAAGCATGGACCTACCCCCGCCCAATCGTGTGAAGCCATATGATACTGTGAGTGTAGTGTGTAGGTCGCGTGTTATTGATAAAAACGTAGCAGCAAGGGTAGTCGGAGAAGAATCTGACAGGGCGCTGCGGTGGAGGCGAAGAAATATGAATCGTCAGTCTGCCCGTGACCATGGCTGCTGCAACGTATACGAAACATTGGGTAAGTAAAAAAAAAACCCTGTTTGAGCCATTATTCCATTTCCATTATTTTTTTTTCAATTTTATGCGCATATGTTAAAAATATAAGCAAAATAATTGGTTTTTAACTCTTCAAACTAATTCTGTAATTAATTTCAGTTTTTCATTATGATACCTTGAAAGTACAGTACGTTAAACTGAAAAATGAAAGCACTCGTTTCGCTCATTTCCGCGAACAATACCCTTAATCAAGATCTTTTTTATCAATTATCATTAAAATTCAATTATCGTTAAAATGCCGGTTGATTCAATGTAAGTAATACGAAAGTTATGATTATATACGGACTTCTTACGATGGATTCAAATAATGACGCATTTGCGGACGTTCTGCTTGAAGCCAGTTCATATATTCAGGTTAGACACACAAATCCCTAATTAACCCCCAATAAGTTTGTATGTGTATAATAAACCCTGAAGAATTTATCATTAGTATTCCACCGTATAAAAGAAAAATTAGGTATTTACTTTAGTTGTGTTGCCGCATATTTCTAAAGCACGCCATACATCTATGATTTTCCATCGATATTGTTTCGTTAAAAATTTGGATAATGTTTCTAATTTCATAAATAATGTAATTGTTGTGTTGTGTTCAATTGTTACGGACATCAAGTTATTTCGAAACACAGTATGTGAGCCTTTATTTAAGTATCGTTGTTTCTAAAATACAGTGCCAGATTGTAAAGGTAAATGGAATAAATTCAAAACACACACAATACACAACACTCAAACACACATCACAAACACGATCAGTATTAATTTCATTAATAAATATACCTATTAGATGAAGTATATTTTTCCACTATCTCTATCACGTCCAACACTCATTAGTCCTTGCCTATCCTATCTCTCTCTCTCCCTGTGGTAATCTTTGCTTTTTAAGTAATCCCAAGACGTGACAAGTAGGCCTTTTGCTCAGTTTGTCTGTTTGCTCATATGAAAATGTAGTGTGTATGAAATAAAGAATAAATAAAGAGATCACGGATCGCCATTTGTCCCGATCCTGACAGACCATCACCCCTCTACAAGGAATTAGGCGTGATGTATATGTATGTAAATCAATAAATTCAGTGACGGTTATATTTGCAACTTAAGCCTTTACAAATTTTTCATCTATACATACGACGGTATAGGTAATAAATAAAGCATTATGTAATAAGGTTCACTTGTGAGATGGAAATTGATAGATCACTTGCTTTCTTTGATGTTAAGGTTATGGTGAGACCTGATGGCACACTTTCGCATAATATCTACAGAAAACCTACACACACAGATCGGTACCTCCATGGATCCTCACATCATCATCCGAAACACATGGTTTCTGTGGCGGCGTCTCTTACAAGCAGGGCAAGGGATTTGTGTGACCCTGAGCATCTGGATGAGGAGCTGCAATACGTTCGAAATGTTCTTAGGAGAAATTGTCATTACGTAGGTACTAAGTTGGTAAGGCGTATATCCAAAAGTGAGTAACCCCCGTGTGTGGATCGCGTGCCGGTGTTCCTGCCTTATGTGAAGGGTGTTACAGACAAAGTTGGAGCAGTTTTGAAAAACTACTCGCTCAAGCCTATTTTCGTTCCATCTTTGAAGGTAACAAACTTTCTGAGAACACCCAAATATGTAATCTCGTACCAAACAACGGGTGTGTATAAGATTGATTGCAGCTGTGGGAAGTCTTACGTCGGACAGACCAAATGGTCTATAGCGGACAGAGTGAAGGAACACATTGCAGCGGTCCATCAAAACATTGGATTGAGCTTCATAAACCCACTGTGCTCTCTGATGAACGCCGATATTACAGTAGAATTGTATGCGAGGTGAATGAAATAAAAAGCACAGTACATTCTATCGTGAAGGGGGTTACAAACTGTCTTTGGCGTAGAATACCATAGTAGATCGCCATTTAGCTCAGCGTGATCTTAGGAAGCCACAAGATACTGCGCGTGAAGTGTGTAGGCCGCGGCTTATTGATAAAAACGTAGCAGTGAGGGTAGTCGGAGAAGAATCTGACAGGGCGCTACGGTGGAGACGAAGAAATATGAATCGTCAGTCTGCCCGTGAGCATCGCTGCTGCAACGTAGCTGAAACGTCGGGTTAATAAAGGTAACTTTATTATATAAAAACTTACGCGACAAGTCCCGTTAGTTATTAATCATGAGTATAAATCGCGAATCTCTTAAAACTATAAATTTTGCTTTGATGTGATATGATTTTCCAAGTTTGCCCAATTTAGTAAAGAGGTTGAAGTGTACCAATCTTTGTCTTTTATAAATAAGAAAGAAAGAAAGAAAGAAAGAAAACACTTTATTCACTGCACCACAACTACACAAATTACATCAAACACACAAACAATTAACATCAAAAAATGAAAACCATTGATGCAGTGAAAAGGTGCTGCCTCAGTATACGATGCAGCTAGGCTGCATCACTGGTCCTCCGGCAGCACCCGATTCGAAAACTGTCACAAGCTGCATATAATAAAGATAATAAACGTACACATAATTATATAATTGTAATAAACATCGCAATAATTACTTACATACATAACTTTTATATAATAGATTTATAAATAAATATACAAACAAATATATAAATAAACATACGCATGTAAATATATTTACACATACATATATAAATTAATTCATGAACATATTTAAAGACACACATATACATAACACTACAACACATACATCCATATAATATATACAATATAAACTCAATGCCTATATATCCAGTACATCACAATTATCACTCAACCACACATTAATAAGTATATTTCATATACAGACATATTAAAACAAACACATTTATATAAATATCTGGTATTTGCACCGACAAGGTTAGACATAGGTAGGATTTAGGGTAAGGATTTCTGTTGCTCCAGCAGATAAGCCTTAAACCTACGGCAGAAGACTGTCCTAGAAGCAACGTCACGGATAGGTGGCGGTATATCATTCCAGCACTTGGACGCAGCGAACTTGAAACATCCCCGAAACGCTGCCGAATGGTGCACTGGCAAAGTAGCCCTAACCTTAAAGTGACGGGGGTTCGTTGACCACTTGAGTTTTTGGTACAAGTAAGAAGGGCTCTCCGACCGAATGACACCAAACAACAACGCCGCGAAGTGCAGCCGCCTCCGCGACTGCATGTTCAACAAGTTCGCGTCGTTCAAGTACGGAGTGATGCGGGATCGGCGAGGTATATGAAAGCAAAAACGGGCGCATGCGTTTTGAACCCGTTGTATCAGTTTCCTAGTTCGACCAAGTATACAGCTACCATAAACAACATCACAGTAGTTAAGCCTCGACAATATCAACGTTTCACTCAGACAGACACGCAAGTCGACACTGAGATATTCGCGGATATTGTAAAGCACCTTTAAACGGTAGAAGCAGTTCCCAACCATACTGAGGACGTGCTTCTCAAAACGAAGCTCACCATCCATCAGTAAGCCCAGGTTCCTAACCTCCTCCACCGCTTCTATGACGTTGTCCCCGACAACTATACCATTGGTGGAAAGGACATCCATCGTACTTCGAATTTGCGACCGACTTCCAAGAACTAAAACCTTAGACTTGGAAGGGTTCAGCGTAAGACCACTCCTATCTGACCAACGCGCAATTCGTTCGAGCTCAGAATTAATGCTCCGTATGCATTCCGGCATTCCCGAAGGCTTGGCGGACGCATACAGCTGCAAATCATCAGCGTAGAGATGATATCGACTGCTTTCGATACTGCTAACGACATCCGCGCTGTACAGTATAAAAAGCAGAGGACCTAAGATAGAACCCTGTGGAACTCCCCTCGTCAACACACGAGGGGAAGACCACCGAGTTCCACCGTCCATCCCCCGCAGCCCAACGACTTGCGTTCGATGAGATAGATAACTGTCGAACCACTTCACAGCACCGGTAGAAAATCCATAATACGACATCTTGGATAATAGCAAGGGTATGCTCAGACTATCGAAAGCTCTAGAAAAATCGAGTAATACCATTAGGGTGCTCATGCCATCGCCCTGGGCCTGCAGAACGTCATCGACCACATTCGCCAAGGCGGTCGCAGTAGAGCGGCCCTTCCGGAAGCCCGATTGATACTCGGGCAAAATACCGTTTTCTTCTAGATATTTCGTAAGCTGATCACTCACAACCCTCTCCACTATCTTTGACACACATGGAAGGATACTTATGGGACGGAGGTGGGAGATATCAGTCGGGTTAGGTATTTTCGGCAACGGCAGGACCCTGGCAGCTTTCCAACTGGTCGGAAAGATACCAGTGCTGAGGCTCCTGTTCACAATCGCTGTCAATACGTCAATAGTCACTGGTAATGTCAATAATAGCATGTCAATGTCAATGTCGTCAACACCCTTGGCCCTCGTCTTGATCGCCGAAACAATCTTTGTCACCGCTGCAACCGAAACCGGCTTCAACGAGAAAGACGAAGAACCAAACCGGTGAAATTCATAATATGTCAAGTCACTAATAGTCACGTCTGCTTTTCCAGGTATGTCCAGGAAATGCCTGTTTATAGAGTCAGGATCGTCAAAAAATTGTGGCAAGTCAGTTTGGTTATTGTCAGTAAGAATTAATTTTTTTAAGTGTTTCCACAATGTCTTTGAATTAGTCCTGTTATTAATTGTCTTGTCAAAATATGCCTGTTTTTCAGAACGCAGAGCCTGAACGACAAGTCGTTTCAGGTCCTTATAGTACTGCTTATGTGCCTCGATTCCAGTACGCTTGAAACGCCTGTAAGCGTTGTCGCGTAGCCGCATCATAAGCAGTACAGTGCTCGTCAACCAAGGCTTAGGAGCATCCTTCACCAAAATACTCCTGTCCGGGGCGTGTTTGTTAAAAAGTCGTGTTATATTGTTAGTCAAGAAAGTTACCATGTCATCAACGTTATTATGGGTTGTCATACTGGTCCAGTCTATTTCAGTCAAGTCATTGTTAAATTGGTCCATGTCAATGTCCTTCAGCGGCCGGTACACAATGTGATTTGGTACTGGTCCCTTCCGCTTCAGGTCAAGTTCAGCTAAAACGAAGGCATGTCTGCCTAAGTCAGGGCTGTGTCGTATGTCAACAGACCGAACCAGTGCGTCAGTGATTATCAGGTCAATTGTACTTTGGGAATGGTTAGTAAAGTGAGTCGGTTTATTTACATGCTGTGTTAGTTTTAAGATTGTCATAAAGTCCGTCAAAGATTTATAGTTTCTGTCATGTATGTCATTAATATTAATATTCATGTCACCTACTAAAACAAGTTTGTCATAATTATTAAAAGATGTCACGGAGTTAGTCAATGCGTCAAAAAATTCGTCAGCGTCATGCCAAGGCGGCCGGTAAGCCGTCCCAACCACGAGCCGGGTGCCACCAACTACGACGCGGAACCACATTTGTTCCACCGTGGGCGACACGGGGTGGGAAACCAGGCACGCACGCAAGCCACGCCGCAGGTAGAACCCAACGCCACCTCCGCGGGCACGCACGGAGCGCGGCCGCGGCACATGGCGCAGGCGATACCCGGGAATGGAGGGCGCGCGCCCCTCGTCGCCTCCCCGCAGCCACGTCTCGTTGATGGCCACCAACTCGCAGTCTGCACGAAGAACCACCGCCTCCAGCTCGTCATGGCCGGTCCCCAGCGAGCCCGCATTAAACAACCCAATCTTGAATCGCTTAATACGAGTCATGGAAACCGTTGAAGGAAATGTCTGCATAAACCAACGATTCATAGAGATACTTAAACATAATATCACTTTTTACAGTACATACATATATAAATTTAAAACATATTTTATACACATACATATGAATATAATAATTATAATATATGATAATAAAATTAAATATATAGGCAGCGACACAGACATCAAACCGCACCGAATCAAAGGCATCCATCAGAACATGGTTCACAACAAATAAACAATAACAAAAAAGAACACGTGTACATAAAAAGATTAACAAACACAAACAGGGAGAGAGCCAAAAACCCTCTCCACGTCCTCTTCCTCCCGGATGCGGTGAACAGGGGCCCCATCCGCCTTGCGCGCCAGCACTCGCCCGTCACGAGTCCAGACGAAGCGCCAGCCGCAAGCCTTGGCCCGCTCGCGCGCTCGTCCGAACAGCTGCCGGTTGAGGCGGGTGAGGCGCTCGTTCAGGTAGAACCTGCGAGGCTCACACGGCAGACCCATGTCCGCGGTGGTCGCTCCACGGCGCACGCGGGCCGCACGGATCAGCTCGTCGCGGGTCGAGCGCCGCGCAAGCCGGACTACTATGGGGCGCGGTCGACGATCAGGTCCACCAGCAGCCCCAGAGGCATCGCGCAGCGGCCCCATCCGCACGGCGCTGACCACGTCGCGCTCGTCCAGCGCCACGCCCAACTTCGCAGCCACCAGCGCCGCCAAGTGTGACGGATTCTCGCCCGGCGCCTCCGGCACGCAACTGAGCTGAACATCATTGGCCAGCAGGTCAAAATGACTTCATCCTTTCTAAAATGAATCCTTTCTTAAACATGTCTAAAAAGAATGTTGGGTATATACTTTCACACCTTATTCGAAACAGGGTGACGCAAGGGAACGGGGAAGAGTTTGTTGCAATTTTCATTTTGTGGAGTTTTATTGATTCAAGAATTCAAGGATATAGACTATGTTAATCCACTTAATTTGGTGAATGTCTACCAAAGGCATAACATGACCTTTGCTTTCGTGAATATCAACGAGGATGAACAACAATGAGAACAATAACCGTTATTGCTATATGTTGCGAAATTTTTAGATCTCAGAGTTGCAGTAATTAACAGGGTCAACTTAAGGACATGGTTCCAGCAAGCTTGAGCCACTTACAAATGACTCAATGGAAGTTGTAAACGGATTATTTGCTTATAAAATCATTTTGCGAAGTGGAAACATCGAGTGACTTCCCCGAAGCCCCGACTTTAGCCTGCTTGACTATTTTGCTTGGGTATCTTTAAAGTAAGGTTTATCAAAATAATCCGATGAGCTTAATCCAATTGAAACAAAACATCAGATCAGAAATGGCAGAAATATCGAGAGTGTTATCGCCGCGTTTTGAGAACATCATGTTTTTAAATAATTTTTCAATTCATATGCTTAAAAATACCCAAGCCACACGAGGCTTTTCACTCAAAGGAACCTCGGTGGAGCAGGAAATGAAGCTGAAATGTCCATATGGATTCATTGACATCTATGCTCGTCGTCATAGACAGAACAGAAGCAGAACTGACTAATATTAGGTGATAGCGGAGTTCCGAAGACAAGGTAAAGACACCATTAACGTCTAATCAGATCATCTGTTCTTCTTCCAAAAAGACGACCAGGGGTCACAAGGTAGTATAGGTATTCTCGGCAACAATGTGCTGAAAGTTTTGTTCGTGTCGACCTGGAAAGCGTACCTTGAACTAAAACTGACCAAGAGGTGCTTTCTTAAGTTCGTCCTGATATATGCGGCGACGTCGGCGTACTCGGACAGTGAGATCGAGGTTCTTTATAAAGATATCGCCAAGGCGATGTATCATACCACTGAGACCCACTACTTCCCGGCAGTGATCAATGGAATCTAATAAGCGATGGGCTACCAATCTAAACAGAAAGAAATATAACCCTTTATTATTTGCTGAACGTTTAGCATATGTACCTACATTAACAACAATTAAAAAAAGAAAACAATAATGCAGCGTAAACGTACTGCCTCAGTAAGCGATTCAAGTAAGCTGTCAGTACATAATAATGCACATAATAAAAGAGTGACATTTCTAAAAGAGTGCAGCTATGCTGAGCAGCATTCGGGAACTTGCATCATGTCTTCTCGTCGTCACTACCGCAGTATCTTAAGACCAGGGTGTTCAGTCTGTAATGACATACGAGGCCGAGACGAGGAACATGACAGTCGGAACGGCTTCATTCTTCATTTCGCTCAGCGAGCAATGGAACCTTATATGTTGGGTATCTTGTTAAGGGACAAAGTCCGGAACGAGATTATCCGGCAGAGAACCAAAGTCGTAGACATTGTCTATTGATCTGGCAAGCTGAAATGGCATTGGGCCGGCCATGTCTGTTGTAGAACCGACGACCGTTGGAGCAAAGTGGTTCTCAAATTGTGACCGCATCTTGGTCTTAGTGTAGGACGCCCTCCTGCTAGATGGATCGATCACCTGAAATAGTGGTTGGATGAGGGCCACAAGTGATCGTGTTTAGTGAGTTTATTTATCTTTGGGGAGGCCAACGTCCAGCAGTGGACTGACATAGGCTGATTGATGATGTTCTCTCTTGATCTTCTCGCGATCTTTACCGTCCAATTCTACCTTCCACTTTGGCTGTTTAAATTCTTTTCGTAACGCTCCTTCCTGTCATCCACTCCCTTGCCATACTTTTCTGTATTGACGTCACATATTCTTTCAATTCACATCATGGAATCCTTCATTACAAATTTTCCTGCGAGATCTCTCTCAGAGGATCATTATTCAATAGTTAATGCAAGATTGACCATGAAAGTGATTGACAAGGATTATAGGGGTGCTAACGTGGGAGCGGACCACTTGCTCGTGGTTTGCTGTTTAAGGGGTTCACTGACTCTTATTGACTCTTTGACATCACTAACCAAAGATATAAACCAAAATACAATGAAGAATGAGAATAAATTAATACAATGAAGAATAACTAAGCAGTCCTCACCCTGTCTTCGGACCTCGCTTAACCCCAGGATATGCCACCTAATTTTGGAAAGTTCTACTTCCAGCTCAGCAAGATGTGAATCCAGCCGGAGACTGCGTCCGTTGTACATCACCACGGGCAGACGTTGGTGACTCGTTTGACGCCAGGGGATTACACGCACCCGACCGTCATCGTGGCCAGGACGATAGTGCCGCCAGGAACTCGTGGCCATTTTTAAGTGCCGTCATTTCAATTGCCTCAATCTCCACGCTGAGCAGGATATCACAGGGGTCAGGAGGTTAGCACTAATGACGCTGCTGCCCGTCATCGGCTATATATTTAGTTTCTCTACCCTTTAGGATGGATATACCGCCATTGGTCGGTCGCACAATAGTAGAAAATTTCTACAGGGAAGAAATTGCCAAGCAATTATAAAGACAGTATTCAACAACAATTTTATAACAATTCATTAAGATATGATTGAACCATCACTTCCAGTACAATCGAATTATTCAATAACTAGAAATATACACAGATCTTATAAACAATATTACCTAGTATGCTGCATGTTTATCGTTAATAAAAGCTGATTGTAAAGAAAGATTTTTTGAAACTTTTTGTTAAGTTCACCACTTTAAAGATTATGAACGTAATTACATATAGCATTATATTATATACAGATATAACTTGATTGACGACCTCCGTGGCGCGATCGGTTAGCCGCCAGAACGCTAATAGTGAGGTCCTGGGTTCGATTCCTGGTGGAGGCAAAGTTAAGAACTACGCTTTTCTACTGCTTTCCAGTCTGGTCGTTAATTATATATGCTATGTATGTATTTATTAATGTATAATATGTATGTATTTCTTAAATATACGTTGACAAGTACCCTTAAAACAAGTTTTAAATGAACTTACTAAGGGGCTAGTTCAATTGGTGTAATAATGACCAAATATTATTATTATTATTATAAACACATACACGAGCTAAACAGTACATCTTAATAATAATTCAATCGTAATCAATCAAAATAATATCTAGATAAATAAAGTTGAAAATAAACTGATAATTATAAAATACAATCTTAAAGCTAAATATTTATACAAATAAAATATATCTGCCAAATCACTGGAAGTAGTATGAAGTGTCCCAAGAAGGATGGTGGCATTTCCCCGTTGCACAGCTATGCTGATGCGCTGGGCAAAATACGCACCGGCCCTCGAGTCCCCGCTGGCCTCAACAAAACGGGAAGTAACCTCCTTTACAAAAGACTTCGTGCTCGGACTCCACGGGCCCAGGGTCTCCACAGCAAAAGGTACAAAGTGATACTCAGTAGTAACACTGCTGTACTTTCGCTGCTTCCAAAGCCGCGTCACCCGCCCTCGTAGCCGAGCTGGAAAGATGAGAAGGCGCCAGAGTATCGACGCAGGTGTCATCCCAAACCAACGCCCTCTCATCCTTCCAAGGAACCAATGTCATCCCATCAGGCCTCTTACCATCATCCCTGAGGATGCCCACCGGCTCCAGAACAGCTGGAACGCTTATGGTAGCAAGAGCCCGGGGAATGACATCATTCAACCCAGCATGCCGAGGGAGGCGCCCGGTGCTCTTCTGGCACGATAGCCCGTGGTATCCCAACTGATCCACCCACTTCCCACAACGACAGTGATGTGGCACATATCTTGGCGCCTAACCGCAACCCCACGCATACAATGAAACGACGTCTTATCAAGAAGAGTGCCCGTGTGAACAGAAGTACACGCTTTTAACCAGTGCCCCAACTCCGGTTCAGCGACCGCCAACAAGCGGGCTCTCTCTGTAGGCAAAAGAGCAGAATTAAGTAGGTTTGTATGAACCTGCCTACAGAGAGCGTCATCCCATTGACGCTGCGAAACCAAATAATAAGGACAAATCAGACCCATCACCAGCCATTCTAAGCCAGACTTTTTTGGCTTCTTCCACCTCAGCGACCCCCGATGCTTTGGTAGAATTACTCAAAATTTGAGTGAACATGTTGGCCACACTATGTGAAGAAGACAAAAAGGCTGGCAAAGCAAAACTTGATGCACTACGCATGCCTAAACCTCCAAATCTAATAGGTAAGGAGGCTTGAATCCAAGAATGATCCTCAATTGGACAATTCAGAATTTCGAACAATGTTTGCCGAATTAAACTATCCAATTGAGCTAAATGAGATGGGTGTTCCAAAGATTGGGGTATCTTAAGTAATAAATAAATTTTGGAACAAATAAACAATATTTGATAATGACATATGTTAAATGAGGATTCATGTCGCCTAAAACATGAGATGTTTCTTTAAATTATGTTACGACGTTGGAAATGAATTGTTCTATGGAAGCGTCATTGATTGGAGCCCCCCGGAGGAAAAGAGAACCGACATCTATTACTTTAATGCTCGGTGTCACAGTTCCAATTTTAGCTAATATTTCTTGTTTTTTATTAATACTTAAAATTAATACTAAAAAGAGTCTAAATAAATTTTATATTTAGCAAAATTGAGCTCTAAACCAATTGATTGAAATTTTGAAATAATATATATCAAATCTTGAATAACGGTTTCTGCATCTCCTCCCAAGGGTCCATCATCCAAATACCAAATGTTTAGTTTGATTTTAAATTTTTAATGTGTGGATGAATTGCCAAACTCAAAATGGCTGGCCCAAAAGGATCACCTTGCTGGCAGCCCATACTCGATAGAAGATGGTTTTGTTTGTACATCAAAGCTGATGGACTGCTATAGCTATGATGAAGATATGGATATAAAGCTGGTAATTTGTCATGAATTTCAGTCAGCAAGGCGGTCCTATCGACGGAGTTAAAAGCGTTCTACACGTCAACTTTAAGTAAGACCTCGGCCGCCCCAGCCGTGACAAAAGACGTAGCCGCGTAGACAGCCGCCTCACATCCGCCTTTGGTTCCAAAACCCAGCAGCACCGGCGCAAACTACTGTAAAAGCTCCGTTGACACTTTTCTGCAACTGTTTTTGGACACTAAACTAAGGAGAGTGCTCCCCACGGCAATTGGCCTGATGCCGCCATCTTTCTTCCTTAGGGCGCACAAATTGGCGCCGAATAAAACCTCTCGAACATCCTTGCACACACTCCCTGCGAGCATCAGATTCACGAGCCGCGTTAATTCCTCCAAGAGGGCCCTCCCAGCATCACCTATAGTCCCCCCCGCCAAATCCTTCAGATGCTGTGGGATCAAGCCGTCCAAACCCCCAGCTGATCCACTCTTGAAGGACATTATTGCGGCCAACACAACATCCACCGAGGCGGTCAGCGCAGTAGTCGCCGCGCCCCCCGGAGGTAGCACCTTACAGGCAGCCCCAGCCGGGTGCTTTGACTGCAACGCCTCCAAGCTCCGAGGGCAGTCAGCGGCAAGCTTTAAATGGTCTAGAGGTAAAGACTTGATAGGCTCTGAAAGCTTCTTATACATTTATATGCCCAGGCCACTAAACGAATTGTTGTCTAGAGTCTGTAGAATACAGTTTATTTATTTTATTCCGCGTTGAATTTCAAGTTTATAATTATTAATATTTTTCTTAACATATACCAAATTATAATAATATTACGAAGTCACAGTAAAAATATATTTCTTTAAAGACTCACGAAGAGTCATACATTACAACGAACGAACAGATCTTTTTTGTAGAACAAATATTGAATGAATATACGCACAATTGCACCACAAAAAAGTTCATATAGTATGACTGTATGAAAATAACTAAAATAGTCTTGCTAAATCAATGACAGTCAAGTGTCTAATTTTTCTAACCGCACAGGTGCCGCACTTTTCGCAAGACCATCGATGTGCTCAGTTAACTGCAATTTCGAGTCCATTGTGATTCCAAAGAAGATAGTGGATTGTACAATATGTAATGCCTAATTATTAATTAAGTTATATTCTTACATTTGGTAAAATAAACCTAAAACATTTTGTGTCCTTATAATTAAAAGCCAAATTGTTTATTTTAAACCATTGTTCCACCTATGAAACCATGTGTCTTATTCTCTTAGTTTCGTCTTTTCCCTATTAACTTTAAATAATATAGAGGTGTCCGTAAACAACACCACGGCCCTGACTTAAATAAGCATGCAGTGACTAAGATTGAAAAGGGCATGCTTCGAAGGTTTGGACATGTTATGCGAATCAAGGAAGTAGAAGGGTGGTTTAGCAGAGGCCGGCCCAATAAGACATAACAGTCAGATAGACGCCATATTGAAAAAGGGTGACGTTAGGAGTACCTATAACCGCCGAGAGTGTATGACAATGAAGCGAAAGTGGTCTGTCAGGATCGGAAAAAATGGGGATCCGTGAACTCTGCCTATCCATCTACAGGGAATCAGGCGTGATGTGTATGTATGTATTAAAAGTATTAAAGTATGAAGACGTGCTTCTCAACCCGCATACCACTATCCATCACAACGTCCAGGCTGCGAGCCTCCTCCACTCTGTCTATGGCGACACCCTTGACAAAAATAAGTGGTCCCCTTAACAAGATACCAGACACCATTCGCTGGCTGCCTAGCACCATGTACTTGGTCTTGACAGGGTTGAGGACCAGACAGTTATTTACAAACCAGTCATACACCTTTCTCAAGTCCCCATTTAGTGCTTCTATAGCAGAGTCAAAATTATTAATATCAATATATGTGTAGAGTTGAATGTCATCGGCTTAGATATGAAATTTACAGTTGGTTATGAGTAGTGCAATGTCAGAGGTATATAAAATAAATAATAACAGACCTACAGCCTGTTATTATAAGAGCCCTGTAGGACTAGTACTAGTCGTGTGAACTGTCGAGTGTATTGTGGTACCACCTGACCTTGTAAATTAAACTACTTGTTTGCGTCCGTTTAGATATGTTTTGAACAATTCAACAGTCAAATCGTTTAAGCCGTAATATTCTAATTTTGCCAATAGGTACTCCAATAGCACGAGTATTGTTGCATTATGATTGTCCTCGTTTGTCAAAATGTTGTCAAATCCATCCATGTCATGCTGTCTCCGAAAACCAGATTGATAAAGTGGTAGAATGTGGCGTGTATGTACGTACTCCGTTACCTGCCCATGCAGCACCTTCTCAAGGACCTTAGACAATCCGAAACACTAACAGGGTCATAATCCTTAGGGATTGGCCTAATCGTCGCTGTCTTCCACGCCTCCGGGCAGACACGCGATGCGAAAGATAGTAAATAATTACAAACTGAGTTCGCTTCGCCACCAAGAGTGCCATCATCGAGATACCACACATTGAACCCTGACGATATAGCTTTTTTCACCCCCTTTTAGAACAGAAATAAATAAGTGTAGTATTTATTATAATAAATTTAATTTATAAATTAAAAGCTAACTTAATATTTCGTAATAATATGTTTAAATAATTAGCCAGTCATTATTAGTTCGGCGTTTCGAATAAATGTCGCATGTGTAGTAGAAAGTCAATACCTATCTTCTATCTCACAAAATGCCGTGTTTTAATTGATTCTAATATCCCCCCCTTCATCAACCGTACCTCGTTTCACCCCGCGTAATGCCACGCTAGTTTCCATACAAGAATTGGTTCAGGAGTGGGCCTCTTATTCCTCCTCCTCTCTTATGGAATTGTTCCATGATCTAGTTACATTCTCCAAGTCCCAGATTCAGCAAAGAAATATTTAGCTTATTCCTATAGGAACGTAGGTACGCGTCGTTACTTATTAAACATGACTGAATTTTTTTGTCGTAACCCTCTTTCCTATTCACTCCTTTGAAAATGTATGTACATAAGATAATATAAAAACCTTTGCACACACATCATGTACGCAATTTCAGAAAAGGTCGATGGAAGGAATAAGAAAGCGCCGAAAGTATATCTAATTAACATTTGTACATACTACAGGGTCCTTACTCCACTAATTAACTTTGACAGCCACACAACTGCATCGCTACTGCGTTACTTCTGCGTGTCGGCTGTAAAAGTGGCACCAAGGCCACCACGCTCTCACTCCACGCCGTTGTGGTTGCCCCATTAGCTATGACGGAATTGAATAGTAGCTTGAGCTTCTGCAGGACTGGAGCTCCCCCCGCCTTTAGCAGTTCAGAGGTAATTCCGTCTTCGCCGGGGGACTTCCCATTACTATCCCTCTTGGGTCCTTCGTATCGGGTGGAGGCTTCGGAGCATGCGAGGCGTATAGTTGGCCGTAAAAGCTCTCAACCTCAGTAAGAAGTCCTGGAATTGAAATGATGGTCCCTATGAGGTTTTCAGCTTCAACAGATTGTTCTCATCCATTCTTTTATTAAAGAATTTAGACCCCCGATTTTGCTCAATCGCCTCTTGAATGAGATGCACGTTGTCCGTTCGGAGGTCTCGTCTCACAAATCTTCGGATAGTCTTGTTGAGACGTTGGATATCTGACGAAGCTCTCTCTGGCATTTCACGTCGAATCCGCATAAATTCCAGGGTTTCGCTTGAGAGCTTGGACTTTCGGCTGCCTCCACTCACTTTTCGTTTTCCACCCACTTTGCAAAGTACCCTCACCACAATACTGAGGTTCTCGTCAACATTCGCTGTAGTCTCCAGTGCATCGAAGCGATTGCAGAGTTCCAGTTGGAACGCTTCAGAACAATGCACGGATTGTAGCATCGTTGGGCGAAGAACGGATTGTCTCAATTGAACTCTCTCGGCCTTAAAGTCAAAATTCAGGGTGCCTCTCACCAAGCGGAGGTCACTGCCGGTTTAAACCCATTGATATTGATTAACTGAGACATCACTGAACACGTACCCTCTGACCGCCAAGATGAAGTCGATCTCGTTCTTCGTCCTACCATCTGGGCTCTGCCAGATCAACTTCCTATGGGGCTTTTTCTTGAAGAATGTGCGCTCCGATATGCGACTCACCGCATTCACGCATTCCCACTTTGGCATCTTCTAACTGATCTATCTAAAAACGATAAATATAAATCACTTTAAGGCAGACAGCTACGTATTTATGAGGAATCTGAAAATAAGCGAATACAGAAGTTAATCAGTGATATGCAGCTCGGCGACCAAAGTGCTTCAGCCTTTTCGGTGAATGCAAACCCTGGCTGATAAAAGAGTTACACCGGAGACATTGCTCGTTATGTGTCTTTTGGCAGCAACGGCAATCATGGACCCGCAAACACTAGAAGCGGTCGCAGATAAGATCCTTGGACCAGCAGCTCAGGCGAATTCAAATTTATCGGAGGAAACGAAAGTTCAGCTCATTTTGGTAGTTGCCGAGTTGCGTAAATCCAGAAGTACTACCAGGTTTGATCAGCAGCATTCGAGAACCTGTAACTTTAGATTTATGAAGGGCCTATGAAGCAACTTTGTTTTAGAATGTTTATTTTAATCTATTGTTGAATGTTTTCAGAACTTTCAATCACACCTCCCTAGGTAGTGTCAAGTTACATCATTGTTATTGTATTCGATTTTATACTGAGTTACTGTTTTGTGTTATGTTATTACAAGTACTTACTTTGTATTTTGTCATTATGTTTATATCTTATCTTATCGTTAAAATTTTCTGCCAAATCTAAGGAGGGGTGTGATATAGGGACATACTGTACCAATTTTTTTTCTCGATCCGTCGAGCGCTCTTCCAACACTTTCTCAATCAATGAAAGAGAAAAAAACAATGTTTTTATATAGGTTATTTGGGTTTCTCATAAAGATTCTAATCCTTTAAAATGATAAAGTTATTTAAATCCTATCTCGGTTCCAGCAACAAAATTACATTTTTAGACCATATCGTATCCAGTAGACTGGCTAAACTTATTACGTAAAAATATCTAACATATAATTAACATGTGCATATTCGAACGTGTATGAATTTATTTTTTTACTGAACAAACAAATTTTAACTTCATATTATATGTACTTTAATTTTTCAGGACACAAACGACATTTATATCTCAAAAACTTGCAAAATTGTTGGGAATTCCTCTGCTGCTAAAACAGCAACACTTACATCCGCCAAAGATTTTTCACCGTGTAGAAAATCGGAACTTCCAGATGCATTTAATACTGATATTTGCGCCGGATGTGGTCTCCGTATTACAGATAGATACTACCTTTTGGCATTAGATAGGAGATGGCACACACTTTGCTTACGATGTAGCCAGTGTCAAATGCCTTTAGATTCTGAGCAGCGATGTTACG
Source organism: Leucoptera coffeella (assembly GCA_030578115.1). Lineage (NCBI taxonomy): Eukaryota > Metazoa > Arthropoda > Insecta > Lepidoptera > Lyonetiidae > Leucoptera > Leucoptera coffeella. The sequence continues at coordinate 208,521 of JAMBLF010000051.1, read as the reverse complement.
CTAGACACAGCAATATATTTTGTAAGACCGATTACTTACGGTAAGTAAATTTAAAATCTTGAGTAAATTTTATAAATATGTGTATTTAAACCAGGGCACAACTTTTTTTTTCTAAGATTGATGCGCTTTCTAGATAACAATGTGTATTAATAAAAAATATAAGATATCAGTTTGATATTTCTCGTTAATTGTAATCGCAATACGTGTTAAAATATACAGACATGAGTTTTTTACTATTTTATAAAACCTACCTAATCTGTTTAAGAGATAGACCGTTAGGTAAGACATAAAGTAGTTTAAAGAACAATTAATTAAACGATTGATAAATCAGTGTTGTTCTGTAATCATAAACAAGAATAATAATGTAATCATAAGGGGAAGGGACCCTTGCAAGACTGCAAGAACTATCGGACGATTAGCCTTCTGAGCATCGTCAGAAAAGTATATGCAAAAATATTACTTAAAAGATTAATAACTAACGGGACTTATCGCGTATGCTTTTATATAATTAAGTTACTTTTATTAACCCGACGTTTTATTATATAAAAACATACGCGATAAATCCCGTTAGTTATTAATCATGAGTGTAAATCGCGAATCTCTTAAAACTATAATTGCTTGAAAGAGTTGTTCGTGAGACTGAAACCACGATATGTGATGTACAAGCAGGATTTCAAAAGAGAATTGAATGTACAGATCAGGTTAATTTTCTTTACGCCAGGTGGCAGAAAAGTTTTTGGCTAAAAACCAAAAGGTTTTCTGTGCGTTTATGGATTTAGAAAAGGCGTATGATCGTGTACCCCGGAATGATTTGTGGGAGGCAGTCTGCTTTTGGTTTGGGCAGCGCCTTGATACGGTTTCTAAAGTCTTTATATGTGGATTCAGGAGCCTGTGTTAGGGTTAATGGGGCGTACTCACACTGGTTCAGTATCCGAAAGGGTGTGTGGCAGGGCTCTGTAGCGTCGTCGTGGCTGTTCAATCTGTTCATGTATAGTTGCTTGACTGATTTGAAAGAAAGTGACAGAGGATTGTGTATGGGCGAGTTGATCATTAAATGCCTCTTGTACGTGAACGATCAAGTTTTTCTTGCGTCATTGCGTGTGAGTTGCAGGAGATGGTCACTTACATGAATAAGTCTCTTAAGAGGAAAGGAATGAAAGTTAACGTAAGTAAAACGAAAGTAATGGTTATGGCGAGATTTAGCAAGACAGAGTGTAAGATTGATAAAGATAATGAAAGAGTCGAACAATTGTATGATTTGTTGTTGTTGTTCGTTGAGAACACTATTTAATTGTGAGATATTGAACGTAGAGTGTGTGCAGGTAATAAGATGAATGGGGCCATGTATAGTGTTATAGGTAACCAATTGGTTTCTCAATCGGCACGAGTGGCTATTCACAGGGCTGTGCTGATTCCAAAATTAACTTATGGTAGCGAAAGTAGAAAAACAAAAGTATGGCAAAAGAACCATGAAAGTAGAATCAACGCCGTTGAAAGGGGGTCTCTGAGAAGCATGTTAGGACTGACATTGAATAATAGAAATAAAAATAATGTGATAAAGGAAGGTTGCGGTTTGAAAGAAGATGTAGTGACTAAGATTGAAAAGAGCATGCTTCGATGGTTTGGACATGTTATGCGGATCAAGCAGACGCCCAGGCCGGCCGGCGCACACTTGGCAGCGCATAGACGTTGAGTTGAGGGCGGCTGGGTTGAGTTGGAGGGACGCGGAGCGCAAGGCACAGGACAGGAGCGGTTGGCGACGTCTCACGAAGGCCCTCTGTATAACTGGGGTACCATAGGATGACAACAACAACAATAACGTGAGGATCAAGGATATTAGTTTGACAAAATGAATACATGTGAGTGAAGTGGAAGGGCGGTTTAGCAGAGGCCGGCCCAATAAGACATATAACAGTCAGATAGACGCCATATTGAAAAATGGTGACGTTAGAAGTACCTTTAACCACCGGGTGTGTATAAAAAGGAGAGACGGAGTATGAGTGTCAATGAAGCAAAAGTGGTATGTCAGGATCGGGACAAATGGAGATCCGTGATATCTGCCTATCGCTATACAGGGAATCAAGTGTGATGTGTATGTATGCATAAACAAGACCATTTACTTTTTCTTCCTCTGTAAGGTGGTCAAGACACACGTCTTATAAGAATTTAACGAGTGAGTGCCTGCTTAGTCAATTTTACAGAAAATCTGGATTACATCCCTTGCTTTTAAATTTTGTGTTTATGCTTTGTTTCTGTGCTTCTGCTAAGCAAAATCAGCGTGGTATCCTAAGTCCGCCAGCAATAAGCAAAGGTTCGTGTTTTTCCACGACGTAAGTACGAATATTGTTTTTAAATGCGCTGAAAGCCAACCTAATTATAGGGTATCAGCAGTTCTACGAAACTGTGAAATCATTCCAGTAAAAGAATATCTAGATCAGACTTTATAATTATGTTCTTTAAAATTTTCGGTTTACAACTCGTTGGTCACTAAAATAGATAATGGACACGCTTTAGGAGTTATCAAGATAACGCACGATGGGAAAATAAAGTATTCTTCGTGTCTAAATTCAGAAACTTTTTTTTCATTCGTTAGTAATAAAATTTTGGCCATATATACTCTGATAATTATGTCATTAAAGAAGTGAAATAAACATAACGTAGGCTTATATGATTTTTTATTATTAAAAATATTTATATACACAATTGATAAATTTCATAGTTAATATGGAATTATGAAATAGACTCAAACATAAAAAACATCTACATATATAAGAAGAAAACATGATATTCTTATCTCTCTCTCTAAGCATCCCGAGTGTCTATTGTTTGTGATGAGCTTATAGTACCTTCGTTGATTCAAACGATGCTCGTTACACTGCTCCCTGTTAGACATAGAGGATCATTGTTACTACCATGATACTTCGCCAAACGATCACTGTTGACAATTTGCCTTTTAGTGCTTTGCGGTGATTTATTTTTTCCCACGTATCGTTGGACACCTAGTTCTTAAGGCGCGGCTGTTTGAACTTTAGTCAGTGTTGTTCAACAGGTAATTCTTGAACATCTACACTAGAAAACATGTTGTGCAGTTGAACATAAAACTGTATCCCGATGTTTTCATCTTTTATCTTCTTGACATCAAAACGCTTGGCAGCTGGTTTGGCGACATTGTGTGATTTGGCGATCTCAAGTTTGATTTTAGCTGTCACCAAGCACCGCATTTGTGCCAGACATTCAGAAGTGAGTGACGCCATTACCGGGAGATCATCATGTGGTCTATTTTATTTTCTGTGCTCCTTTCCGGTGAAACCCAGGTTATCTTATGGCATTATAGTTTTAGGAGATTCGCGATTTATACTCATGATTAATAACTAACGGGACTTATCGCGTAAGTTTTTATACAACAAAGTTACCTTTATTAACCCGACGTTTCGGCTACGTTGCAGCAGCCAGGGTCACAGGCAGACTGACGATTCATATTTCTTCGTCTCCACCGCAGCGCTCTGTAAGATTCTTCTCTGACTACCCTCACTGCTACGTTTATATCAATAACACGCGACCAACACACTACACTCACAGTATCTTTAGGCTTCACACGATCATGCTGAGCCGAATGGCGATCTATTACGGTATTCCACGCCGAAGACAGTTTGTAACCCCCTTCACGATTGAATGTACTGTGCTTTTTTATTTCAATCGCCTCGCGTACAATTCTACTGTAATATCAGCGTTCATTAGAGAGCACAATGGGTTTATGAAGCTCAATTCAATGATTTGAACCCTCGTTTAGCAGATGTTCGGCTATTGCTGACCTATTGGTATCCAATTTCTTGACCACTGCAATGTGTTCCTTCACTCTATCCGCTATAGACCGTTTAGTCTAGACGTAGATTTCCCACAGCTGCAATCAATCTTATACACACCCGGTGATTGGTACGGGATAACACCTTTAGGTGTTCTCAGAAAGTTTGAAAAGGTGGAGACGAAGAAATATGAATCGTCAGTCTGCCCGTGACCATGGCTGCTGCAACTTAGCCGAAACGTCGGGTTAATAAACGTAACTTTATTATATAAAAACTTACGCGATAAGTGCAGTTAGTTATAAATCATATCTTATGGCATGTTCTATGAGGAAAGAGGGACCCCCCAAAACCAGATCATTTTGGCAGTTTCGCAACTCATGCCAATAGGTGACCTAGGAGATGTTATATTTTCGAAGTTTTGCCCACCCTGAAAGGCATTAAAGGACGTGAATGTATATGTGTAAGTAATTGTTTATTAAGTTGTAATTACTAAGACAAATCATTAATATTGTTAGGATATATACGAGCATCGCGTAGATCATTTAATGCGCAGCCGCGGCACGTACATATGTGCTAATACTTATGTGGGTTTTTTACGATATCGACTCAACGAAGATATCGACTCACCTATCCGCGATGTTGTTTCTAGGAGAGTCTTCAACCGTAGGTTCAAGGCTTATCTTCTGGAACAACAGAAATTCATCCCCTAAATCCTGTCAATGTTCTTACCTTGTGTTTATAAATACCAAATTTCTATAACTGTATCAGAGATATATATATATATTCATTTAATGGATGTATTTACATATTTAAGATTGTGTACATAGGTCTATGTATGTGTATATATGTGTTTGCTTGTGTATTATGTATATATATATATTTGAATAAATATGTTTTACTTTTATACGCATTTAATTATACAGCGTTTGTGTATCTACGTATAGTATCTATATAATCATGTGTACTATTTCTTAGGAGTTTTTATACTATATTATATAATATTTAACATCTAAGTACGTTTATCAGTTTTTTCATCTTTATCCTTTTTGGTATAATTCAATCATTTTTTTAGCTATTTGTGAGTGAATTGCTATTACAGATCGTAAAAACTATAACGATTTTAATTTTAATATAATTAGGACCGTATTTATTGTCGATTAATTATTAATTGGGGTTATTTTGAAAATGAGACTTGGTGTTAAAAGTTCCGCTGGTATTGGGGCTAGTTGTTCCGCGGAACAACGTGCCCCCTCATTAGAGTTTTTATTTTTGAATGCGAAATAACAAGCTTAAAACCGAACCGAACATGTTTGGCTATATTTTTCCTAATTTTAATTCTGAAAATGTTCTTCATGGATCCAAGATCACCAAAAAATCACTACCTCCATGTTGCGGAGATGGAAGCGTGAACCTTTGACTATCCTTCAAGGTAAGTAATGGTCTATAATTGTTTTTTTATATAATTGTTTTAACGACGATTTCTACAAAGAATTATAATTGTTACACTAATCAATACTTATTCTATTTATTATTTGCTTCATGTTTTCCCTCATCAGGAACAAAAATTTTCATTTCTCTTCTAGGTCCTTCCAGCTGTATCCAGTTTTGAGGCGGCCTCCTTTTCAACTGAACGCTATCACGTCTTATGTGGGCGGCCAAGCATCTCTTGTCCGACGGTTTCCAACGTAATTCCGCTTCACCGGTACCAAGATTTCTATTCCATTAGCCTTTTCTCGAAGTTCAGGCGCATCTCCTTCATCTTGGCGCTGCGCTGTTCATACGCAGGCTCAGATCTGCAGCTGCGAGGGAAAGATCGTACACCATAGATTGGAGTTGTTCGTCCTTAATAGCGAATATACAAATAATACTGTTTTAAATATTATTATTCACTTTAGTTCAATAGGTAACTATTGAACTAAAGTGATTACCTACAGATAAACAAATTATAGATTTAAAGTGATTACCTACTGATAAACAAATTATAGCTATTCTAACGTTGAATTTCTATAGTTTTCTTCTAATGTTTTAATTGAAATCAATAATATTGTTGTTAATATTTAGTGAAACAAATGTTTTATTTTAATTGTTCTCAATTTATGTTAAATTTTGGTTAAAAATAAAAAAAATGATTTTTTGTAAATGATAATTTCATAAATATTAAGTAACAAGTGACTTTTTATTACAAAACAGAATAATTTTACATAATTTCTTTCTATTAAATATTGTAATTAACAACGGAACAACTAGCCCCATCGTGGGGTCGGTTGTTCCTTTCCACCTTGCTACAATAAAACCTATCTGTATTAAAAACTATTGTTATTTTATTATATTTAAATGCAGGTTCTGAAACTAGAATAAATTCTGAATCTAACAATATAGGTAGGTAGAATAATAGATGTTGCTATGATATGAATATCCCATCTTATTATAAAATCTAATAATAATATATAATCTAATAATAAATCTATAATATGTGTGTATGTATGTGTGTATATATGTATGTATAGTATATATGATATTCAGCTAGTGACAGACTGAGGTTTGGGTGCTGTCGGAGGATCAGTGATGATCAGCTTAGCTGCATCAAACACTGAGACAGCACCTTTTCACTGCATTAAGTGCCTACTTCTTATATGTACGAGTATTGTTGTTTTATCAAAGTGTGTATAAATAGTGTTATGTAAAAATGTGTACGTATAGCAGTGAATAAATGTTTTTTCTTTTTGTTTGTTGTTTACGATGTTGTCAGTATATTCCAACTACTCCCCATGAGAGCTGGATTCTAATGTCAGCCACTAGTTTGCCGTTACTAATTCCTCGTTCAATAGTTTGGCAGAAGTAATATTCAGTGGGAAAAAAAAATCTAAGATATTACTTTAAAAGATCACAGGATAACACAGCAAATAACCACTCTTTGGTTTTATTCAAATTAATCCCAAGACTGTTGCGTCTTGAAATCTTTTCCCAATCCCCACAGTGTGACCAGTAGACCTAACAGCGACTCTGTCAATAAATCATCAGAACACCTGAGGTGCGAAATTGCTCTCGGCTGATTTCGGCTCAGTACATTTTCATTCAAACCCAGAGCATAGTTAAAAAACACATCTTCCAATGCATTTGAGAATAGTTTCGATGACATGTTTTCTTTCCAATCAGAAATGTTGTTTTAGTAATACTTGCAATCAAATTTATAACTTTAAAAAAACAAATGCTATACAGCATGATATGTTATTAATCTGAGAAGATTAAATCCACCTCCGTGCCTAACTCTTATGCTTCAGATTGACTGCCTGTTGATTATTATTCCGGATCTCAAGAGTCACTTTTAATAAAAAAACGAGATTTTATAAAACTCTTAAATCAACTTGTCGCTCACCTTTCGGACTATTTTTCGCAATTATATCAAAAACGTTCATAGGAATCCCCGTGCATGTGTCATCGGTAGACGAAAACACAAAGCCATTAGGACAATGAAGCTGCCGCATGCCGGTAGAACATTTTGATTTCATACAATTCTTCAAAATGTTTCTACCATGTACTTAACTTTTATATCTTAACTCTTGCTAAGAGGTTCAGTTTTCCATCTCCACAATCGCAGAGGTAGTAATTCTATGACCACCTCGAATACACGTGCTGACCAGATAGTCAGAACTCAAAGTGACAGGTAAGCCATGTCGCCATTTCTTCAATGTATATATTTTCTTATATATAAAATTTTCGTGTCACAGTTTTAGTTCCCATACTCCTCCGAAACGACTAGACCGATTCTCATGAAATTTTGTGAGCGTATTGAGTAGGTCTGAGAATCAGCCAACATCTATTTTTCATCCCCCTGAATGTTAGGGGTAGTCCACCCCTAAATGTTTTTATTTTATTGTTTAGACAAAAATTTTAGTTTCTTTTCTTTTATGCTACAACATACAATCCTTAATTTTCACCGTTCTACGATCAACCCTTATTTTTTAATAGCCATTTTAGTAATTTAATCATTTTTCATCTCCGGTCGAAAACTGATCAATTGACATTTAATTAGTTATCCCCGCCAGATGTCTACAGGTGTCACTTCTGACCCAGTAAACAGCAAGGAGTAGGGATGACAACGAAGCCGGTCTCCTTTCTCTCTCACTCCCTAAACAGTTGTCGGCCATCATTATTGTTCATGCATCAAGTGCAGTAGTAACGTTGACAATTATTATTTTGCTATCTCAGTGTAACTCTCATATTAACTATTAATCATTCCTATTTTATTAATAATAATGAAATTAAAAAATTTGGGTGTATTTTGCACGATTAGTTAATCAAGTGATTTTTATAACCTCAAAAGTACTCAACACGTGGCACAAGCTTCCAGTAACAACGGCTTTTGTGTTGTAAGTATACTTTTTTTTATTTATATCGAAAATGTTGTTGATCTTATAAAAATGTAATTTTATTTTATTAAAAAAATGTTATTGAACAATTAAGATTTTCATAGTTTCCAAAAATTTTAATCAATCATTATGAATCTTTCTTTTGAGAACGAAAATATTTCGTGGCGATAGATCTATTTATTAGGTGATACAACTTGATGACAAATATAAATTTTGGTGATAGAAAATATAGTTCCCTTTTGAAATGTTGATGGAAATATTGGTTGTATGAAAAAATTATAAGAGACAATGTTTTCGTGAAATTTACTTTTTTACTTTTGTTTGATTTCATTTCAAAACTGCGGCAACTTTTTAAATTTTTTTATTATTAAGTAATTTCATTAATTCTATTTATGTGTGTTTTGTACAGTGAGCAATGCCAAGAAAACGCTGATTTGAGCGGGCTGATTTGAGTCGTGATACAAGTAAATCTCGAAACTTGCGAAATAGAAGATCCGAAAGAACCGAAGAACAAATCCAGCAACAAAATACTGATGCACGTGTCAGAATGGCGCAATTGCATCAAGAAGAGCCAGAAGATACACGAGCTGAACGCAATGAAGTCAGAAGATTAGAACAACGACAATCACGCCGTTTCACAGTCAATAGACGCAGAACAAATGACCAACAATGACAACAGGTATATCGAGCATTTATATGTGGTTCATTCCTGCGTCCAGTATGAGCCCGATATTGAGTATTATGCTCATTCAAAAGTGGTAATTGGTGCTACGGACAAGGAATGTCCGCATTGTCATGCTCAGAAATTCAAAAATAAGCCAGCTCGGATGTGTTGCGCGTCAGGAAAAGTGCATCATTTAACAAAACAATGAAATTATTGAACGTAATAAATTTAAATTAATTTTTATGAACAAATATTACAGGAACTGAAACTAACAAGAACGTTAGCTCAAAGGAATATTATGCGAGCCGATTAATGATTAGACGTGGCCTGGACAACGTTATTCTACGATGTCGTGATCTTTGTCAACAATTCATGGTCGACATGTACGCGAAGATTATGAGCGAACGACTACGATACTTACGATATAATCAACTAAAGCTGCGTGCGGTAGAGTACATTAATTTGCGAGACGCTATTAACAACAACGCCGACGTCGCCGAAATTGGTGACCATGTCATTTTACCATCTTCGTACGTAGGCAGTCCTCGTCATATGCAAGAATATATACAGGATGCTCTGACTTTCGTGCGCGAATATGGACGACCATGTTCATTTATCACGTTCACATGTAATCCAAAATGGCCAGAGATTGCATATTTGTTACTGCCTGGCCAAAATGCAATAAATCGCAAAAGTTAAGTCTTTAATAAGTTTCATTACTAAATTACATGTATTCGATCTCACACGTTGCTGGCTGTATTCGGTTGAGTGGCAAAAGCGAGGATTACCTCATGCACACATTTTGGTTTGGTTAATCTTCAAAATCCGTCCTGAAGAAATTGATAGTATCATTTCTGCGGAAATTCCAGATCCATCCACTGACCGACTGCTGTTTGATATTAATACAACAAACATGATTCATGGTCCATGTGATACTCTTAATAGTTCATCGACTTGCGTGGCAGATGGAAAATGTACTAAAAAATTCCCTAAAGATTTTACCAATGATACGGTCACAAATGTCGACGGATACCCAATATATCGTCGAAGAAATCCTGATAATGGCGGACAATCATTTATTAAAAATATCATCAACACAGACATTGATATTGACAATCGTTGGGTGTTGCCATATTCGCCTCTGCTGAGCAAGACATATAATGCTCATATTAATGTTGAGTTCTGCAGTTCTGTGAAGAGCATCAAATAAATTTGCAAGTATGTCCACAAAGGTAGTGATATGGTTGTGTTTAGAGTGGAAATACTGATGTGAATGCCCCTCCAGTGAATAAAAACGATGAAATAACGCTGTACCAAATTGGTCAGTACATCAGTTCCAATGAAGCTGCTTGACGTATCTTTGGTTTTCCAATTTGTTGTTCAGTTAGCCGTCGATCTTGAAAACGGTCAGCGTTTATTTTTCACGAACGAGACAGCGATTGATTGTGCAATAAATCCACCTAAAACTACTCTCACTGCCTTTTATGAATTGTGTTATCGTGTGGATGATTTTGGTGCCTTTTCACGAACATTGCTCTATTCACAAGTACCACGCTATTTCACATGGACTCAAAAAAAAACATGGATGCCCCGCAAGCAAGGCTCACCAGTTGCTGCATGTCTCAATTTATTTAAATCAAACGCCTTGGGGCGAATATTTACAGTCAATCCAAGACACACTGAGTGCTTTTATCTTCGACTGTTGTTGGTTGTTGTTGTTCGAATGTTACTGGCCCATTATGATTTCAAGATATACGTAAAGTGAATGGGCAGCACTAGTATAATTATGCATGCCTTGCACTCGGCTTGCTGGAAGACGACAACCAGTGGAAATGCATGCTTGCTGAAGCTGTATTGAACTGTACAGCAATACAAATTCGTCTACTATTCGCTATAGTGTTGACTACATGTTTCCCAGCCCGAGCACAGATATTATGGGATAATCACAAAGATGACTGATGATAATTTCAGCTGGACAAGGTGGGTTCTTCTTTTAAGATGCACTGGGTGGAACTGGCAAAACATTCGTTATTTCGCTAATTCTTGCTGAAATACGATCAAATAATGGCATCGCATTGGCTGTTGCATCATCGTGCATTGCAGCAACTTTATTGGATGGAGGTAGAACAGCTCATTCAGTATTTAAGCTGCCACTAAATATTCAGAATAACCCTGACGCAATATGCAACATTATGAAACAATCGTCCATGGCTACCGTGCTGAAATGGTGTAGAATTATTATCTGGGATGAATGTACTATGGTACACAAACATTCGCTTGAGGTGTTGAACAGGACATTAAAAGATATTAAAAACAACGACAAACTATTTGGCGGAACTCTGTTGGTCCTTTCAGGTGATTTCAGACAAACACTTCCAGCCATTCCACGTTCAACATATGCTGTTGAGATCGACGTTTGCTTAAAATCATCTCCATTGTGGCGTAATGTTGAAAAATTACAGCTAAAAGTAAATATGCGCGTTCAAATGCTTCAAGATCCATCCGCCGAAACATTTTCAAATCAACTCTTAGATATCGGTGATGGAAAAGTTGCTATAGGTGAAACTGGATACGTAAAATTACCGAACGACTTCTGCACAATCGCTGATTTGTAAGATACTCTCATTGAACAAATATTTCCCGATGTACACACACAGTACATAAATCATGAGTCGCTTGCAGAAAGAGGAATTTTAGCGGCAAAAATGTAGACGTTGACAGTTTAAATCTGAAGATACAAATGTTGTTGCCAGGGAACTTGGAATCATATAAATCTATTGATACAGTTTGCGACGACAGTGAAGCAGTAAATTTTCCCACAGAGTTTTTGAACTCACTGTATTTGCCAGGCATGCCACCGCATAATTTACAATTAAAGGTTGGTTCTCCAATTATCTTACTTCGTAATTTGAACCCGCTCCGGCTGTGCAACGGTACGGGATTAGTCATTCAAAAATTAATTAGCATTTTAAATGGTAAGTTCAGAGGTGTAAATATACTAATACCACGGATTCCTATTATACCTACAGATGTACCAATTCAATTCAAACGTATTCAGTTTTCGTATTAGATTGGCATTTGCAATGACTATCAACAAATCCCAAGGTCAAACGATGTCTATTTGTGGCTAAGATTTGAGTACATCATGTTTTTCACACGGACAATTATACGTGGCATGCTCTCGAGTAATTGTTTAATTAATGATATATAAATATAAGTAATAAATTATAATAACTTAAAAATAATGTTTGCCTTTTGTTATTTTTATATTCTCTCATCGTTCACAGCCCTGCATTCTTATTTCACGCGTTATACCACATTCTTACATACATACTTACAATAAGTAAGCTATTTTTTGCCTACACTAGAAATTACTTGAAAGTTATTTATATTGCAAAACAACGTTTGCCGGGTCAGCTAGTATATATAACTTATAATAAAAGTATAATTATATATAACTTTTCATATCGTTCGTTCGTATGAAAAATAATGTTTTGAATATCTTATCTAAACATATTTCATTTTTGTGTTTCAGACTTTTTGTTTCGAAGCAATGTGCTCGATGTCAAGCATATATAGCACCAAATGAATTTGTCATGAAAGTCAAAGACTTAGTATATCATATTCGTTGTTTCTGTTGCGCCTTGTGTCGAACACTACTAACTAAGGGAGATACCTTTGGGATAAGAGGATCTATCCTTTTTTGTAGGTAAGTATATTTTATTTGTAATGTTTAGGAGATTAAATCCCTTCCGGGGTGGACAGAACCTCAAAGACACGATAATATCTCCTAGGTTACTTTTACCATAAATATTGGGATTGTGATGACATATGAAACATAGATGACTGGTTGATAGCACTGGTTTACATCAAAATTACCTTTTACATGAAAATATACTATAATCAATGTATTTCACTCGCTGAACATAATTATTAGTTAAGGAAAGGGATATCGCACCTCTTGACTGCGGTCGGATAGCCATCTGGTCTGGTGTTGATTACGGAGAGCAGGTTAGTCAAGGGGTTGGTCTTCTTTTATCTAAGGATGGCTAAGTGTTTGAAAGATTTTGAGTTCAGGGTTCCTACGGGTTCGGTTTAAGGTCTGATTGGTCTGGATGTATGTTCCGGACATCTCGGTGTCAAAATCGAAGTATGTTTAGAGCGGAAACTTTGGCTAACAAACACAATGTATGCATATAAAGATATCAACATGTATACCTGTGTAAGAGCAAATGAGAGAATTGTTTTGTAATAGTTGATGTAAGATTAAGATTTAAAGTGATGGATACCAGGGTTTATAGGGGTACTTACATGGGAACGGACCACTTTCTTGAGATTTGCCGTTAAAGAGGTCTGTTGACACGTTGGTGTCACCGAACAAAGGTATCTACTGTACTGCACTGTACATTTAATAATAAAAAGTTGAGAGATTTGTAGATAAGGAAAGCCAAGAGGAAAGAAATGCATGAACTGAAATGTAAGTCGTACAGATGACGGATAGAATAGAAATTAAAGAAAAGTTGCATGTGGTCAAAAGTGCAGTGGTTGGTTTGCTAAGAATGTATGTGGAGTGGAATTAAAAATAGACCACTAACGATTTGGTGGGTTACTAGTATGAAAGGCGTTGTGAGTGATAAGAAGAAATCATTGTTGGGTTTACTAGCCAATCAGGTTAGTAAACGAGTGAATGCAGATGTGACAGATGATGAAGTGCAGAAAGTAGAAGAGGAATGTAAGAAGACAAAGAAGAAAGTGGGATGTGAAAGACGTTAGTCAGGTGTCACAAGCAGCAAATGGTTGTGACTAGTGTTACGGGGACACAGGCAAAAAGAATGTCAGTCAGACAATCATGGATGAAATTATGAAAACTATGAAAAGAGGTAAAGTGGCTGGGTTTGACAGAGTAAATGTAGAGATGCTGAGAGCTGGTGGTAGTTTGGCAGCCTCTTGGTTATATTGCGTCTTTTAGAAATGTTGGACAAAAGGTGTTTTGGCTGAAGATTGGAGGAGGGCCATGATCGTGCCCTTGTTTAAGGGGAAGGGGTCACGCCAGGAGGCCGGGAGCTACCGTGGTATCAGTCTTGTTAGTGTTACCGGCAAAGTGATGATTAAAAGAGTGATGAAAGAAAGCTGGGAAGTGCAAGGATTCAGAATGGGAATGGGGTATATGGATCAAATCTCTTCATAAAGAGCATCACTGAGAAGTTTCTTGCGAATTTTGGTATTGCTCTTATATAGACTTTGAGAAGGCTTACTATAGTGTGGTAAGGACAGAAACGTTGAAGGTGCGTTTGGGTTAGTGGGTCAGCTTGTGCGTACACTCCAATCATTGTATGATGGTTCAAATGTATCTCTGAGGCTCCCACTGGATGCACGGACTGGTTTCACCTTTCACTTTGTTAATTCAACCTATTCATGGATGATTGTTTGACAAATTTGCGTGAAAGTAGCAATGACTTTGAATGAGTCAGTTTGTCATCAGTTGCATCTTGTACACGGACGATCAAGGGTTGCTTTCATCGCTGGATGAGCTGCAAAAGATGATGGACATGAAATGTAAGACTTTTGAAAGAAAGGGTATGAAGGTGAATATAGGTAAAACCAAAATTGTGGTTTTCGAGAAACAGGGTACAGGAGAACAGGGAGATTGTTTGTTTATTTGGGAAGTGTGTTAACAAGAGATGGAAAATCTGAGGGTAATATTAAAAGGAGAGCGAAAAAGGGAAATACGGTAAATGGGGCTGTGAGCTATATGATTTCTAGTTAGATGATGTCAGAACGGGCACAACTCGCTATTCATAACGCTGTCCAAGTCCCTAGGCTTGTATGGTAGTGAGTACTGGGCTTTGCAGAACAGTCATAAAAACAGAATTATTGAAGTAAAGATGAGGTCCCTTAGGAAGATGTGTAATGTAAGATTGTGTGATAGGGTAAGGAATACTGTGATTCGCGAACGTTGTGGTATGAGAGAAGATGTAGTGACAAGAATAGAGAAAGGTATGTTCAGCTAGTTACGGCGCGCGCATGTAGCGGATAGATGAAATGAGGGTTGCAAAAGGAATTTATAGAGCCAAAGTGGAGGTACAGTTGGACGAAGCAGGCCGCGTAGAACATATACAGATCAAATTGGAAACATTTTTCTCAAGGCGGATGTACGCAGCGTAAAGAATAGAAGAGCATGTATGAGAAATTTAATAGGTGTGAGTAAAACAAGGGATATTTGTCAGAAGCGCCACACTCACGGTTGTACTACTCAATAAATAGGTTTAAGGTTATTGTATTCCAAAAATAAATTCACGAACTGTCAAAAATCCGACAATTCAAGCACAGCGGCGCTGAGTAACGCGAGTTACAAAGCTGTTTTTAGTGGCCAGTCGGAATAACGAATATAAAAAGGAGGGCATCTCAAAACATCGCGACACATTTACGGGGGTTTTATATTAATAATAGAGTTAATTTGTTAACCAAATATTGTATCAATTAAAAGAAAAAAATTTTAATAGCTAAATATAACAATTATTTTTCACAACTGTGATGCCTTTTGTGACGATTAGATATTTATTGTCCACCATCAAGGAAAATATGTGTCGGGGTAAACGTAACGGGTAACTTGGACTGTGATCGCGATAAGTCCCGTTAGTTATTAATCATACAGTTTTTTTTGTATGAAATATTGTTCGCAATGTCATGTAATAATATACACGTTTCTTTATGTAAAATTAATATGTTCATTGTGTATCTTATTATGTACGTTGGTAAATAAGCTCGTAAATACGGTATATATTTTTTATTCATACATTAATACATAAATGTAAGATTTAAAAAATTATGTCTAGGTACTATACCTAAAGTTAGGGCTAGGCCAATAGTTATTTATGAATATGTAGGAACTCGCGGAGTGAGCACTGAAACACGTCAATGGCAGATGACACCTCGTTGAGAAGTCCAATTCCTAGAGTAAGTGGGCAGCGTTTCAGAAGCATCGACGAGTTCCTTCCGCGAACAGTAGGCACTCGGTATGCTTCACCACATCGGGGAGGTCTTTGATCATAATAAGGAACTTCAAGGGCCCCGAATCGCTACCCTAGCTTACCCCTGAAGGACTACGATAGGGAGCCGAATGCGAGCCACCGAAAGCTACATACTGTGAACTTCCCCCGAGATAGCTCGCGAAGAAGTGAAGCAGCGCCGGAGTACACCCGATCCCAGCAAGATTTTACAGTAGCACGTCATTTCAGACCACATTTAACGCCTTCTGATAGTCACAATACACCACATCCAACCTTGAGAGTCACATCAGCGGCGAAGTTCATGAGGTTAATGTTTTGCCTTAGACGGAAGCCATGTTGCGAAACGCTGAGGTAAGGGCTTATCTATCCAGGCATACCCTTGTTTATAGCCGATTCAAAAACCTCGGCCACTGAAGATAAGATGGCAATCGGTCTGTAATCGCTGGACGATGATGGAGAGGCCACCTTAGGAACAGGCATGACTCGAGTCAGCGTAAGCATGACTGCGTAGGCATTCGTAACGAGACATACGTTCAAGATGTACATGAATGGCCAGATAAAAACCCTGTGATAGTCCCTAACTAGATAAGGTGACAAGCCGTCAAGGCCATGCGCGATTACTTCAAGGCAGGCAAATGGAGCTGAGCCGCAGCCACGTCACGCTCGCTCAACCGCGAAAGTTGAATGTGTGTGGCCCCACCAAAGTAAAACGCGTGCGCACCCGCCATTGCCGCATTCTCATCCATCCTGGGTACTTTGCTCCTGAAGACAGAAACCAAGTAGCTGCCGAACTAATTTGCACACTGTTTATCTGTCAGTACACACACGTCCTTCCAAAGGCCACACTTACCGCCATTGGCTCGTTTCCTTATCGCATACTGCCAGAATGCTCTCGGGCCGCTTTTAGTTCCCTTTAGACTCTATTCAGGTTAATAGAGTGGGCACTGTTAATCTTAGCCTTCACACGTTTTGTGCAGTTAGAATAAGTTATGTAGTTACTTGGAGAGTTAGAGACCTTATAGGTTTTATACAGGGCGGCTTTCGGCCTGATAAGTGTCAAAATATCAGCGTCGAACCATTGTGAATACACACGACGTGGGATCTGACAAGTGTTTGGTGGGGTGAATTCTTCAACTATATCATGGTATGTACGGTATCATACGGTACGAAAACGTGGATGGCGTCAGTGGCATCTCTGAGCAAGTACAAAGGCGACCAATCAATCAATGCAAGACTCGAGTATACACTTACAAAATTCCACTCATTATGCACTGGGTACTTACTCAAATTTGACTTGCCTGAAGAGAAATTGGTAGGAAGTACGCACGATCGCCGACGTACGCAGGGGTTATCCGCTTCGCGGACCAGTTCGGAACACAAAGGAGGGTGGTACTGGTCAATTCACACTAGTGACGCACCACAGAGACTCACTTTCACAGTCCAATTGGCGATCATTAACGTAAAGGTACGAATTAAGTTGGTTAAAACCGCAGACTT
This sequence comes from Leucoptera coffeella, assembly GCA_030578115.1. NCBI lineage: Eukaryota > Metazoa > Arthropoda > Insecta > Lepidoptera > Lyonetiidae > Leucoptera > Leucoptera coffeella. Next base: position 191,177 of record JAMBLF010000051.1, on the reverse strand, counting down.
CCATGGAGTAACCAAAGTATGTATCAATCTCTGCCGGTGCAGAGTATAAATTTGAAGTCACCAACGAAAATTACACCGCTCTGATAGAACTGAGTATAGTGTAATATGAGTTAGCGTTAGAATCTGGCGGTATATAAACAACACAAAGTAAAAACATATGTCTGCATATAAAATATACCTGTGAATTTTTTTTTTACAAAAGCCGGTCAGATACTTGCTTATCTTCGTATGTTTCCTGTATAATCTCGCCGTATCTACTAATTCATGATTACACGTGCATTTTATTAATTATGTGAGACCGGGTCATATCACAATAAATTTATAAAGATATGTGATTACCTTTATTTTGCCAGACGTTTTGACCTAGTTGCATAGGCCGTGGTCGCGGGAAGACTAGCTCTAGTCTCAGCAAATGTCTGTCTACCTTCACAATTTTTGTTAATTCATAGCACGACACACTACACTCACACTATCCGAAGACACATCCGCAGTTACGCCACGCGAAAATCCCATGATTACCGGTTCCCATGTTTCCGAAAGCCTAAAACCATCCTCACGTTTTTTAATTTAATAATAATGTTGTTCCGTGGAGATGATTTGAGGTTAATGTAATTCAATCCAAAGGTTTGAACCAGACATCAGGTGTTCCGCTATCGCTGACTTTTGTGGTTGCCTATTATATACAGCTGCTATGTGTTCCTTGACCCGTTCCTGGACACTTCAATTTGTTTGGCCAATGTAAACTTTACCGCAACTGCATTAAATTTTATAAACACCAGGGTTTTGAAAAGGGATAACATCTTTCGCGGTCCGTTATTTGCTTGCTACTTTGAATAATGGTTTAAAATCGGTGTCAATCGAATACTGTTTTAAGATTGCATCTATTTTGTCCGTTATTCCTTTCAGGTTCCGGTAGAAATGCCGGTTGTCTGCGTACAATTGGATGTTTCTCCCTCTTTGGTTTCACCGTGAGACCTGTCGTTTTGTAATCATTTTTCTTCAGCACCTCCTGGATGTGAGCCAGTTCTCCGCTCAAATGGTCAGGGTAATACAGATCATATGCCCGGTTTACCAATGTCCTCACTACAGACTGCGTATGACGCGGGTGATGATGTGACGTAGCGTGCAGGTATCTGTCTGTGTGTGTAGGTTTCCTGTGTACAGAATGCGCCAAGGTTCCATCCGATCTAACCATTACTTTTACGTCTAAAAAGGCCAACGTTCGATCCTCTTCAACCTCAACGGTGAATTTGACTTTTGGATGGATGGAGTTTAGGTAACTGGCATATTCTCTAGCACTATTTTCACCTCCTCCAAAGATACAAAAGATGTCATTATCGTATCTCTTCCAAAGTCTAATACTTGAAGGTCCACCATTTAAAGCCCTTTCTTCAAAATGTTGGCTAGTACCGGCGCCACAGGGCTGCCCATTGGCACACCATCGATCTGAAGAAAATACTGGACTTGGTATAAAAGTAGCTTCCCTTCAAGCAGTGCTCTAACAACGTGATGTATCTATCTGATACGTCTCTCTGCCTAAACTTGTCTTTTATGACTGACAAACACTCATCCACTGGTAAACAACATTGGTAAACAACGACTCAACATTATAACTCACCAATACCTCACCTGGTTCCAGCCGTGTGTTCCTTATCATTCCAACAAAGTGACGTGAATCTTTCACATAGGACGACGTCTGGTAACGGACGTCTGGTGGACGTCTACACATGCGTTTTTCCAAAATTTCCGGGCTTGGTAGGAACAACAGGTACATTGACACGGACGATCCAACTCGTGTTTGTGTTGTCTTTGCTTAAGTTCTAGCATTACCCTTACTTCCGTGACTAACGCCCTGGGGTCTTACACTACTAATGCTTTGTAGGCACAATATTACTTCATTAGTGATACAGTAATACTTCAGTTGCCGTTATTTGACACTTTTGGCACTCCACTAACAAATTTACGTCACTGAAGCGCTATCGAACTACATCTGCGTCTGAAGTACAAAAAAGCTACTCCACTACTACTGCCACAATATCGATACTGAAGTAATATTGAGGCTAAAATGAATTAGTGGAGTAAGGGCCCTGAAGTACTACGGCGTCTGAAGTACAAAAAAGCTACTCCACTAATCAAACGTGTCTCAATATCACTTCAATAGCTTTATTTTTGGTACTCCACTATTGTTTTGACAGCTTTGTATATGCTCAATATCTTAAATTTTAATGTACACTCACACACTCAATAGTTTTAGTTTCAATGAAAAACATAAAATACATTTTTTTCAGTTTTGAAGTACTTATTTTGATATCAATACGAATATTATTTACATAATAATAGCAGAATAATGTTGTTATACTAAGATTAGCGGAAAAGGTTTCAACCGAAGATCTATTTTTAATAACTCAAAACTATTTATGTGCTCAATCATCAATGCAATATGCATTAATTGGCCTTACCACATTGTTTGTGGCCATAGTTTTCTTAAATAGTTGTAATCCATAGACAATAATGACATTGATGTACTGTGACTTGCCACTGAAGTACCACTGAATCACCACTGACTCGCTATTGAAGTACAACTGTGACAGATCAAAATTTTAGCAGAGTGTACAGCTCAGATCCAGTAGTGACGCAGTAGAGACGCAGTTGTATGACTGTCATAGGTAATTAGTGGAGTAAGGCCCCTGAGTGCTGCCACCTCTAAGCGGAACTACTGGGTTAATCATCCACAACACTCATATTACAGGCCGTTGCAGCACCGCGAACGATATTCACGAAGTTTCGCGTTTGTGGTGTCTTGTAGTACGTAGTGTCCAACGCTGCTGGTGTGCGGACTAGTGTAAGGACGCTACTTGGACTTGGACTATACGACACTCCGAGCAAATCTAGATCTACCGCTATTCATAACCATAGCGCTGAAGGTCTCAGGAGATATCGAACTTAGGGGATTTACAATTATGTATAATATTAATTTAGTACTTGATTTTAATCATTCTTTACGTATATATGTAGAGGGTATGCGATTTTCAATAGTAATTAACGTGTTTTGTACAAGCTCTAAATAAATATTCCGTAAAATTTAAAAAGGTTTATATTTCTGTTCACTGTAAGTTATTGTGTTAAGTGGTTTGTTAAAAGTTTAGTTATTTTTAAGTAAACAAGTGTTTGTGTGGTAAAAACCGATTCAACGTATATATTTCAAAATTAAATTCAGTGTTAGAAGCGTTTATTTTATAATACAAAATGAAGTGTGACGCGTACTAGTCGACGGTTGTAGGGGAGGAGGTGTTGGTTGTGAGGTGTGACTGCGTCGGGATGTCGACGGCGCGGTACGCGGCCTCGCTCGAGGTCCTGCGGCGCACCTGGGGGTGCCCGCGCTGTGACAATGTCACCGTGAACCGGTGTGCCGGCAGCACTACCCTGTCGACATGTCCTGCGAGGACGTGGACTGCTCTGCGTTCGGGCAGACGGATCTTGGCGTGCCCCTCACTGCATCGCCCCCGGCGGCCGCGCCCGTCACGCTGGTGGTCATCTCCGGTCTGCTGGATGCTCGGCTGGCGGCGAGCGCCGAACGCTTCGATGCGATGTGGGTGCGCAGCGGCAGGGTGGGCTTCTACACTAAGCTTGAGGGCTAGGGCAGCGTGGAGCGTGGATGAGGGTCTGCACCGGCATCATGAGGGTGTTGGTGGGCACCGCCTATTGGCCTAACTGAATTGACGCAGAGACATTCTTTGACTGCCAACATGGATTGAATGATGTCATACGCCGGACTTATGCTACCATAAGCGTTCCAGTAGTTCTGGAGCCGGTGGGCATCCTCAGGGATGATGGCAAGAGGCCTGATGGGATGGCATTGGTTCCTTGGAAGGATGGGAGGGCGTTGGCTTGGGATGTCACCTGCGTCGATACTCTGGCGCCCTTGAAGCAGCGAAAGTACAGCGATGATACTACTGAATACCACTTTGTACCTTTTGATGTGGTGACCCTTGGTCCGTGGAGTCCGAGAACGAAGTCTTTCGTTAAGGAGGTCGCTTCCTGTTTGGTAGAGGCCAGCGGAGACTCATAAGTACATATTTAGGCTTATTTTAATCTTTATTTATTAAGTGAGTAAATTTATTTGTCGTATTTTAAGCTTATTTTTTAAATTTATTCTTTCATGTAAATATTGAATACATAGAAATAACTTATCTTTTATCATCATTTTAATAATTATTGCTTAGATTATATTCAACGTGATTTGTTGTTTAATTTCATAGATAAAGAAATGATTCGTCTTAAAGCAAACTTATATTTTTAATTGTCTATTTAGAAGCGCCTAATTCACATTCCATCATGCTCGTTTACTATTGTTCCATTTGAATTTTATCTCAATAAAATTATGGATTTTATCTGGAAACCAGCTGCCACTGTATACCGAGACTGTCCATTACCTATCCCGAAAGAAAGGTAGGTTTCCTCACCATGTTTTCCTCCCCGTCTATTAGTACATCTATCACAAGCTCAATTAGTTATTTTGTCTTCATGAATACTTTGCCTTACAATACGGACATCAAAGCGCAGGCCAAACCGGTTCACATGACAAGCTACCGAATCGGTATGGCTCAATTATCTGCGCTCAAACCTTTAGGTATTTTTGGGCGGTACTTTCGATACTGATATGCTGAAAATTAGAATAGAATAGAAAAAGTTTTTATTCACAAAAAACAGCACAGGTACAGAAACATTTACATTTATTACAATTGACAAGATACTGCACTGTCACTGTGAAAGGGCCCAGGCTCAGCATATGTTGCAGGCCAAAGCCCACAACGCCAATCCTCCGCCTGAGCCGATTAGACAGTATAATTCCTATTGAAACTTGATAGAATGGTACTTATTCTTTTATCCGACGATGTTTAAAATGTATGTGCATATGTATATACATATATACATATGTATGTACATATAAAGAGTGTATAAGGATATGAATGAAGCCAAAGAGGTGTGTAAGAAAAATGGGACATTTGCCAGATTGTCTCAGTCTTTCGCTCGGAATACGATTGTGATGTATATTTATTAACTCGTTTAATATGTATAGCGTATGTTAATCGTTACAAGAATATTTTAGAATAATAATAATACCTTTAGGGATTGGAAATTTATACTAAGATTGTTTTTATTTTCCTCATGTTTAAAATAGTATTAGAATTTTTAATATGTATATACCTTTTTTTTTTACGTCAGGAAATCCCCATGGATACCCGCCGGCTCTGGGGTGCCGGAAGGTTATGTCAGGCTCGAACCGACTAAAACCTGACGGTGACCTTCGGGTGCCTCATTGGCCAGGGCCGCGGGAACGCGTGAGCATAACATCATGCAAAATATGCAGTGGACGCCGGACCCTGTCCCGAGCTAACGCTTAGGGCGGAAGGGGAGATTCTCCCGCCCGAACCCTAATGGGAGGCGCGCAGGTCACGCGCACACCATCCCGAGGCCGTAACTAGCGGGGGCACACATACCCCAGTATGGTGCCCCACCGGCCTCAAGTGGGGGGGAGGAGGCCGTGGAAAGCCCTCCTCCTGGCCCCGGCTCTCCGGCGGCGGATTCGGTGAGAGGAAGGGTCCAACTCCCGCTCTCTCTCCGCCGCCTCCTTCTGCGAAATCACCACTTCGCAGAAGTCCAGAACCGCTTGCCAAGCCCCTTCGTCACCGACCATGGAACTGACCAAGGCCGGCAAGGACAGGGCACACTCCACCGCTGCGACGAGACAACGGCGCTCTTCAGCCCAGGCTGGGCACTCCACTAGGGTATGCTGCGCCGTGTCGTCGTCACAGCCGCAATAATGGCACTCAGTCGTTGGCTCCCTACCGGCGATCCGGTGCAGGTAATGGCCGAAACACCCATGGCCGGTTAGCACCTGCACCATGCGGTAGGTCAACGACGCCGATCTGTCCGTCCACTCCCGTAGGACCGGACGGACCGCCTCGACAGTCCAGCGGCCGGCACTTGGTTCCGCCAGCCGCTGTCGCCACTTGTCCAGCACGGACTGCCAGGCTTGGAGTTTCCGCACCCTCACCTCCCTGGAAGGAGGGTCTTCGTTCCTTTGGCGGAGAGCCGCGCGCCAGTGGTAAATGGACGCTTGCGCCTCCGCCTCAAGATCCTAGGGGGGACTTCCTGCTAGGACGCAGGCCGCCGCGTACGATACCGTGCGGTACCCGCGTATAACTTGCCGTTTAATGCGGTTCGCAGTTTATTTTGGTTAACCATTTAGAGTATTAACCGTTTAAATCGTTTAATCGTTTAGGGTGTTAACCGTTTATATCGGTTAACCTTTTAAATGGGTTTCCCGAACACTGTGCCTGACAACGAAAGTGTTCTAATATAATTAACAACATTTTACAGCAGTAATAATTACCTACATAACTTTATACTCGTCTAACAACGTAAATAATAAGATAAAAATAACGTTATTAATATTAGAAAAGGAAACATTGAATATCATATTTTGTGTTATCTAAATTCATGCTACAAGTAAATACCATTTGGATAAAATTGTGCACGATTTGTGTTTGAAAATTTTAACACCTCTAGAGGTGAACACTTACATCTGGTGCTAGTGTCTAAACATACAAGAATAGCTGACAGTACATAATATATGCATATTTCATAATATGTTCCTGATTTAAATAGCTACCCAAAATTTTAGCATACAACATAATAAATTACAATACCACAGATACAAGAATGCATCGGCTGTGTAAAAGTGGTTTGTCCGACTCAAGAGGACTCTGTATGAGAATCTAGAATTTGTTAAATTTTTCGTGCGATCGACCTCCTGTAGGAGTTATGTAGATATACATTTAGCTTGAAAACAAAATTTAAAAAACTGATCTCTGCGTACCTACTGGGAAGAAATCTGAAGTGATGTCAGTATTTATGATGTATGAATGCTTGAAAGTAGCTATATTATGTATTGAAAATGTACCTTTTATGTTTTTAGTCGGATTATATAGTATTTTGCGATTCCAGTAATGTATATTTTGATTACAAATCTTACTCCGTGATGAAATTAAAGAAAGAATAAAAAACCCTGTTTGCGCAATTTTTTGGATTTTTAATAAACGTTTAATAATACATATATTTATATAATTATTAATTTTTAACCCTTGAAACTACTTAAGTTATTAACTTCAGTCTTTCATTATGCAACGTTGAAAGTATGATAGGTATCAATAAGTTCTAAATAGGCTTAAACTAAAAAATTAAAACACTAGTTTCGCTCATTTTCGCGAACAATACCCTTAATTTGGCGTAGATCAGTTGTTTGGGGCTTGATTCTGTATCAGTGGGTGCAGGGTTCAAATCCCGCTTAAGCGTATACCTGCCGTGCGATTCTTGAAAACAATAACTTTTTCAAATTGGTTTTGACAGCGCTGCAGTGCAGGTGCAGTGCAGATTTACTTTCGTATTCTTGAAGTCCTTTTACAAAACTGCACCATTATTGAATCGCAGCGCTCTCGTTTTATTCCTGCACCAAAACCGATTCAAAACCTTACACTTTTGTGTTACCATAATTTCACTTTTACAAAACTACCAAGTTCGTTTAGTAAATGTTACGTCAACCATGTGTCATATGTGCGATATTTGACGTATATTTTGGCAAAACCAAAACGTTGTGTCAAAAGTTAGTTACTGTAGTATTATATTATCTGCGGTTAGGCTTTAACTTTTGAGTTCGAAAGTTAATAGGTATACACTGTAAATATCTTCCAATATCTGTGCTATACGTTTTTTACCATGGCTCCAAAGGCTCAAGTTTCTTAAACTCGGTTTTTTTGGTCTAATAAAACCAGAAACTTTAATTTTTTATCTATGAACTGTATAGCTGTGGAGAGAAATATTTTACACATAACTGTGCAATCTATAGCAATGACGGCATAAATCAAACTAGTTATGATAAAATTATATATTTAATAATACACAAAAATTATTTCTTTCATAACTTACATAGCTAGACTTAGTAAACTAAACAAGATTTAGATAACATATAACAAATCTAGTTCACTAGAAAGAGTAAGGTATATGTTTTATTACTCCAAAGAAAAAGAAATGATTACCTCCAATTAGAAATTTACACTATATAGTAACTATAAGTAAATAAAAGAAAATTGTAAACTGTTAATGCATTGCAAATAGATTTCCCAAATGATGAAATGAAAAAGATTGGAGTGTGTATGGTTTAGAGATTTTGACACATGTGGATATGGCAGTGATTGTTAAAATAGATCCCCATCTGTACCAGTCCTGACAAACCATATTGGCTTCAATGACTATCATACACCGCCTCATACACACTCGGTGGTTAAAGGTTTCTAACCCTTTCAATTTCGCGTCTATCTGACTGTAATATGTCTTTACTAGCAAAGTATTGAAAAAAGAAGATAATCCAGTAGGTAGTAACCTACTAAGCCGTTTCTAGCAGATCGAACCTCATTTGCATACTCGTTTTGACTAATTGTGGTAAAAACTCTAACCAAAAATCTATCAAAACTCTTTGAAAATAAGCTTTTGTAAAACCTACGCAAAACGCATCCAAAACCTGTGATTTGACAGATGCTTTTTTTGTTTTATTTCAAGAATACCGATTCATGCCGATAGTGATTACGTTTTGACTCAATTTTTTTTCAAGAATACCAAATTGAGCGTTAAACCAAAAAAAAAACTGCAATCGGTAAAGTGTGTGCATTTGACGTTTCAAGAATACCAAAACCAAAAATCAATACTGTTTTGGTATTGTTTTACTCTTAACTTTTTTCAAGAATCCCACGGGGTGAAATGAAGTTTAATGAATTCTTATGTACATTTTCGTAATAATAAAAATACATTTACGAATTGTATCGAATACTACGATTAAGGAAAACAGCGTGAGGAATAAGAACAGGTAGATTCCCCGAACAGGTAATAATGCTTGTCAATGGCGACATGGCGTATCACCTGTCACACTGAGTGCTGACTATCTGGTCAACACGTGAATTTGAGACGGCCATAGATTTTTTGCAGGCAAACCCTTTCATCAGATAATACCTTTAAAAATGTATATTCTGCCTATGATAACTGATAAAATGCAAAATGATATATTTAATAAATATGCTTTGTATAACAGCGGCCCTAAGTGTGAATTTTGTAGTACACCTGTAAGTATAGATATAAAGTTTGAACGGAAACCAGCAACTGTTACTGCCTGGGAACGGTTTGATAAAACAAATTGCCACTTAGGTCAAGTATGTTGAATGTTTTTAAAATCAGCCTGTCCACCGTGCTCCTTATTGTTTCAGACATACTCGTAAACACAGTTAAGAAAGTTGTAGTTCCAGTAAGTTAGTTAGTTTCTTCATAATAATATCTTGATTTTTATTTGGATGTTTAGTTGTTCATTGATGTTTGGTTTGGCTGTTGATAGATGTTTATTTGGATGTAGGGAATGTAATTTAGGATCTCCATGTATTCTGAATTGGCTCCCAAAATTTGAGGAGGCTTTTCTCAGTATTTTTGGACTAGAGGGTACGAAAATAATCATGCCAAACCGCAAATTTTTTACCATAGAATCTAAATTTGAAGTATTGCTAGTGATGGATGAAAATTGATTTTAAAATTTTAGTTGCTAATCAGGCCTCTATTGGCCAAAATACCCCATGAGTAGTAATGACATTTCCTTGGCGAAAACTCAAGTAAATAGTTTGAATATAAAATATTAATACTGACAAAAGGGACAGACTCTGGCATATTAAACAATGTGGTATTAGCACCTGGCGTCATTTAAGTGCATCAGAACGTGCAGGGTTTGTTGGGTAAAGAGTGTTCATTGTGACGCTGTAATTTACAACTAATTAATTGTTAATTGTGATGTTGCAATTAACAATTATTTAATTGTTAATTGTGACGTTACAATTAACAAGTAATTAATTTAATTGTTATTTTAAAATTTTATGTTGCAGTTAATTAAAAGTAATATTAATTTGCAGCCTGAAATTTTATTAGAATATATAAATTTATAAATTTTATTGAATTTAATTGCGAATTCAATTGAAAATATTAGTTGCATTTTTTATTTTAATTGCAACTAAATTAATTGCAATTATATTTTCATCAAATAATGAGATGACTAAAATTTTAATTAATTAATGCCCAACACTGCCTGGAAGATAAAGGAAGGTTATCAGAACTACTTTGAACTAAAGTTTTGCCGACATTAACAAAATGTTCGTTAATTTTATCTATTTCAGCACTATCATCGACTTCCTTTAAAAGTTGATAGCTGTCTGTTCTTCTGATAAGACGACGAGATATTTTTAATGGCCTGCCATAGATGTTTCTGATTTTTTCCTGCTTTGTCAATTTGGTCTTTTTCATATTGACGCTTACGCTGCTTGATGAGATTAAAATAGAAAGACTTGTATCTAAAGTAGGTAATTTTAGCAATTTCATTGTTAGGGTTACTATTATATTTAGCATGGAGACTATCTTGGTTCTTTTGGCAACTGAGTAGATTGTAGTCATCCACGGTTTAAGGGTAACCTTCTTACTTGGAATTCTGACAGCCCTGGAACTCGCGTCAATGACTTCCTGCAGAGATGAGACAAGCAAAATCAATTCCAACGTCAGGATCCTCGATTTTAAGAATCGGGTTAAAATTAGCCTTGAATAAAAGATTTCAAACATTCTGATAATCAATCCTACGGGCGATTTTATTAACAACGTTATGTTTACATTTTATCTACAGATAAAGCTAAACTGGCCTGTGATCAGTAATTGCGGTACTAATCACTATAGTAGCTACTGGAGTTTTAGATCTAAGAAAAACATGATCTATATACGTTCCAGACTCTTCTCTGGTTGGCAAAATTATGACAAGTTATTAAACCGTGAAAAGCTAAGATATTGAAATACCTCCTACCTTTCGCTTTTTACTTCGCATTGATCTGGTATTATATTCAAATTAATATTACCAACTAGAGCAAGATTTTGCTGCGTCTTGTGTTTAGACATCACATCATCAAGAAAAATCAAAAAATTATCTACACTGCTCTGCTTTGAACCAAGATCCTTATATTAAACTGCAATTATCATTAAGTGGGGTGATTTCAAAACAAGCGCATTGCAACTGACCGAAATCAGCTGTTCAACTGTAAAAATTAAGCAATTTTTAATAAACACAACAACTCCATCATGTTGGTATCTGTTCTGACTGGTGGCAAACGAATAGTATCCATCAATATTAGGCAAGACACTACAACAGGAGAGTCAGCATTCTGTCAGGATTATAAAGTCACAATCAACCTTGAGTCTGTTTAAGAAAATGATGAAATGAGGCAAGTTTGTACTATGGCCAATACTTCTGATATTGTGAGTTATGATTCTGAAACTGTGAGGCTTGGAAGAAGCCCTGCACAGCCCTCCACATCAGTTTCAAAAGAGTCCAGCGTCTGCAACTCATCGATCTCTGCAATTATGTTAAAAGCATCGAATTTTGTTTACATAGAAAAAAATGTTACCAAAACTGCTTGAGCGTGAGATAGCTAGCGCAACAACCGGTATAAAAAATATAACACAAATTAACCATCATAAAGGCATTGAAAAAGTTGTAAAAGCAAACAAAATTAACCCGTAAAGAAGTAACATAAGCAAGCAACATATAAATAAAAACCATCTGATAAATAACACCACCAATTGAGAGCAATAGAAAAAAATAAAGTTGTCACAATTCACTCTCGAACTTCTTGAGGTCATCCCCGTTAACGACTCTTACGAAGGGTAGACCTTCGGTCTTCCTGAGATAAACCACGCAGCGGGACGTTCAGCAAAAAGCATATCGATTATCCTTAGCAAATAGGCCGCAGCTATAGAAAAGCTGACGAGTTTTAAAAGTCAGATGCTCAGATATGTAAATCGGCTTAGTAGGTTGACCACTTTTTAATTTCAGCGCACTGGTATTGAGCATTTGCCCTCTGGTGCCCTCTCAAAACTGTTCCCAACTCAACCACGATCGGCGGTGGAGACCTTTTCACAGTAGCCCTTGATGTTGATAGGGGGATGTTGATAGTAGAGGCTATAGAGCAGACCACCTCGCAGAATTCATTCTTCGTTAGTGGCTTCTCAACCGGGATATTGCGTATTTCTATCTTTGGGGCTGATGACACAAGCTCAAGAGAATCTATCCTCTGCACCAACTCACGCACATACTTCTCATCTTCCGCTACCTTAGACTCAAGCACCTGAATTCTCTTGGTGAAAGCATCGCAACTATCGGAGAGAAACTTTACTTTACTACTACTTTACTTGAGTCTTGATCTCCTCAACCGATTGCTGCAGCAATGAAAAATCACGCTTAACATCTGTAGCAAATGATTCGAACATTTGTGTCATAAAGAGATTCAAATCAATGTCAGAAAAAGCTTGCTTCTTACGATGAGTAACGAAGTCCTAACCCTTATTTTCCAGATTCGGTGGGAGTTGTGTTTTTTGGAAACATCCAATGCCGGAGGGATAAACATACTCGGACTCTTGTGCGGTGGAGAACGCTGCAATTTACTCATTTTGGCTCAAGAGTAGTCTTTCAGGGGAAGACGGCGGAAGGAAAGAGCGGCAAAAGTTGTAGTCGCAGCACCCGCAGCAATTACCATGAAACCAAACGCTGAACAAATCTGCAGTTTCTTCAATGCGAGCCCACTCCTCTAGTACTCCGAGGTTTTAGTGTCACTAACTGGATTTTCGTATTGTAACACAAGTTTGTATGGGCTGTTAGTACAACTTGCCAACAATAGATGGCGCTACTGGTAGCTTTCAAATCGCAACGTTTCACATCAGATATGGCAAGATTATAGGAATATGCGATGAGTTAGGATGTCTTAGGTTCCATAAATAGATGGCACTACTACACACTTAAAACTTTCAACAGGATTTATTTACACGCTGAACTACTCTCAAAACTCTCACTATACACGTCCACTCACAATGAGATCGAAGGAGGGAGAGGAACTTTGAATGTAACTGTAACCGCACAATTTTGACTTAATATAGTTTGCAAAATGTATGGAGGAGGTGCTTATTAAACTTCTTAAGGAATGTAAACGTCTAGTAGCGTGTGGTGACTTCAATGTTAATATACTTAGGGACTGAGGCTCAATTTTGACCAAGCAACTAGAGTTACAAGCACATCCTCTACTTGTATTGACAACATTTTAAACTGATTTTAGTGTATCACATAGAGAACTTATTTCTAACATTAATTCTGACCACTAAGGTCATTGATCAGGTTTAGTTGTTACCCGAGGGTCCAATCAAGGAATGTTACTTCTATATTTGTGACAGGGGCTTGCTTAAATAATTTCAGACAAATTATTTAGAGGCGTTTGCCTATACTTTTAAGAAGAGATACACTAAATAACATGTATGTCTCATTTTTTGGCCCTATGGAATCTGATTATCAGATTATTTTTAAACCAAAAACCTTTCAAATAGCAAGCAACTTACTGATACCTATCAAACTTTCAAGGTAACACAATGAAATACTGAATTAGTTTTAATAGTTAAATATAAAAAAATCGAAAAATGTTTTTTTATTTTTTCGTCACGGAGTGAGATCTGAAATTGAAATAAACCTTAATAGATTCTCAAAATACTATATAATACTACTAAGAATATATGAGGTCCTGTTTTATACATAATAGAGCTGCACGTCCATTTTGTTGACGATCACAGCTTAACCGCTAGATAATTACACGAGATCAGTTATTTCTTAGTTCAATAAGTGAAAACTGGAAAACAATAAGTAATTATTTTGTTGTTTGAGGTTATTGCTTATTATATTACAAGCGCTTTTCTTCTTTGGAAGTAAACTGCTTATGTTGATTTATTCTACATGTCTATTTTAAGAAGTATTTTACTCGATGCGATGTCATATTTGATAATATCAAATCATTCATCAGTCTTCAATGGATTGTCAACAAAGTCAGCAGCTCAGTGAAAGTTGAAAATACAAATATTTATTTACGGCAGAATATTTAATCAGTTGTGATGCCAAACTGGTTAAATATTTTCGCTTTGGGATAAGATTTGGATCCTCAACTAGAACGAAGCGAAGAACAAGGAAGGAAAGAATTGGAGCTTCAACCTCGTTTTTCTTTGGTTGTAGCGGCTGGCGGCGTTGGTATAATTTTGGCGACGGAATAACTACTTTACTTTCGCCAACATAACCTTAGTGGTAAATGGCATATTAAAGAATTAAAAAAAACATGCGACATTAAGGTCACGGGTGGCCGTTCGTGACGCCTTCGTTTTATTGAGGCTTGGCTACGGAGACGTGGTCTACGGGCCTCGTATCAGTGCTAGTCTGACAGGGACTGTACAGATGGTGCAAAATGCATGTTGCCGGTACTGTTTTGGTGTGCCGCGTCATGGGAACGTCACTCGGTATCTCAATAGAGCTAACTTATTGAGAATGGGCTCTCGACGTCAGTTGTACCTTGCAAACCTTACTCTCAGTGTAATTAGGTAACAAGATCCCCCATACCTGTATGAGAAGTTGAAGTTTTCACGAAGTGGTCGCTCTGGCGGGGACCGAGTAGCTACGGCACTTCTGGAGCTCAATAAGCACCACACGGCTGCGTTTGAGGGTAGCTTTCATTAACAACAACAATTCACCTCCTTTGCAACAATTGAAGAGCACTCACATTTTTAAAGAGCACTATAAACGATTATTATTGGACTTACAAAAGGAAACTCCGTAATGAAAGTCGTCGTAAAGCAACCTTAATTTATATTAACATTACACTCACTCGTATTTATAGTTTTAATTATAGCTTATGTACACGTATTCACTTCATATTTTACTCACCTTTACATTTTTGACTTTATGTAAGTATGCATTATTTTATAATACCCTACTATACTACCCTCTGTGAGCCGCCTGCTAAAAATCGGCGGATTCACGAAGCCCGCGCTCCGTAGATTCCCACCGAACTGGACGTCATTTGGGATCTCCACGGTGCGCTTTATGTGACTGAAATTAAATTATAATTGTTAATTTTATATCTGTTTTTTTTTATTTTCGTATAATTTTTTTTCTTGTGTAATCAATCATTAATAATATTTTGTCAATTATTGTAATGAATGTGAAATCTCAATAAAATATTATTATTATACATGGAACGTAATGCGATCCGCCATGACTATAAAGTTTGTTATGAATTTGTTATATCAAGTTTGATGTGATTTATTTCAGTGTTTTTGAAATTATCGTAGTGTGAAACCTGTTTATATCGCAAACATAAATAACATTACATAAAATATCTATAATATATAATTATCCCGCCCAATTGCTTTGTGAATCGTTATAGGTATAGAAAAATTTGTCCTAGAGATAAACTAGGCGCTGCAATAGTCTTACACCGGACTTGTTTCTATAACAAAACATCGACTTTGTTTTAAAATATGGTGTAGACATAGTAAAATAACTTGACACATACTGTTCAGAAACGATATCAAATATATTCATTTACAACAAACCAATATAAAGATAGATAGCTGATTTGATATTTTATATCAAGTACAAATATTATGTAAATCCACTTAGTTGATAATAATTCGAAGCTAAAAGATGTCAGAAATTCTAGATTTCCATACAAATTTCTCTTGAGTCTGACTTTTACACAGCCAATTATTAGTTTATGTTTTATGCGTAAAAACGTAAAACTAGCTAGTGTAGTATTCTTATATCAGAGGTATTGTTTTAAATTATTACGATTTATGCTAAACTATTGGGTAGGCATAGTTGACGCGACAGCGGTGAGCGAGAGCATGGAGCGAGTCGGCGCGTTGGCAACTGCCGCTGCCGGGGGCGCCGCAAGCCGCTGTTTGCTCTATTTCGGGCATTAATAACACTAATAAAATACGGTATAACGTGTGTAGGTGCTTTAGGTGGTTAATGGTTATTGCTATAAACTATTGTTTATTTAATTAAAACATTTTTGTTGTCTGGTAGTGCTGAAGTTCAAAGTTGAGTTTATACCTATATAATTTACTGTGACGTAAAATAGCTTTAGGTAAGCGGCACAGAAGTGCACATAGTTGACGCGAGAGAATTCGAGTATTCGGCACCATGGCAAAGCAAGTCGCTCTCTACTTTAAAGGCTAGTTTACACTTTGATTAGTGCGAGTGCAGGTGTGTAGTGAGAGTAGTCTCCAATAAACTGCGAGTGCAGATAATTTAACGATAATAAAATAAAGATTTAAAACTGTAAAGACATTCATGTTTTATATACTCCTGCAAAAATTTATAAGTTATGTATTCGCTTCACTTTGCTATTTTGTACAACAACAAGCGTTGACGCTCACTAAACACTAAACACTGCCCAGCCTAGACTACTGACTAAACCAGACGTGTACAGTGACAGGCACGCTGCAAGTGAGTGGACAGTGAACGCACGTTGGACGAGGTTACTCGCAAAAAAATAAAACACACTTCTATTCACATCCCTAAACAGGAAATCACTTGCACTAATCAGTAGCTGTCCACGCCTAGTCACTAATCAAAGTGTAAACAGCCTAAATGCGAGCACTAATAAAATTAAATAATAGGTATTTTAACAAACAATATTTTAGTGCAGTAACCATTACTTGCATACATTATAGGTATTTCATGAGGTTATATAAGTGGTTAATTATATTTGTTAATTATACCGGATGCTTCAAAAAAATGTATACATACTTTAAACTATTGTAGTTTCCCGCTCTACAAGGCTAATGTTATATTTCTTTGCCAGGTGCCAGCATAATCGTCTCTCTATTATTATCTGTTGGAATTTGTAATATCAACATGGGGGACGTACGTTTGAGTTTAGAAGAACGTAAGCAGGTTATTAAGTGGGTTATTAAGTAGGACTCAGGGGGCCAATCGAGTTTCCAGCACGCTCTCCAGACCTTACACCACTCGATTTCTTCTTGTGGGGCACAGTAAAAGATGAGGTGTACAAACGTAAACCACGTAACCTAGACATTCTTTGGAATGAGATTCTAGCAGTGTGTAGAGAAATCTCATTGGAGGTTTTGATACGATGTACATAATCTGTGGTGACTCGTACTCAGAATTGTATTGATGCTGCAGGTCACCAATTTGAACAGTATTAACATTTGTTATTTATGTTTCATTTACATTGGACTTTCAGCTTTCTATTATCCTGAAATTTAACATTGTAGAACGGTAAATAAATTTTCTATGGAAGTTCAAAGTGTGTATACATTTTTTTGAAGCACCCCGTATTTAAATAAAGAAGTCACTGTGTTTTCTACTTTTAAAAAAAATTGAATATACATACATACATGTACATCACGCCTGATTCCCTGTAAGGGGTAGGCAGAGATCACTGATACCCATTTGTCCCGATCCTGACAGACCACTTTCGCTTCATTGACATTCATACATCTACTCATACACTCTCGGCGGTTATAGGTACACCTAAAGTCACCTTTTTCAATATAGCGTCTATCTGACTGTTATATGTCTTATTAGGCCGGCCCTTCCACTTCACTTATATATATATATATATATATATTCCTTTTGTCAATCTGCTATCATTCATCCTCATAACATGTCCAAACCATCGAAGCATACCCTTTTCAATCTTAGTCACTACATCTTCTTTTAAACCGCAACCTTCTCTTATCACACTATTTTTAATTCTATCATTCAATGTCACTCCTAACATGCTTCTCAGTGACCGCATTTCGACGGCATTGATTCTACTTTCATGCTTCTTTTGCCATACCCAACTTTCACTACCATAAGTCAATATTGGAACCAGCACAGCGCTATGAATAGCCATAAGTGCCGATAGAGAAATCAACTGGCTACCTATAACACTATACATGGCCCCATTGATCTTATTACATACCCACACTCTACGTTCAATATCACCCTCACACTTTCCGTTATTAGTAAAAAGTGTTCCCAAATATAATCAAAAAATACAAAATCATTCACTTGTTTGACTCTTTCATTATCTATGTCAATCTTACACTCTGTCTTGCTAAGTCCCTCCGTGACCATTACTTTCGTTTTATTCACATTAATTTTCATTCCTTTCCTCTTAAGGGACTCATTCATGCAAGTGACCATCTCTTGCAACTCACACGCCGATGACGCAAGAAGAACCTGATCGTCCGCCTACAAAAGGCATTTAATGATCAACTCGCCCATACGCAATCCTCTGTCACTTTCTTTCAAATCAGTCAAGCAACTATCCATGAACAGATTGAACAGCCACGGCGACGCTACACAGCCCTGCCTCACACCCTTTCGGATACTGAACCAGTCTGAGTAGGCCCCATTAACCCTAACACAGGCTCCCGAATCACACATAAAGACTTTAGAGCCCGTATTAAATATCATCTTTTATTATATCTAACTTCATGCTTGAAGTAAAAAGAATTGGGAATGAAACTGTGCACTGTACATCTGGTGCTGGATTCTAAACTATGGAGCAATTGCAAAGGTTCGTGGTCAAAACAATGTCTAAACGTACGAAAATAGCTGAAAGTTACAGTATCTGAGCGCTAATAATCATCTATCACTTTTTATTTTAAATTCACCAGACTATTTATTGCTGAATCAAATTAGCAAATAATAAAGTTGGTAGGTTCGCTTTGTCAGGTACTCATGAAAAATTACTGTCATGTGTGTATGTGTTTTGAGTACGCCGAGAAGATACATCATCGTGACAAAATGCATATAACTAAATCGTAGTACAGTAACTGAAAATTATCTACGCGTGCGCGGGATCTTTGTTCATAGTTTTATAATCCTGAATACATAATACTGTGCTTACATGATGTCACTGCCGCCGACTCCAATTGATATGGCTACGTCGCGTCGTGTCGTTACCCGACAGACTAAGAAAAAAATCCTATATACAAAATATGCATTCAAATCCCTTTCAGACTATTCAGATGTTGAGTGGCAACTAAGTTTTTTTGCAATCTTTGGTTAGTCGAAACCCAATCGTTACCTGATAATCAATAGTCAATGTAATAGGTGATTAACTATGTCTTTACATAACCAAACCAGTTCCCTCACCGAAACACAGCACATGTACAATTGAAATGGTCACCCATCCAATTACTTCCCACCCCCAAGTTGCTTAACATCGGTGATAGAATGAGAACCGCTGTATTAATCACAACCGTAAAATCTCCTTTTTTTATGATCACAACTACACAATAATTTTTCGTAAACACAATTCAAATACCTACCCAATATTTTAGCAATAAAGTTATTGACATTACATAATACATAAACTAATAATTTGTTGTATAGTAGTAGTTTATCAGGATCAAGAGAAATCTGTATGGGAATCAAGACAGTTACATTTCTCGTACGACTGCCCGCCTCTGAAAGTCTGTGACCCTGGTATTCCACTTGTATTTTTAGTTGTGCTTTAAATCATATAAGTACTATATATCTTTTATTTGTATTCACAAAATTAAACGGTGTTGGGGCAAAATGAAATTATATTTTATGCATTGTAACGAGTTTACACTTTGATTCGTGAGCTCAAATTTGTTACAATGTATGTAGGGTAGATAAATGTATTTAATAAACTGTATGAATACACAGTTATACTGTATGTATAACTGTATGAAACCGTATATAAACTGTATGTACAATTTGGTGAATAGCATTGTTGAATATATAATTTTATCGTAACTTCCTTACTAAAAGTTGTTGTGAATAAAAGACTCTCACAATGGACAGTCAATGCTAAGCCATCTGACGTCCAAGAAAGAGCCTTTTCAGATTTTTACGTACTCATAATATTAACGCATATGAAAAATTACTACCGTTGATCTTTTCGGTAATGAACACATTTTATTTCAAAAGCACTATCTAAATACACAGTTTTACAAATTCTGTAACTGACAATAATTGGTTAGGTAGTTGCATACCTACATACATAATGTAATGGGTACTAGCGTCATTATAAACACTGGAAAGCTTGAATTTATTTCATGTTGGATTGATTACCATCTGGATTTGGGTGAGAATATCATTTTATACGTTGCATCGTATGGAAACGATATTCGATAACGTATTTCTTGATATGACTGTCAGCAATTTGAACGCCACGGCAGCGCGTCGACATGATCAATCATTTAACGGTGGATATTTTCATGTATGTTATATTTAGCAATTAACAAAATTATCTTTCAATAGGTACACTATTTCGTTTACAAATCAAATCTTATTATTAATATTAAACTCCCGTTAACGTGTCGCGATGTTTTGAAATTCGCGCCTTTTTATATTTCATATTCCGGCTGGCCGCTAAAAACAGCCCTGACCCGCGCGGTAGTGAGCGCCACTGCGCTTGAAATGTCGGATTTGTGACAGTTCGTGAATTTATTTTTGGAATACAATACCCTTAACGTCGTAAAGGTATATGCACCGACATCCGCATACTGGGACACAGGTCGAGGTGCTTTATAAAGGCACCATTATCATGAGGGACTTCAATGCCAAAGTGGGCGAAATTGCGCGAATGCGATTAGTCGCGTATCGGAGTGCACGGGATTGGACGCAGAAACACCAGGAGCAAATGCTGGTTGACTTACTGGACAAAGAGGGGCCATTCTACATGAACAGATTCTGTAAGTAGAAGCCCCATGTGGGACGACGAATAAGATCGGCTTTATCTTAGCGGATAAAAAGTATGTATTCAGGGATGTCTCAGTGGTCATCAGGTTCAAAACCGGCAGCGACCACCGACCGTCTAATATTGACTTCAAAGCTGAGAGAAGTCGTCTGAGGGTATATTCCAATCCGTGCACGGATCTGAAGGATTCCAGTAGAAATTACGCAGTCGCTTCGATACACTGAAAACCAGGGCAAATTTTGACGAGAACTTCGAAGTAATTAGGGTTTTTCGTGAAATAGGTGGGAAACACAGCAGGTTTAAGCAGCCGAAAATCCAAGCTCATTTGTCATACGCGGGTACGTATGACAATTTCGAAATTAATTATTTCGAATTTATAAATAACGAATTTTACAATATCTAAAATGAATGTTTCTTTTATCTAAACTCAAAATAACCAAAAAAAGCCAACTTTTATTATTTCTAAAGTGACAATATCCAAAGTTCAAAATATCGGAAAACATGATAAACTGGGTATATAATAGCTTGTGTTACCTATCAACAGAAATCTAAGTGGGTTAGGTTCGGTTAGGTACTGTATTGTATGTCATTACTGATATAGTATAGTTTTCAGGCACTGTGGTAGTGGCGACGAGAATATATGACGATATGAAGATATAACTTCCCAAATGCTGCCCAGTTAAGCTGCACTCTACTGGAATCTCCCGGTCAAAACTGTCCTTACCCCATTGCAATATTTGGCCCAGGTAAAAGTATCCCTGGACAGCTTCAAGCGTCTCTACCTTGATCGTAATCGACACCGGGACCACAACCACCAAACATGACCTTAGTCTTGACCAGATTCATCCGGAGACCGACTGATCGTGAGGCAGCGTTTAGACTCCGTACAATTCTGCAGCGACTCCGCCATTATCACTACGTCGATAGCGAAGAGGAGGTACGTGAGGTATCTACCATTGACATTGATACGGATTCCAGCCCAATCCAGAGTCTTGAAGACGTCCTCCAGTGCCATACAGTTTTGGGGATATAACATCCCCCTGCCTCAGTCTTCTGGAAAAATTTATAGGACTCGTCTTTTGGTTTTGGGCTTGAAGAGATATTGTTGCCATACTAAATAGGCTCTTCAGCACCTGCACATATTGCCAATCTATCTGGAATCGCTGCAGTGATTCCAGAATAGCCCAGATTTCGATCGAGTCGAATGCCTTTTGAAAGTCCACGAAAGCAAGACACAGAGGCCGGCTATACTCATGGGACTTCAGTATAACCTGCCACTCCGTGTGAATATAGTACGCTCTGCTACGGTACTGTAGCTATTTCAAAATCTGGTCTGCTTCGGTGGCTGGAAGGCGTTAAATCTTAACTCGAGACAATTTCTAAGAATCCTCGAAAACAACTTGTAAACGTGGAAACTAGGAGCGCGATAGGTCTATAATTCTTCAATAAGGCCTGGTCTTCCTTTTTAAAGAACAAGGCTACAACGCTCCTAATCCACGCCTTCGGAGTAGTCCCAGTACCTATCAAGTCATATAAATATCCTTGATCCTCTCCAGGAGTGGAAGTGATTCCATCCTCACCGGGAGCCTTGCTATTGCTATGTTGTCTGAGAGCACTCTCAATCTCGTCTACGGACACGGGATAGTCCATCAAATGGCGTACTAATGTAGCTCTCGGGTCTTCCATATCAGGTGGAGGCCTCGTGGCATGCGAGGCGTATAAACGGCCGTAGAAGCTCTCAACCTCGGCAAGAATTCCTGGAACTGAAGTTATCAGCTTCGTCAGACTAGATGTACCCATTCTTTTACTAAAGACTTTGGACCCCCGATTAAACTCAATGGCTTCTTGAATAATTTGCACATTGAACTTTCGGAGGTTACGTCTGACCGATTTTCGGATGCTCTTGTTGAGACGTTAGGTGTCTAATAAAGCTCCCTCTGGCATTGTGCGTCGAAGGGTACGTATGACAAAATTAATTACGTCGAATTATTAATTTCGTCTTTATAAGTTTAGATATTTCAACCATTCATCATTTTAAAGTTCGATGTTTGATATATCGATGTTAATAATTACGACATTTAAACCCATTAGATAAGGCATCTTCCAAGATTTTTGCATTCTTCATGCGGATATCACTGATAAAATGTGGTGCAAATAAAATTAAAATTTTGAGCACTAAATCATCATAGATAGTATGTTTAGGAAGACGTAAACTAGTGTGGTTTAATTGTTTCGGTAATTTTAGAAAAAAAGAGTCATCCAAATATGATGTATTCTGTGACAGAGATCTAAACAACTTTCATTCCGGCCGATCTTAAACGATTCTAGTTCAAGGGCTCAACAATCCTCCGATCTGTGGTCTCCAAAGTGCTAACAACTCTTTTAGTTCTCTCCACGTCTGAATATTATCTCTGCCTCCTATTAATTTTGCTGCTTTTCCTGATAACCTACTGGTATAATGTATTCGCATTTCTTAATATATAAAGGTAATATAATATAAATAAATAAATAATATAAATAAATATACGCTTCACGACTTGTGTATACACACTCCCTTTTTTATTATGGCGGGGTAGTCAGAGTCTTGAGTGTCCATCTCCGAAATTTCGAAGGCATGTTAGGTATGGGTCACTCGAAACCCGCGTTTCACTTGATAGACAGCACCCAACGTGATAGGTAGTGAACCACATCGCCGTATATAGGCACTGGCTATTACCTATTCCGAGGGATAGACAGGTTTCCTCACGATGTTTTCCCTCACCGTTAGCGACTGTAAATTATGCACGTAAATGAAATACACATATTTTAAATTTCATTCATTGGTACATGCCAGATCCGGGATTCGAACCTAGAACCTTTTCTCATAAAAAGTCCGAGTTCTTACCCACTGGGCTACAGCCGCGATACTGTAATATAATAGTTGTATAATTATAGCCTACAACATCCATCGAACACTAGTAGATATAATATTAATAAAGTCGCTAGGTAATCCTATGATAGTTTCCATTTTTAATGAATGTCAACTCAAACTATCCTCTTTACGTAACAGATTGATAATGAAGTTAATATACCTATGCTAATACTTGCCTTCTTTCGAAGTATATAACCCACGTGAATCGTGTTACAAAGGCGTTAAAATAACAGGTGAGGATAAAAAAGGAAGGTGAAAAAGATTTACAATCCCGTCGCTCTGTCCATCGCCTGGATTATTGTTTTCTGCTCGGTAGTCCCGGTCCGTAGCCACAATAAATTTGTTTGTTCTTTTAGCTAGTTGAACCGCTCGCTGGAACGGAAGCTGGCTCCTTGTACACTATTTAGGAGGTTCGGATCCACCGATAGCGTAGTGGTTCAACGACTAGTGAAACTTGCAGACCCGTGTTCCAGACACATCGCGGAATGACTCTTTATTCCGTCTACCTGTATGACATAATAGTTCTTGTGCGGAAGAGGCTAAATTCGCTTGGGCGCCACGTAGGGGCAAACGATTTCTTCGTAAAGTCGAGCGGCTCGCGACAGTGGCGCACCGCGTGGGGTTCTCCCGCAGGAAGCCTAGGGCTCCAAGTATTACGAGAACCTTCCCACTGAAATTAACATAGTAACATTAAGGATGACGAAACGTTCTACCACCGACTAAAGAAATTCTTGAAGGATAGCGCGTTTTACTATGGAAAAGAGTACATGACCAAAATGTCTGATGTGAATATCATATTGTAAATCTTTATGGTTACTTATTTTTATTATTATATACTATCGTTGATTTTATTATTATGATTATTAATTTATTTTGAAATTTCGTTTTTTTATACAATTCAAATATTTATGACGATAATTTTATTTATACATTTTATTATTGAATAATCCAAATCAACCTTGTTTATAAAATTTAGAGTACGCATGTGTCTCGCAAAGTTTTAATAATATACGTTTATGTGGAATAGTTTATGAAATATGAGGGGGTCAATAGTTGTCCCAAATAGTTCGTTTAGTATTACACACGCTGCTCTAATAGTTTTGTTATGTTATTCAATTAGGTACATTTTGTTATACTTGTACACACTACTTAAATATGGCTTATATATCCCATAAAACATAAATGTAAAAAAAATAGTTTTATTTTTCTTGTCGTTGAAATTGTCGGCTCCTGGGGAATGTGTGCTTACAATGCTGCCAGCGTTTCACCTTTGAATAGCCAGACTAATCCTGTGTCAGAGGAAGCTTCCAGCCCTGCAAAGGCCGCTGGACTCTTGCAGCCTGTTGGCAAGATTCCCCAGGACCCGACAGTTTCAACGACGAGAAGAATAAAACTATATACACTTCCAAATGAAGAAACTCCGAACATTCACCGCTTTAAACTTCCTGTAGCCGCAGCAGTAGCATTCCGCTTCTCGAACACCAAGAACATACCTCTATTATTACATTATTACACTTTTAGATTTATTTTATAATATTTTAAGTAACTGAGGATAATATTTTATTAAAGCCCAACGTCTATCTGACTTAGCTAGTTCTCATATATGAATAATTATGTAATATGGCTAGTTTCTACCAAATAAAATTCTCATACCATAGGGTTGAAAATTGTATACCCTTAAATTATTTATTGTTAAACAATAATAACAGTTTGAGATGTGTTTATGAAATTTGGTGCTCACGTGCGATTTTGCCAGTCTACATATATAAGCCATATTTAAATTATTTATTTATTTCACATTGTGTCACGAGGAAAGCAAAAGTGGCTTCAAATCGTTCGTGTGATATTACACATGGTACTGTTCACCAGGAAACCAAATCAAGTAATGCGTTTTCTCAAAATCGCCTTTGTATCGTAATTATCTTATAGTGTGAAATGATTAATAAAGCAGCAGTGTTAAATTTCATCATTGGTGGCAGCTCCACTAACAATTTCACACCATTATGATATAACTGCGATTTTGTGAAAACGCACTACTTTATTTGGGCGCAGTTGTGTGGTACTCGAACTCATTTCTGCATGTCTAGGTATGTTGATATAATAAGAGTTAAAATTATTTTTAATAACCCCTGTAGTGTTATATTGAAATAATGCATTTCTGTTTATAACCAAGCACCATCATTTTTATTTCAGAAATCACTACGATACTATTCCAGAATATGAATTAAGTGCGTCAGCACATACAACAATAGGTCCGGTTACATATTTGGAGCCATCGAATTGCACGCCTCCCCAAATATCTCATTATGATAAAACTCATAGTCCGACATCGAAAGGGTCATTCTACGATAGAGATTCAATAATACCCTTGAGACAAAAAGGCAGACCGAGAAAAAAAAAGGGCAAAGACCAAGATATATCACCCTCAACAGTCGGTAAGAATAGTATGAATACATAATAATAGTAATATTTCGAAGACCGGCAGTTACTGAACATTCTTTTTACAACAGATTTATCTACAGGTAATATGAAGTATAATCTTTGAGTACCTTTGAATAATAATGATTTGGTATATTCCACACCCATTAAAGGGTGAAGGGGGCGGGACTGTATTGACTAGGTACTTGAAGGTACAAAAGTATGGCAGAATGTGTTATTAAAGTGGATGGTGACGACAAGGCACAAGTAAGAGAGATTGCGAATTTCGAATGTGTTTAAAGATATTATGGTCAATTTGAGTGTGATATTGAAAGGAGAGTGAAGAAGTGAATTGTGATGAATGGGACTGTGAGCGTTATGATGTCTAGTCAGTCGGTACCAGATCGGGCACAACCGGAAATTAACGCTGTTTCGCTCTCTACGTTTATGTATGGAGGCGAATGTCGAGTATGGTATTTAAAAGAAGATGTTGTGACAAAAATACAGAAAGGTCATAAAATAAGGTGGTTTTCACACAACGAGCGGACGGATGAAAGGAGGGTTACGAAAGGAATTCATAGAACTAAAGTGGAATGTAGAGTTGGACGAGGTTGGTCGTATAGAACATATACGGATCAAATCCGAGATTTTTTACTTTTTAAAGAGGGTATACGTAGCATGCATGAGAAGGTTTAATAGCTGAGAATGAAGCAAGTGATATTTGTCAGAATTGTTCAAGGATGCGAATAGTCTCTACTTATCCCATTATGGCACACGTCAGCACATGTCGCTCTTTACTAGAATAATGTGGTATTTTTACAAGTTGTGATTTACAAAATAGCATGTTATTCTTGTAAAGAGGCGATGTATCAATATACGTTATAATGAAAACGGCGATACGGTTCACTACCTATTACGCTGGGTGAGTGGCTTCTACTTAAAATGCCTTGGAAATTTCCGAGATGGGAACTCAAGTCTCTGACTACCCCTCCACAATAAAAAAGGGAATGCGTTTACATAAGTCATAAAGCTTATGTCATTAATAAAAGGGGCTGGGATAATTGCGTCAAGACGAAAGAAATGAGTCTAAATACTGCAGAAACCACGCCAATTCGCGTCAACGTTGAAGTTGTTCAATAGCTGGAAAAAGTTGTTTACCTCGGGAGAGTTGTAGAGCCAACTGGAGGAACCGAGGTTGATATACGTATCGACGTGTCCCACGTATCAACAATGCCAGAGCTGCGTTTGTCCTACTGAAACCGTTAGTGTGATTTTTCACTCGAGTGTTAGGAGTGCCAGGGACGGGAGTACCAAGACGGGGGTTCACTGGGATGTCAACGGTCCCTTCGACAAAGTTAATCCTATGATTAACAGTCGAATGTCGCTCCTGATGTAGGAGTCAGGTCGAATGTTTTGCGCCATTATCGGGTCGAGGACCGCTCTGGTCTTATTAGGGATTAATTCCACATGTATATTCCGGGTTAGTCTGCTCAGGCAGCCAAAAGACCATGTTTGACGCCGTAAAAGTCGACCCCTATGATATTTACGGGTAAAAAGATGAGTTTCGTCGACTTCTGCGACGTCATCATCGCCACCAATCTGTTGGCGATCATGGGCCTCAGCTACCTCGCAGACTTCTCTTAGGTAGTGGTACACCTGCACTGCCGTCTCCTTGTCAACCCCAATGTGTAAGGCCGCACGGGTGACCTTGTCTTTTTGAAAAAAGTGGAATATCAATTCCAAAGTTTTTAGAATTGATATTCTACTTTTTTCAAAAAATGTTTTTACTGTAGATGACCTGACGGCGTTGCATCCGCCTCTGCTGCATCGCCAGCGAAATCCAAGCTTGTACTGACGATGCCGCTCGATGCGCATGCGCAAGGTACATGATGGTACATGGTACATGATGCGAAGTGCTAGAAGCAGATCGCTTTTGTAATAGTAGGTCTGTTATACAAGGGTAGATATTTATTAAAAGAGACAAAACATCAATAAAAACCTAACATTTTTCATCACCACCATTGCCTTATATTATCCGTGTTTTCGCAAAATGACTAGGTTTTTCGCGAAAATCCAAAATATCAAATCATCCTGCGACATATATATATATGAATGTTTTCATTGATTGCTTCTCTCTGATTGGTTGACATAATCTTAACCCCTCAGGGTGTATGACTTTTTGTTAAAATCGCCTACTACCTATGTTATGAATGCCTGGTATTGTATAATAGTTTTCATAGGATTTTAGTATTGAAAAAGTTTTATTGAATAAAATATTTATTTTTTTCCGTTCGGTAAACATAGCCATCATGTACCTGGTGCGTAATTTTCGATTCGTACAACAATTCGATAAGTAAAACTGACAAACAAAAAAAAGGCGGATAACAGACAATAAAAATTATTTTATATAACGAAATATAAAATTATTTTTTATAAATACACATATATATATACTACTCAAAAGAAAATAAGGGCCAACTAAAGATTACGGTATTAGAGCCAAGTTATAAGCGCTAAACGATTTTTTTTAAGCAAATTAAGTACTGGCACTATATCTTTTTTGTTTAAAAGAAAATACACACCTAAATTCTTAATTCAAATTTGAGAAATCACTTTTTTGCAACCACGATGATTTTATTGCATTCGAAGCCAAAGTTTGAGTTTGATGGGAAGCCTTTATTTTCCGATTATTGCTTTATTATTGGTAATTTCTTGTTTATTGCTGTACGTGTGGAAGATATGGCAGCTGTTCGACGGCATATGGACCTGGTTACAGTTACTAGAGCCATAACATTAGTTCAAGAAGGCTATTCGCAGCGAAACGTGGCTTTGAGGCTTGGTGTCTCACGGAGAGCAATTCAAAATGCTTGGAATCGTTTTGTAGAGACCGGGAGGGTAACCAGGAGATGGGGATCGGGTAGAGTGAGGGCTACAACTGCATCAGAAGACCGTTTTATACGCTTGACTGCGACTAGGGAGCGCTTCATCACCGCCCGTTTGTTACAAAACTACCTACGCCGCACCACGGGGACCCGCGTCAGTGACCAAGCCATAAGGAACAGGTTGTACGAGGATCAGCAGTTCTCCAGAAGACGCGTTGTTCGTATTCCATTAACTCGCGTTCATCGTGCAAACAGATTAGCATTCGCAAGGCAACACTTGAACTGGACCATGAGGGATTGGAGCTCAGTTTTATTCACAGATGAATGTAAAGTCAAATTTTATAGTGACGATCGACGCATTAGGGTGTGGAGACGACAAGGAGAGCGTTTTGCGGATCCCTGTATACATGAAAGGGACAGATTTGGAGGCCCCAACGTAATGGTATGGGGATGAATAAGTCTAACTGGCAGAACCGAGCTTGTCATCTTAGACGCAGGTGCAATAACAGCCCAGCGGTATATCCAGGAGGTGGTGACACCACATGTGGTGCCTTATTGCACAGCGAATAGGTCCCAGATTTTGGTTGATGCAAGACAATGCACGCGCACACACAGCGAGGGCCACGCGTGATGCCTTGGAGGACGCTGGAATAAGAGTATTACCGTGGCCCGCGAACAGCCCGGATCTCAATCCTATTGAGCACATGTGGGATTTACTCAAGCGAAGCGTGCGGAGCACCAATCAGCCAGTGCACAACAACAGACAGCTGATAAACCTGTTGAAGATCAGCTGGGAACAGATTCCTCAGGAAACGGTTCAACACCTGGTCGAAAGTGTCCCTACCAGGCTCCACGAGTACAGGCGGAAACGGGGTGGACACACGTTATTAATTTTAAAGTTATTTTCTTAATTTTTCATTACTGCAACTTTTTCTTTAACTTGTAATTTTTGACAAAAACGTCTAATTTTGAATAAATGTAGCTTAAATATTTTTTTGTCATTATTTTACATAAATAATACTTCCAAACGCTTTTCATCTGTTTTATTTAATTAATTTAATCATTTGATGATAAAAAAAACACTTGGTTGTTTTTAAATATGAAAAAAATACAGTGGCCCTTATTTTCTTTTGAATAGTATATATATATTCTAATAATTAAAATTATATTCTATTTTAATTAATAATAAGGATTATCTAAATATTATACGTGGCCCCAACGTGTCTATCTGGGCTTTTGCCCGTGGGGTGACCAATGAGGAGCAGGCAATAGCTGCGGCCAAGCGCTGGCTACTGCTTCCTAACAGGGTCACCAGACCCTGTCCTACATGTAGGCGACTTATGCGCATCGAGCGGCATCGTCAGTACAAGCTTGGATTTCGCTGGCGATGCAGCAGAGGCGGATGCAACGCCGTCAGGTCATCTACAGTAAAAACATTTTTTGAAAAAAGTAGAATATCAATTCTAAAAACTTTGGAATTGATATTCCACTTTTTTCAAAAAGACAAGGTCACCCGTGCGGCCTTACACATTGGGGTTGACAAGGAGACGGCAGTGCAGGTGTACCACTACCTAAGAGAAGTCTGCGAGGTAGCTGAGGCCCATGATCGCCAACAGATTGGTGGCGATGATGCCGTCGCAGAAGTCGACGAAACTCATCTTTTTACCCGTAAATATCATAGGGGTCGATTTTACGGCGTCAAACATGGTCTTTTGGCTGCCTGAGCAGACTAACCCGGAATATACATGTGGAATTAATCCCTAATAAGACCAGAGCGGTCCTCGACCCGATAATGGCGCAAAACATTCGACCTGACTCCTACATCAGGAGCGACATTCGACTGTTAATCATAGGATTAACTTTGTCGAAGGGACCGTTGACATCCCAGTGAACCCCCGTCTTGGTACTCCCGTCCCTGGCACTCCTAACACTCGAGTGAAAATTCACACTAACACACTGGAGCGCCAGTGGCGGGAACTCAAGAGGCACGTTCGCTCATGTAGGAGTCAGCGTCGGCTAAAGTGGTACATGGGTGAGTTCATGTACCGCCACAATGTTTTGCGCCATTTGTCGGACGAAGGGGCCAGATTTTGAAGGCTATTAAGGGATATTTCCCGTGTATATCCGGGTTACGGAAAAAGGGCTATCAAGTTGCATAATTGTCGTTGCCGACTTGATTGCCCTTTTAGGTAGTGGTACAGGTGCACTGCCAGTTAATTATTTATTTATTATATATATATATATATATATATACATTTTCATATATATTACAGTAACTATATATAGTCTATACCAACGGTAGAATTATAATGCTAAGAGACAACCAGTGTCAGGCAAATGTTTTGACTTTCAATGAATGTACTATACTTGTACTTACTTATGTTGAATAAAAACATTTGACTTTGACTTTATAAAATGTAACTTGATAAGAACGACGGATGTAAAAGTGACGTAAAAAAACATTCGAACTGACAACAAATCATTTATTACCTAATCTGATTATATTTTCCATTTCTCTTGATCAAGGATGTGATAACCCATCTAGATGGAAATCATTGGTAGTTATTCAGGTGCAATCATTTCCACAGTCATACCACCATCTTCTTGGAACTACAGTAAATCAGAAAACATCCCTTTGGACCTAGCATCATGAGTGACCGTTAAAAGTTAACATCATCCTTGGTATGTGGTCTTTGTAGGCCTTACAATCAATAATAACAAATGATAAATCTATCTACATGCAATCTTTATTTGAAAGAGCATTAAAGCATTGAATATAATTTTAAAAACGTTCAGATTTACCAATTTTCATAGAAATCATAAAATTGGAACAAAATGACTAGTTGAATAAAAATAGTATATTTATCTGTTTGTTATTGACGAAAATAGATTCTTATAGTTAGAGATCGATAGACAAATTCTCATTTAAACAGATATCAAAAAAATCCTATTAGGTTGGAATACCCTAGTAACCCTGGTAGGAGGTTTGAACCAAGTATCCAAATATACAGAATCAAACCCTAAACGCTACGCCAATTTATTAAATCGTACTGAAATGAAATTAGAACAACCAAATGGCTGGCTCTATTTAAATTCAACTTATATGTATAAGACTGTAACGTGCATGGGTTTTATCCGTAAATAATAAATCCGAGTTCAACAATATTCTTTATTTGTACACACACGGTATACTTACTTGTGCTAAAAACCACTAATGGAACTGCTTATTCTTCGCTGGGTTGGTATTGCTTCGGTTCAACCGGTTGGGTCTCCGCTTTCAGTTGCTCTCACTTGACTTCACTTCCCATGCCACTTAGAGCTCCGGCTTATATACCCCGCTCTTGGAAAGTTCTGGTCTCAGAAAACGAGAGGAAGACAACGCAAAAAATATATGCAAACCATTTTACCCGTTATGTCCGAATATATAAGGCCCACATTCGCTTATGTACAGCCAAGTTGTTAACAATAAAGTCGTCGAAGTGTCCCGAGCATCTTTTGTTTGCATAAAATAGGCTTCATCTTGCAACAACGATAGACAATGTCTACGAATTTGCTACTCTGCCGGATAATCTCGTTCCGAACTCTGTCCCTTAAGCATATAACGTTCCATTGCTCGCTAAGCGAATTTTTATTTGTGAGCCAACGCGACTGTCATGTTTCTCGTCTCGGCACCGTCTATCATAACGGGAAAGACGCACTGATTATATATCCTGGTTTTAAAACACTATGGCAATGGCGACGAGAAGACATGAAGCAGCTTCCCGAATGCTGCCCAGCCAGCTGCACTCTTCTGGAAATTTCATCATCTTAGCCATGTTATAAAGGCTCCTCAGCACGTGCATATAACGGCAAACAACCTGGCATTGCTGCATGGATCATGGATGAACAGTCTAGATATCGGTTCTCGTAGTACACAAATGCAAGACACTGTGGCTGGTTATACTCATGGGACTTCTCTATAGCCTGCCGCACTGTGTGGATGTGGTCTACGATACTGTAACCTTTTTGAAAACCGGGCTGCGCCGACGACTGTAAGGCGTCAAGTCTAAGAGCCAGACGATTTGAAAGCACTCTCGAAAACAACTTGTAGACGTGGCTTAGGACTATAATTCTTCAGTAGGGTCTCATCTCCCTTTTTGAAAAACAAGGCCTCTATCCTCTCACACCACGTCTCCCGGATAGTTTCATTAGCGAAATCTCGGAGTTTCTGCAGGACTGGAGCTCCCCCCGCCTTTAAAAACTCAGTGGTAATTCTATCTCCGCCAAGAGCCTTCCCATTAGGCAATTGTTCGTGAGCACCAAATCAGTGATCGTTCTGTATTTCCTAGGTAGATAATGAAATCTACTAGGTAGGTGCATCCGTTTTGGCATATTGAATAAAGTGGGTTAGGTGGTACCGTTGGTACTTATAACTTTCGATGCTGCCTGGCCACAGTCATATCAGCATGGTACTGTTAATATCACTAATATATTATATCACCATATAACCTTCATTCTATTACAGATTCTAAAGCGCCATGGCTAACCGTGGTGCAGTATGGTCAATAAACGTATACAAAATGTTCATAATAAAAAAGCCACGGATGACCTATGCGGAAATACAGCGCAAGTGGAATATTTACACTATAAATACATATATTTTTTCGATTATCAATTTTATTTATTATATTCTAATATTTTATTTTAGCCTTATATAGTAAATAATAATTTTTTAATGTAATACACAGTAAAAAGACACAATACTCGTAATTATCATGATTCTAAAAATAATGACAAATTCACCGCAGGTGGTAATATTTTGACTATTGAATAGTAATTGAAACACTAGTGCAAAAAAATTACGTAAAGGTGTAAAGAAATTTCTCAGACTTACAGTTACAAAAAAAACAAATTTGACAAGTATCAGTTCTTATATTGATAATTTACTGATTTTAAAAAATCAGGGGCCTTACTCCAATAATTAACTTTGACAGCCACACAACTACGTCGCTACTGCGTGTCGGCTGTAAAAGTGTCACTCTGCTAAAATTTTGGGTTGTCACAGTTGTACCTCAATACAATACGCGAGTCAGTGGCGCTTCAATGGCGCTTCAGTGGCAACTCATTATTGTCTATGGATTACAACTATTTAAAAAAACTATATGCACGGACAATGTGACAAAGCATTGGCTTTAATTGTAATGCATATGGCATTGATGATTGAGTAGTTAACAAGTTTTAAGTTATTAAAAACACATCGCCATTTGAAACTTTTTTCGCTCATCTCAGTAAAACAACTTTATTCAGCTATTGTTTTGTAAAATTTTCTTTATGAAAATAATATTAATCGTATTTATATCAAAATAAGTACTTTAAAACTGAAAAAATGTGTTTTAAGTTTTTCATTAAAACTAAAACTACTAACTGAGTTGATGAGTCTACATTATACTATAATTACATACTATACTATACATGATACTGAGCAAATACAAAGCTGTGAAAACAATAGTGGAGTACCAAAATGAAGGCTATTAAATCGATATTGAGGCACGTTTGATTAGTGGAGTGCCAAAAGTGTCAAATTACGGGCACTGAAGTATTACTGTATCGCTACTGAAGTAATATTGTGGCTAAAATGCACTAGTGAAGTAAGGCCCCAGGATTCACAGTCGTTCATTGGAATATTTACGAAGGGAACTTTTTTCTTTCTCTATTTTTAATTTTCTCTTTTTTTCAGTTAAGTTCGAATCGCACCAGTAACGCACTCCTGATTTGGTCATTATCAGTTTTATTTTGAAAAAGAAGCAAATGGGTTACATATATACCTAATGTAATAGTTTACCCAATGTAAATAAGAAAGAGGAACAAATGTAAGGAAGAAAAGGTTTAGTAGGTATATCCGTAATCCAAAAAAACGGTAGCCCTCAAACTCTACAAGTACGACCAACGACGATCCTATCGAACAACATCTCAATATAGATATCTGCCATTGACATTGATACCCATCCCAGTCCAATCCAGAGTCTTGAAGATATCCTCCAGTGCGTTCGTGAACAGTTTCGGGGAGATGACATCCCCCTGTCTCACCCCTCTGAGCAACTGTATAGGACTTGTCTTTTGGTTTTGGACTTGAACAGATATCGATGCCACGCTGTATGGGCTCTTCAATACGTGCACATAACACTAATCGACCTGGCATCGCTGCAAGGATTCCAGAACAGCCCAGTGGGGCTAATATGATCATATGAAGCAAAGATGAAATGAATCCTGTTTGAAAGGAGAATGAAAGCAGAAGTTGCTAATTGGCCGTAATATGGACGCTTCGCCTTTCGTTTCATCATTCGTTTGGGTATCTTTCGTTTCATCATTCATTCCTCTTTGGGTTTGTGTTGCCGTAATTAAAATCATAAGCGATACGGGACACAAAAACTTGTACCAATTATTATAAAAGCGCATTTGATGCATTTAACTCACTAGTTTTGATAAAATAAATTGTTCTTATTATGCTTTCATAACATTTTTATTAATTTATTGTAGGTAAGTACCTTAAGCTTATTAAATTTTTTTTTTGTTATAATGGTAACACCATTATAATGGGCTGTCACCCCGTGATGCATATAAATAAATAACAAACTTGGATTTTCAAAGTAGTTAGAACTTGTTTCGGTTTTAAAGATTTTACTACCTATATTAAGCCAATATTTGTACATAATGAATGAAAAGAGGTTCCAGCGAGTTTCCCACTACCAGTGGGAAATCATTTCAGAAGAGATTTGCAAAGAGCCAGCCATCATTGCTGGATATAAAAACTCATCAAAGGGGCGGCAAAAGGTTACTAAGTGCTACACTTATTAAATTTATGTATAATATTCAGAATTACTGCAAGAAAACTCGACCAACTGGCTAGGGAGAATCAAAGATGAACATATTTACATTCATGCTTTTGTTCCTCTATTTTGACGTTTGAGGTGAAAAGTCCGAACAGCCATATTACCATTTTACGTACAAAAACAAATTCATCTGTCCAAAATGCAGAGTGAATGATGAATGTTTGTTTTCCGTTCTCAAAAATGAACGGCCATATTACCAAATTAAGATGATTCATATTATAAAAGGAATATGTTCATTTACATTCTGCTTCATATGACCATATTAGCCCCACAGA
The DNA here is from genome assembly GCA_030578115.1 of Leucoptera coffeella. Lineage (NCBI taxonomy): Eukaryota > Metazoa > Arthropoda > Insecta > Lepidoptera > Lyonetiidae > Leucoptera > Leucoptera coffeella. The sequence continues at coordinate 155,135 of JAMBLF010000051.1, read as the reverse complement.
TCTCGATGGAGTCGAAGGGTTTCTCGTAGTCCACAAAGGCAAGACACAGCGGCTGGTTATACTCGTGAGACTTCTGTATAGCCTGCCGCACTGTGTGGATATGGTCTACAGTACTGAAACCTTTTAGAAATCCAGCCTGCTCCGGCGGCTGGAAAGCGTCAAATCTTGAGGCCAGACGATTTGGCTCTCCACGTCGTCGGGGTAGTCCCATTAGCTATGACGGAATTAAATAGGTGCTTGAGCTTCTGCAGGACTGGAGCTCCTCCCGCCTTGAAGCTCAGAGGTTATTCCGTCTTCGCCGGGAGCCTTCCCATTAAGAAGTTGTTTGAGAGTGCTCCCAGTGTCGTCTTCGTTCACGAGCGGGAGATCATCAGTGTAGTGGCGCACCAATGTGGCTCTTGGGTCCTTCTCATTGGGTGGAGGCTTCGGGGCATGCGAGGCGTATAGATGGCCGTGAAAGCCCTCAACCTCGGTAAGAATCCCCGGAATCGAAGTGACGGTTCTGCCCTCTGAGGTTTTCAGCTTCGTCAGATTAGACGTACCCATTCTTTTTTTGATTTTTCTCAATGGCCTCTTGAATGAGTTGCGCATTGTAGCTTCGGAGGTCGCGCTGGGCCAGGTTCTACAAATGGGTAGGGACAGCTTCGAGCGCGAGATTTCTAGAAGAGTGCAGCTGGGCTAGGCAGCATTCGGGAAGCCGCGTCATATCTTCTCGTTGCCACTACCGCAGTGTCTTAAGACCAGGGTTTTCGATCAGTGCGTCCTACCTGTAATGACAGACGGTGCCGAGACGTGGAACATGACAGTCGGGCTGGCTTACCGATTACATGTCGCTCAGCGAGCATTGGAACGTTCGATGCTGGGTATCTCGTTAAGAGACAGAGTCCGGAACGAGATTATCCGGCAGAGAACCAAAGTAGTAGACATTGTCTATCGATGTTGCAAGCTGAAGTGGCAGTGGGCCGGTCACGTCTGTCGCAGAACCGACGACCGTTGGAGTAAAGCGGTTCTCGAATGGCGACCGCGTCTCGGTAAACATAGTGTGGGACGCCCCCCTGCCACATGAACCGATGACCTAAAAAAGGTCGCTGGTAGTGGTTGGCTGAGGGCCACGAGTGATCGTGTTTTGTGGCGTTACCTTGGGGAGGCCTACGACCAGCAGTGGACTGTCATAGGCTGATTGATTGATTGAATAATTTATTAGTGCCTGAAAAATAATGCTATTCAAAAAATTCGTTTTTATTTATCCAGTACGTATTCGTCCTTACCGTTCTATTGCGCATCAAAAACATTATGTCTTATAGATTTCCTTACAGATTCAACAAAACAGTGGTGAATGTGGATAAATGATGCAAAATGTCTAATGATTTTCGAAATAAAATAATTAACTTTAAATTGAGAGAACTCGCGTTCGTACCTGGTGTCAGTTTTTGATAAAATAACTTTACTGCCATGTCCGGGTTGCGTCAACAAAAAAACTTACAACATTATACATATTATTGATATCGGTCAAATAAAAGACAAAGAATTAAAAATTCAATTCAAAATAGTCTCAGAACGTTTATAAGTTTGTGAAAACTGTTGTTACGTCCGTGTGAGTTTCGGTTTATTAAAATTAAAGAACAAAGGGTGCTTACAAGAGAAGATAAATGTTAGGGTGATGTTGAAAGGAGAGTGAAAAGGGAAATGCAGTGAATCGGGCTGTGAACAGTATGTTGTCAAGTTAGTCAGATAGGGCTCGATCTATCCATAATGCTGTTCTGGTTCCCACGCATATATACGGTAGTGAAGGCTGAGTTTGGCAGAAGAGTCATGAAAGCAGAATTGAAGAGGTAGATATGAGGTCCTTCAGGAAAATGTGTAATGTAAGATTGTGTAAGAGAATTTGGAAGATTTTTTTTGAAGGATTATTTCTAAAAGACGTTGATCAGATGACTCAAACCGCAGATGGTTGTGACTGGTCTTGCGGTGACACCGGCAATATGAATTGTAGTGCGATAAGCACGGATGAAATTATGCTTCTGTAAATGAAGAATATGAAGAGAGGAAAAGCAACTGGATGTGAAAGTGAATGTCAAGATGATATGAGCTGTTGGTAATTTGGTACCCTCCTGGTTGTATTGTCTCTTCAGAAACTATTGGTTGATTCTGGTTGTATTGTGCAGAAAGTGTTGTGCACGGAGATTGGAGGAGGATTATCGTTGTGCCCTGGCATAAGAGGGTTGTTTGACAGATTTTCGTGAAAGTAGCTATGGACATATAATGGGTGAGTTAATCATCAAGTGCATCTTGTACCCAGACGATCACGTATTGCTTGCGTCATCGGCGGATGAGTTGCAAATGATGATGGTCATTACAAATTAACGTTACATTATAAGTCTTGTGAAAGAAATAGTATTAAGGTGAATGTCGATAAAACCAAAACTGGTTTTGAAGAGACAGGAAAGTATGACAGAATGTTTTATTAAAGGGGCACATATGAGAGTATTTTCGCTTGGGAAGAGTATTTACAAGAGATGGAAAGGAGAGCATAGAAGGGAAATTCGGTGAATGGGTCTGTGAACGATATGTCATCAGAAAAGGCACGACTGGCTATTCATAACGCTGTTCTGGTCCCTCTACTTACGTCAGTGCTGGCTTTGGCAGAAGATTCATGAAAGCAGAAAAAATACGGTAGAGATGATGTGCCTCAGATTTTTTTTTATTTTAAGATAGTGTAATTCGTATGTGGTATGAGAGAGAAAGTAGTGCCTAAAATAGAGAAAGGTATGTTTAGGTACATAAATCTCTCTCTCTTAAATGTTTTTTTTTCATTTGTATGTTCCCAAATTAACTTAAATACATAAGTACTAACTAAGTACACCAACATGACATGCCCCGTACAACTGAGCTAAACCGAATTCTGAATACTGTCAATGATTTCAACCTTATATATACACCTAGTATAGGGGTATCTATACTAAGCACCTGCAATAATGATATTCTAAATGTATAAGTACTCCATTATAGTTTTTTTGCGACATGTTTTATCAATGAGGCTTACTACTTGACATTCATTGGGTACCTATTGACAAACTGGTAACGACACGATGATTCGTACCTTAATGCCTAATACAATGAGCTTTAACAGTGACAACTATAGCTTACTGTTTTCCAAATTTTATTGAATACTCACTGGATGTTGGCTCCTTTGTTGTTCGTTAATACTGCCAGGCGGCAATATTTGCCATATAACTGTGTAGTGATCGCTAAAGTTCCAACTGTTCAGTGTCCGCTATGCTATTTTAATATCATCCCGTTATCCTCATCACTTGATAATATTGTCACCATATAGGGTAGAGGAAAATATGAGAGTAGGGATCAATTCAGGAATGAAATTAACATGCGCAAACGTCCACCCTTGGCAAGTTATGTACTTTCCTTTGTATCTAATAGATGACTAGAAGTGAGTAAAATTAAAACACAAAAACACTGAATATTAAAAATTGATCTATGCTATGTAAATTGGACTGTGTCGATAAGATTAATATATGCCATAAGATAAAATGTCTAAAATAGAATATTGCATTGTTACGTGCTTGGGTTCTACCCGGAAATAACAAATCCGAGTTCAAGAATGTTCTTCATTCATATAATCACAGTATACGTACTTGTACTAGAAACCACTACTAGTACGGATTATGCTTCGCTGGGTTGGTATTGGTGCTGCGGCTGTGCACCGAACGTTCCAGGTGATACTCGTAATAGTATAATTTCCATGGAGTAATTACTAACAGGAGTGGGCCTTACGCAATATTTGTATGAAAACTAGCGTGGCATTACGCGGAGTGAAACGAGGTACGCGAGATGGAGGGGAGTTATTACAACCAATAAAAACGCGGCATTTTGTGAGACAAAACATAGGTATCTTCTTCCTACTACACATTTTTAGACTCCACACCAATTAGAACACGCCATTTGGACTCCGCGCCGCGTAACGGAGACCTCTCCTTTTGCCGGGCCCTCTTTATATTTGGTTCGTGATAATTTCACATTGTTATGCACGAGAACAAACTCCAAGGATCAGGTCTCCTCACCACATTTTTCCTGACCATAATCGGCGCATATGACAATATTAATAATAATAATTTTATTTTAAGCAAATGTACCTAGAACATCAATAAAACTTCATTTCTTTAAGCACAAACTCCGAGTATCTTAAATTGGTTGAGCAGTATACTTATACTATACGTTTATACGACTTCGGAACAATTGCAAACTGCAAAAGTAAAAAAAAACATACATATCAATAAATGAAAATAAAATAATTTAGAAAAATGCATTAACTACGGTAAGGCAAAATTTGAAAAGAGAGCTAAGTTAAATACTATGATAGTGCCTTGCAAAAGCGATATAGTGGGTGCTAAGTTCAAAGGCCAGTCCTGAATTTATTTAGAACAATATAAAACTCATTTTTTTCTTATAATTGAGAATAATATATTAAATCATATGGTCTGACTTGGTTAGTTCTCATGTATGAGTAATGTTCAATCGCTAGTTTCCATCAATTAAGATTCGACAAGTCATAGGTTTAAAATATTGTAACGCCTTTAATATGATTAGTATATGAAAATTAGCCAAGTCAATCGTGAAAATATGAGATATACATAAATATGTATGTCATGACACATTCATTTGTTTTGTTTAATCTATATTGTAGGGTGTAGCGTTGGGAGAGTCAATCAAACACGAGAGTTGTGCTAAGACTAACTATATTTATTAATAACACGTACATTTAAACATAGGTTATATATATATATATATATATATATATATATATAGGTTACTTATACACTACACCTTCCCCGTTAGGGAAAAATAAAATAATATCATGTTATTTTAATTCTCAATTTAAAAGAAAAATTGTGTCAACTCATAAAATTCAAATAATAAAATGTTTAAACAAAATTCACTATACTTATTATGCGTTCACTCAGAGCGTGCACAAAAGTCAAAATGCAAATGACTTTATATGACGACATATTGTATGGTCAGCAGGTCAACAAAAAAATAGAAACTAAAAACATTATTTTGCATATTATTTTCAGGTGAAGAAAGCAGTTCTGATGAATGGACTTCTAGTGACGCAAGCGACAATATCAATTCTGATTAAACCATTTTTTTATGTACCTTTTTTGCTGACCTTACTGTTTTTTTCTTTTGTGTGACGTAAAATGAAGTTTTTTGTCAATTTGACATTTGTGCACGCTCTGGGTAAACGCATAATACACAATAATTAAAACAAAAATAATATTTAACGTTCCAATGTTACAATTATAAGAATCTTAATATTAATTACACAGTTTCCAATTGATATAAATATTACAGTAGGTATTTCTTTAATAAAAAGTCAATCATGATAAGACATTATGGGAACAGTCATATTATAGGTATGTGTTTTAAATGGTTTAGTGCGATTTTTATGTAGTATATATTGTTTACCTTTTTTAAATTTTTAACGTTACTTTCTAAATCTTCTATTATTAAATATGGTCCTAAATATATACTATCTAATTTATCTAATTGCTCATTTCTTAATAACAAATAATTACCCTTATTGTACTTAATACTATTTATTTTTGCGTCGTAGATCTTCTTTCTTTTCTGCTTACTACGTTCTAAATTATTTTTTGCATCGCGTTGTGCGACTTGTAACCTTTATTTTAACTCTAGCGGATAATTATCAAAATTATATGGATCTACATCCCCTGATACAAAATTCCTTGGTAACTTTGCTGTATTACCGAATACTAACTCATGGGGAGTATATTGTGTCTCGGTGTGTACGGTATTATTAAATGAGAAACACCAGTAAGGCAACCAGCTACTCCATGTGCCAGGGTGATTTTCGCACATTATCCTTAAGTACGCACCCAACGACTTATGCGTATTTTCTAGTGCACCTATAGATTCATGGTGGTATGCAGTGGATACGGTTTGTTTCACGTGTAATAAGTCACATACCTGTTTCATGGTGTTGGAGATAAACTCGGTGCCGCGATCTGTAGCTATTTCCCGGGGTAATCCAAATCGCAGTACAAAATTATCTACAAAAGCTTTTGTGACAGTTGTTGTATCCTTACCTTGTAGTGCATAAGCTTCCACGAATTTGCTCAGCTCGCATTGCAGGGTGAGCGCGTAGCTGTAACCTCGTTCGTCTTTTGGCAGGGGACCTACTATATCTAAATAGATTTTTTCTAAGGCGTTAAAGCATGTAGTTGTTATTTCCATGGGCTGCTTACATTTTATGCTATGTTTTTGGGTCTGGCATTGTTTACATTTAGTTACAAAGTCGATTACATCTTTATACATGCTAGGCCAGTAATAAAACTTTTTTATATTACTTATCATTCTCTTAATGCCCGCGTGGCCACTTGTTGGCAATAAGTGAAAGTCATTTATGATGACACGTCTGTCATCTGCATTATTTATTCTCTGGACACCCTTAATAATACATATACGTGGTCCGGACCATTTAACACACATCTTTACTTCGCTTATAAGTTTTATTAGATAGTCTTCTGTACTGGTGTCTCTTATTATGCATATTTCATGAATATCTTTTTTTTCACAAAAATAGGAAAGATCTCTCGCCAATTCGACTCGCATAACTGACAATGAGAATCTCCCACTAAATAAATGCAAGCGCTGCTTTTTACGTAAATATAATATTTTGACCTATAAGTAATTAATCCTTTCTTTAATAATCTATTAAGTTTATCACTCTTAATCACACATAATTGTACCAAATTCTTGGGTTTTTTAATTATCTCCACTACTCGCGACCTTGAGTTATGAAGATGATTATTGGCCTTTGAATTTGTAGTCCTTCCATTAATCTCATCCAAACTTTCTTGCTTTCTTGTTTGCGCCCTAGTCATTACATTGGTAATTCGCTCGTGCAACCCTTTCAATTCGTCACTACTTATAGCTATTCTAGATAGCGCATCCGTGGCTGAGTTTTTAGTCCCTTTTATGTATTCTATTTCATATTCATACTCGTCTCACAGCAAACGAAATTTTAATAATCTACTTGAAGGATCTCGCATCCCGAAAAGATAAATAAGTGGCCTGTGGTCAGTTTGAATCTTAAATTTACGGCCATACAAATAAGGTCGAAAATACTTTACACTCTATATTATCGCTAAAAGTTCCTTCTCTATAGTGGGATAATTTTTCTCAGCTTTGTTAAACTTCGGCTTGCATATGCTATTGACCTACCATCACTATTACATAAAACCGATCCGATCGCTGTTCCAGAGGCGTCGGTTTGTAGCACAAATTCATTTGAAGGAGATAAATCGGGATACGTCAATAATGGGGGTTTTATAAGCGAACTTTTTAATAACTGAAAAGAATGTTCACAGTCCTTATTCCAATTAAAAGTAACGTTTTTACTGCAAAGTTTATTTAAAGGGCTAGCTTTCTCAGCAAAATTTGGTATGAATTTCCGGTAATAATTAGCAAATGCTACAAAGCGCTTAATTTCATCACTATTTTGTGGTCTTGGTTTTAATAAAATCTTGTCCTATAATTCCATTTGTTTTACATGGTAAACTATTAAATACACAAAATTTATGTTCGAATAAATAACCAGATGCATTAAGTTGTAAGTAAACGAATCCTTCTGTACTAATCGCGCCGCCAACTCCATTAATGGTAAGTCTATCTTTATGTATTGGAATATGTAAACGATCGATGACATCTTTTCTAATAACTGATATCGATGCTCCGGTGTCTAGTAGCCATTGGAATTCTCGATTGTTTAATTTCATTGTAATGTAATTTAAGCTGTTAGAAACACATTCGTAATTAGTCACGAAAAAAATGATTTAAGCCGTGTTCAATAGTCTTATCATCGTGCTGCTATGAGTCATGGTCCGTAGTCAAAGCATGTATATTACCTTTGGACCGTCCGTGCTTTGACCTGTGGTAGGACTGTTGGGTACCGCCTCTCGATGGTCTGTTACGTGGGGTGCCCCTGCGGTCATTCCAGGGATGCGACGGCGGTTGGGTTGCGTGGCTATTATTTTTACTATAATTAGGTATGCACTTACCTCTATTTCCACGCCCTCGCTGACCTCGTTGTCCTCGCCAAGACCTGGAATTGTCGTGACGTGGGAACCGTTGGTACATGGTCGTTATATGGGCTGCTGAAGTTGATGCCATATCTTCTTCTTGTGCCGCCTGTATAGCATCTTTTAGATTGCTGTAATTACGAGCAGTTATAATTGTACTCAAGCGACTATTTTGTAAACCTTCCGAAAACCGCTTAATAGCTAATTTCTCATTCAGTGGCCTTAAAATACTGTAATGCTCTAATTACGAGCAGTTATAATTGTACTCAAGCGACTATTTTGTAAACCTTCCGAAAACCGCTTAATAGCTAATTTCTCATTCAGTGGCCTTAAAATACTGTAATGCTCTGCGTTCCCATCCGACTGAGAAATGGTAAGGTCGACAAAGAGCTCTTTCTTTGCCAAAGTCGGCAACAGATTTTTCTAATTGTCTACAATTTTGCAGGCGAGTTTGTATGGTTGTAGCCGATTTTTGAGGTAATAGATGCCTACGCATATCCTTTAGTCGTTCTAAGGTTGTGTCGTATTTACTGTTAAATTAAGTTTGGCCGAATAAGACAGACGGGTCTTTAATATGAACTTTATTAATTGAGATTGTGCTTCTTGCGATAAAAGAGAATTATAATATTCAATACTATCAATTAATTCTTTAGTGTTCTCTTCTTTATCGTTCATTACCGGCAAAAGGCTTAGAGCTAATTTTAGATCGAAACTGGTCATTTTGGAGGTTTCTTCAGGTTGACAGTCGCTAAAGGAATCACTTACCTCGGTTTCTATTTGATGAGATTCCGCTTCTGTTGAAGTGCACAGCAACCTAATCTCCTTGTATAGAGCCTTAAACTGAGAGCATTGGTCATGGATAATCCTTTTCGGTATCTATAGATAAACGGTTTACTCTATCCAAATACGCAGTATACTGTTGTAATAATTCATTTGCCTCTAATAACTTAGTTTTCAAAATATTTCCCTACTTGGGCCGATTTTAATGAGGTATCGTCTTATATTTGATAAGTTTTTTAAAATAGCATTGATATCTTCAGCCATAAAATCGCACAAATATTATAATAAAAAAATTAACTAAACTGTTCTAAAATTATACTTTGCATATATTTGCTTATAAATTTTGAATTATAACATAACTATACACATTAAACACACACTTTTTCACTTTCTTTATTATGTATCGTAACGCATAGTTTATGATGTCAGTTGCACATACTAGCACTGGTGACGACCGGGGCGGGGTGGGTGGGTTAACGTTATATGGGCTGCTGACGTTGCTGCTGCTGGGTTAACGTTGGTCGGCCGAAGTAGTGGTATAAGACCTTCTGGTAACGGAGTACGGAGTACGAATGATATAGTTTATTAAAGTTATTATAACTGTTTATTATAGAAACGCCCGGTGCGAACGCGAGTAGGCATTACCAAACAAGGCAGGGTCGCCATGTAGGGTGTAGCGTTGGGAGAGTCAATCAAACACGAGAGTTGTGCTAAGACTAACTATATTTATTAATAACACGTACATTTAAACATAGGTTATGTACAGTATATATATAGGTTAAGTATATAGGTTACTCATACACTACACTAATATAATAAAAACAAAGACTTTGACTATTAAAAGTTTCCTCTTATGACATGCCTTCAGACATTCTATTCAATTTTGAACCAGGTAGACTCGATATTTTTTGGTGGTTAATTTAAATTCCTATAAAGATGGGTCAATTATTCACATCAGAACAATAGAAAATTGTACTTTATATATATTCATATAATACTCGTATATTTGTATAAAATATATGTTTAAATTACAGATCTTAATTCTGAGTTTCTCGAAATAGGATTCAGAGGTGCTAATGGACATGGAACGAGCGTAAGAACTAAGCGTATGAGGACAAGCTTTAAGCACCATCAATTGCGCACGATGAAATCTTATTTTGCAATCAATCACAATCCAGATGCTAAAGATCTCAAACAACTTAGTCAAAAAACTGGACTACCAAAAAGAGTATTGCAGGTTTGTAACTTGATATTCCAAATAATTATAAGATCCCTTCTTTTTTATTAATTTGTATTTTAAAGAGACAAGTTATTCAAAAATGTCAATCTATATTAGAAATGGACCTTTCTACGAAAGGTTTATAATGCTACAAGTCATTTGTTTACTCTTTGAAAGCCTGAGTGGTAACAAAAACTTGTGAATATGCCGTATAATAAGATCCGTAAGTAATATGCTTACAAACAGACTCCTAAATTTATATACATATTACAACATTTCAAAGCTTTATGGAACCTCGCATTACACAAAATGTTAGCTTATATACATTCATGCACTAATTAGATAAAAATTTGGCCCTAGGAATATTTTTTGCAGTTAAGAAGGAGGAACACGTGACATATTAAACCAATCGGAGCACACATGGCGTTCTGTTATTGTATATTTATTATTTTACGTGTGAGTTTGGTCAGTTTATCAATCAATCAATCAGCCTATGACAGTCCACTGCTGGACGTAGGCCTCCCCAAGGTAACGCCACAAAACACGATCACTCGTGGCCCTCAGCCAACCACTACCAGCGACCTTTTTCAGGTCATCAGTCCATCTGGCAGGGGGGCGTCCTACACTACGTTTACCGAGACGCGGTCGCCATTCGAGAACCGCTTTGCTCCAACGGTCGTCGGTTCTGCGACAGACGTGACCGGCCCACTGCCACTTCAGCTTGCAACATCGATAGACAATGTCTACGACATTGGTTCTCTGCCGGATAATCTCGTTCCGGACTCTGTCCCTTAACGAGATACCCAGCATCGAACGTTCCATTGCCCGCTGAGCGACATGTAATCGGTGAGCCAACCCAACTGTCATGTTCCACGTCTCGGCACCGTATGTCATTACAGGTAGGACGCACTGATTGAAAACCCTGGTCTTAAGACACTGCGGTAGTGGCGACGAGAAGATATGACGCAACTTCCCGAATGCTGCCCAGCCCAGCTGCACTCTTCTGGAAATCTCACGCTCGAAGCTGTCCCTACCCATTTGTAGAACCTGGCCCAGGTAGACATATTCCTGGACCACTTCGAGCGTTTCTCCACTGATCGTGATCGGCCCCGGGACAACGAGCTCATTGAACATGACTTTTGTCTTGTCCAAGTTCATCCGGAGACCGACCGACCGTGAGGCAGCGTTAAGACTATGCAGCATTCCCTGTAAATCCTGCAGCGAATCCGCCATTATGACAATGTCGTCAGCGAAACGGAGGTGCGTGAGGTATCTGCCATTGACATTGATACCCATCCCAGTCCAATCCAGAGTTTTGAAGACGTCCTCCAGTGCGTTCGTGAACAGTTTCGGGGAGATGACATCCCCCTGTCTCACTCCTCTGAGCAACTGTATAGGACTTGTCTTTTGGTTTTGGACTTGAACAGATATCGATGCCACGCTGTATAGGCTCCTCAACACCTGCACATAACGCCAATCGACCTGGCATCGCTGCAAGGATTCCAGAACAGCCCAGATCTCGATGTAGTCGAAGGCCTTCTCGTAGTCCACAAAGGCAAGACACAGCGGCTGGTTATACTCATGAGACTTCTGTATAACCTGCCGCACTGTGTGGATGTGGTCTACGGTACTGAAACCTTTTCGAAATCCGGCCTGCTCCGGCGGCTGGAAGGCGTCAAATCTTGAGGCCAGACGATTTGTGAGCACTCTCGAGAACAACTTGTAGACGTGGCTTAGGAGCGCGATAGGCCTATAATTCTTCAATAGGGCCTTGTCTCCCTTTTTGAAGAACAAGGCCACCACGCTCTCACTCCACGCCTTCGGGGTAGTCCCATTAGCTAGGACGGAATTAAATAGGTGCTTGAATTTACGAAAATATGGGCGTAAAATAATATATTTTAACTCCTGTTTAAGATAATTCAAAAGTTTAGAAATTTCCTAGGAAATTTACAAACTCACAGTTCTTGTTTACTTCCGATGACAAATAAAATTATTAATAGCCGTATTCGTTTCAGTTGAAAAGTAAAAACCCACCGTCCTCCACTTTTTTATTAAAACATTATTTATATGATAAGTTATTAAGTATATATAAACTAAGATGTGGGATGTACAGATCAGGTTTTTTCCTTACGGAAGTGGCACAAAAGATTTTAGCGAGGAACCAAAAGGTTTTCTGTGTTTTTATGGATTTGGAAAAGGTGTATGATCGTGTACCCCGAAATGATTTGTGGGGAGCGCTGTCTGCGTTTGGTTTGGGCAGCACCTTGATAGGAGTTCTAAAGTCTTTATATGTAGATTCGGGAGCCTGTGTTAGGATCAATAAGAAGAAAGAAGGATTCAGACTCATTCAGTATCCGAAACGGTGTGAGGTAGGACTGTGTAGCGTCGCCGTAGTTGTTCAATCTGTTCATGGATAGTTGCTTGACTAATTTGAAAGAAAGTGACAGAGGATCGCGTATGGACGAGTTGATCATTCAATGCCTCTTGTACGCAGACGATCAGGTTCTTTTGTGTCATCGGCGTGTGAGGCGAAGGAGTTGATCACTTGCATAAATGAGTCCATTAAGAGGAAAGGAATGAAAGTTAATGTAAGTAAAACGAAAGTAATGGTTATGGAGGGACTTAGCAAGACAGAGTGTAAGATGGAGTAGATAATGAAAGAGTCGAACAAGTGAATGATTTTGTGTATTTGGAAACACTATTTACTAGTACCTACTGGAAAGTGTGAGGGAGATATTGAACGTAAAATGTGTGCAGTTAATAAGATTAATGGGGCCATGTATAGTGTTATATGTACGTAGCCAGTTGGTTTCTCAATCGGCACGTATTCATAGGGCTGTGATGTTTCCAACATTGACTTTGGTAGTGAAAGTTGGGTATGGCAAAAGAAGCATGAAAGTAGAATCAATGCCGTCGAAATGCGGTCAATGAGAAGCATGTTAGGAGTGGCACTGAATGATAGAAATAAAAATATTGTGATAAGGGAAGGTTGCGGTTTGAAAGAAGATGTAGTGACTAATATTGAAAAGGGCATGCTTCAATGGCTTGGACATGCAATGCGGATGAATGATAGCAGATAGACAAAATGAATATATGCGAGTGAAGTGGAAAGGCGGTTAGGTAGGCGCCGGCCTAATTAGACATATGACAGTCAAATAGACACTATATTGTAAAAGGGTGACGTTAGGAGTACCTATAACCACCGGGTGTGTATGAGAAGATGTATGATTATCAATGAAGCGAAAGTGTTCTGTCAGGATCAGAAAAATGAGAATCCGTGATCTCTGCCTACCCCTCTATAGGGAATCGGACGTGATGTGTGTGTATGTATGTATATGTATGTATGTATTATATATTTTATCGTTACAGTAAAATAAAACTAAAAAAATATTATTCAAATAACCATTAAGTTTTCACGCCATAACTACCAAGATATCAGCTTTCTGCGCATCGTTGGAAAATTTAATACAAAAGCATTGATTGACCAAGTTAGATAAAACGGAAAAGCAGATTTTGTAGGCTAGAGTTTTGAAGGCTAGAGTTTTAGAGTTTCTGTTTTTCCGTTTTGTCTATGATCTGCGGAAGTACGAATTTTGGAGTGGATATAATATATTATATAGTTATTGGATATAATATATTATATAATTATTGGACCGATGCACTATGGGACTATAAGGTACTCTCCGTGTCGAAATTCTGTAACTTTCTTTCTGTACCTCCTTTTTTTGTGAAATTTGGCCCATACATACTTTAAAAAATGTTCCATCGAATGAATGCAGCAAATATATTGGTTTTGTATTTATTTGATAATAAATTTTCTAATTTGTAAAATTTCCTACTTTATGTAGAGAAATGAATTCAAAACTGAGTTTCAAAATAGTATTAAAAATTAAAAATATCTTACAATGTAAGACTACATTATAATTTTATATAAAATATTTTATTTATATAAATGATGTGCCTTATTGCTAATATTAATTTATATTCGGAGGTACGAATTGACTAACTTGTAACTTCAAGGAGAGATTTCGCTTCTTCAAGCAACTCTTCGTGTATCACAACACTCGGCTTGCTTAAACTTGTAATATACGGATCATAAGTATAGATCAAAGTATGAAAAACATCTTCGTTTGTAGCCGATCGCGAACATTTTCTGGCATAATGCAATCGAAATTTCTTGTAATCCTTATTCCGCGATTCATGCGCATCTTCAAAAAGTTCACCGATTTGTAACACAGCAAAAAAATTCAATAATCTTTGCTCCATGTATCAAATAAACTTATTAACATATAATCGAGGTGTATCCAATGTATACTGTCCAAAGTTTGTTACATTTATAGAAAAACCAGAAGACGTAACTTGTAAAATAATATACAATCGTTTTATCTATATCAACTCCAGTGATTTCTGCTGAACATTCATAATTCTGAAAAAACCTACGAGCAGTATTACCGTCATTATTGTTACCAGCACCTTGTCGTGGCCATTATCTATATGTAAGCCAAGTATTTCCCGAAAACGTAAGTGAACTTGCTTTTTCTTCTTTTCTTTCATTTTTTTGTTTTCATCTGTTGTTGCTGACCACGATTGAAATGCCAAGTTGTAGGAAATATGCAGAATCATCTCCATACACCTGATCCAGACGTGTAAGGTGGAGAGGCCAAATTTAAATGAATTTTCGTTCACATCTCTTGCTATGACTTTGGCTAAGTCATTCATTTGTTTACTTTTCCATCAATCATCGTCAAGAATAATTTGTGTTTTATTTGTATGACATCTTCATTGTGAGCTATAAGAGTTGGAGCTAATTCATTAATGTCGTTTTCGATCTCTCGAACTGTAGATTCTGTTTTTTGCGGAGTTTCCTTGGAAAATTCGATTGAAATTGGTCTGCAATACCTTACAGAGGAACAGGTTGGGATTCTCTATACTACAACATCATCATTTTTATAGACATAAAGTCATACAATAAATAGATTGTCATCTAATACTTGCTCGTTTTCCTCTCGTAAAATTTGCTTGTATTCACTTTGTCCTGATGAACCATCACATCCCCATTTACAATACAGCTGAAGGTGCTTCGAATCTGTTTTCACTGAATTTATTTTCAAAATGCGTCTTACTGTAAGGTTTACTTTGCCTAATGTTGGGAGTTCAATTACTAGCATCGTAATTAACAATGTGGCTTTAGATATTGTGGTGTCCACTACATTCTTGGGACTCACAATGGACTCAAAATTAAATACATCGGTGGTCTGGCGAAAAGGCTAAGTTCTGCAGCCTACCCCGTAAAAAAATTAGACACCTGACTGACGTGGACACAGCGAGACTTGGGTATTTTGGTTATTTTCATAGCGTCATGTCATACGGGCTTCTTTTGTGGGGCAATGCTGCTGATATTAATTCAGTATTTGTACTGCAGAAGAGGGCCATTCGCTCGATCTACCGTATGGGCTCTCGTGAGTCTTTAAGAGATGTGTTTAAGACAATAAATGTTCTGACTTCTCAATATATATATGACAACTTGATCAATGTTAAAAAAAAATTATGATTACGAACTTGTAAAAGACATGCATAATTGTAACACACCCAATAAAAATAAATTGTATTATAGTGGCTCTAGACTTTTTTTTCGTTTATGGGCCTAGGCATAAAATTGTATAACAAACTTCCAGAGTCTATCAAGTCCTTATCTTTAGACAAATTTAAAGTTGGCACTAAAGCGATGCTGATGGATAGGGGCTACTGCACCGTGAAAGACTATATAAATGATGTTTTGTGACGTTTCATTTTTGTGTGGTCATGGCTTCACATTCCGGTTCTTATTGGGAATTGATTTATTTTAATAATAAGTTTTATGTTAATGATATATTTTTTATGAAAAATTTTTTTTTTTTTTGACGTTCAATAAGTGATATTAATATCCTTATGTTGAATAAAAAGATTTTCATTTCATTTCATCAAAAAGATCTTGCAACTTTTCGTTAGCACCGATATTAGTAACAGTGATATTAGGTGGGTAACATTCCTTTTTAGCTTCATTTATCTGACTATAAGACGGTAAAATAGCTCTTAAGTTCTTCTGAATGAGAGCTATTGTCAAATAACTGTATTGAGCTTTAGTCAAATCTATATTTATGTATAACGCAAGAGCTTCTTCTTTATCGAATGTTAAGTGCTCTGACTTGTGCAGTTTGTAACATTGCGTTTTTCGTCTTTCTCTCAATGTTGTGCACGATGCTCACAATTGAAGCTTCTTCATTCTCACCTGACGATCTCATTCCTTGAACATAAGCGTTGTGCACAAATTCCATGCCATGCTCTTGGATGAGCCTCATATTTTTGCGCTTCTTTGTCCTTTCAGAACATTCTTCTAAACTCTTAGATGGCCGACCACGGGCACTGGAAGAGTCACCAGTGCAGGGTTCGAGAGTTGAGGAAACTTTGAATTCACCATTTAACCATTCCTAATTCTCCTGCTCAAAACGATCTTTTTTCCTTTGGGCCTTATTCCACTTGTCATTACATTTGGATAACAATTGCTTCTGGAAACTTTTTATAACAGTCTTTACATTATCGGGGGTCAAATGATAGTTGTTCGCCAAATACTCCTCAATTGCTAGTGGGTTTACTCCACTTATAATCAAAGTACACAAATCACGTCGAGTACAAAAGAATTCACTCATATTTAAAGCTTTTTCTACAAAGACTTGTTATTCTTATAATTTGATCAAATTAATTGTTAGGTTGCTTCAAACTGGTATTCCTATTTATACCTTTGCAATTGCACAAAATTTTATGCAAACTCAACGAGTGCAAAACCGCATAACCTTCCTTTATTTTACTATCAACATTATTTTTAACATCGATATCATTTGTTAACACAAATCGGAAACCACTAGTGATATCCAGTGTCAATCTTGCTTCATCATAAACCTCAAACTAAAATAACTACTTAAATACTAAGTAACAACAAAGAGTAAGTAATTGTTTTCTCATCAGAATCTATAATCAATTAATATTTATTGATAAAACCTTCATTTTATATTAGTATGTAAAATACTAAAAAATAGTTTTCTCAAAACGCGTACTCATCGCTGAATCAGGATGAAATTAAAACTTTAATTCAACCGTGAAAAGCAGAAGTGATCATTGAAAATTGTTCCAGTTTTCATGTGCAATTGCCCATGTAATCTTCTGCCTCTCCTTAGAGCTGGTACCCGAAGTGGCTTACGAGCACGGAGGTTGACTTCATGCAATCGTCTTCTCATAGTTTGACCGCTTGAGGCTATCGATCGCCACCTAGAACGATCCTGACAAATCATTTTTGTCTCGCTCATATTCATCCATCCGCACAATTGACTAAACCACCAAGAACCAAAAGGTTTTTTGTGCGTTTATGAATTTAGAAAGGGCGTATCGTATCATGTACCACGGAATGATTTGGGCACAGTCTGCGTTTGGTTTGGGCATTTGGGCTTGATACGAGCTCTACAGTCTTTATATGTGGATTCGGGAGCCTGTGTTAGGGATCATGGGGCCTACTCGGACTGGTTCAGAATCCGAAAGGGTGTGAGGCAGGGCTGTGTAGCGTCACCGTGGCTGTTCAATCTGTTCATGGATAGTTGCTTGACTGATTTGAAAGAAAGTGACAGAGGATTGTGTATGGGCGAGTTGATCATTCAATGCCTCTTGTACGCGGACGATCTGATTCTTCTTGCGTCATAGGCGTGTGAGCTGGAGGAGATGGTCACTTGCATGTCTGTGTATGTCTCGAACTGCGTGCTTGCTTTCCGGTGCGTTTCTATTCCTGGCTCGAATCTGTTAATAGCGAGATTAAGTTGAAGTTGCAATGCATTAGTTATAAAGCCAAATACATATAACTTATAATATTTTCAAACTAATGAGAAAACCTGATTAAATTATAATAGTGATAACTGTTATTATTATTATTACAGGTGTGGTTTCAAAATGCAAGAGCTAAATGGAGACGTTTATTATCCAAGCAGAGCAGCAAATCTGACAATAAATATCCTAGTGATGGATCCTTAGAAATAGATTTATACCATAACTCTTTAAATACACTTCAAGCGATTTCTTCCCTCAGTCCGACTTGCGCTAGACTTGATAGAACAAATGATCAGAGCCTGAATACTTAATAATAATTAATAAATTTTCAGATAATAAAATGCATAAAATAAATTTTTGCTAAAACTTAATTAAGAAACGTGTGTAAGTAAAAAAATGCAATTTTTATAATAGGAGTATATTTTTCATTAATGTAACCCTGAAATTATGTGTGTTCTGTGAACATTGTGAGTGTGCATATTAAATGTGTGTTGTATGCAAGGCGTGACAATGTATCATAATTTGTATGATAACAGACAGCGAGTTTCGCCCCAAGCACACTTTCGGCTAAAGTCATATTTCATATGTGATGAAATTGTGAATCTTCCTAAAAGTTGAGCCTTCTGAGCGATAATACACAGATACGCTTGACGATTTTTTTGTAGCGGAGTAGTCAGATGCCTGAATGCCCTTCTCCGATATTTCGAAAGCATGTTAGATATGGGTCACTCGAAACCCGATTTTTTTTAACTAGATAGACAGCACCCAACGTGACCTATAGTGTATATAGTAGGTAGTGAGCCGTATCGTTTTATATAGGCACTGGCTATTACCTATTCCGAGGGATAGGCAATTTTGCTCACGATGTCTGCTCTCACCGTTAGCGACTGTAAATTATGTGAGTAATAAATAAGAATAAAACAAAAATAATGTGTTACTGTACAATTAGCAAGTATTATATTTTTGCTAGAATGATTGGCTAACCAAAATAATGTTTAAAAGAAACCCGTTGTAACACAAGTCTATCCAGACACATAATTGCTCCCAAAATTATTGATACTTGTAAACAATTATAATTTTGAAATTTCAAATCCTTTATAAGCTATAAGTACAAGTTTAATATATCTAAAGCTCATAATTTCTCAAAACTAAATGCTCAATGATGGGATGATGATGTATGATGAGGATGTAAGAGGGCACTCTATCATCCTAGTGCCCCAAACTAACCTCACCTGCCCGTGGTGCATCTTGCTATCTAACAATCGAGCCTCTAGCGACCGACAAATGGCGGTATAACCATTTCGTTATCAAGCGTAGTTAAATGCAACAGACCAGTGACGGGCAGCAGAGTAACTGGTGTGAAGAGCTACGTACCACTCGTATCAGCGACTTTCTTGAGGTCCTCGATTACCACAGCGATAGAAGATGTCTATCACTTTGGTTCTTTGCTGCATAATCTTGCTCGGACTCTGTTCCTTAACTAGATATCCAGCATTGAACTCTCCATTCCACTCCACGTTGAGCGACATGTAGACAGTGAGCCAACCCGACTGTCATGTTCCACGTTTCGGTTTCGTATGTCATTAAGGGTAAGACACCCTAGTTACAAACCCTGGTTTTCAGGCACTGCGATAGTAGCGACGAGAAGATATAACGGAACTTCCCAAATGCCGCCCAGCCATGCTGCACTCTTCTGGAAATCTCTCGCTCGAAGCTGTCCCTACCTAACTACAATATTTGGCTCAGGTAGATGTATCCCTGGACAGTTTCGAGCGCCTCTTCCCTGATCGTAACCTCTTCCGGGACCACAAGTTCATTGAACATGACCTTAGTCTTGTCCAGGTTCATCCGGAGACCAACCGATCATGAGGCAGCGTTTAGCCTGTGCAGCATTCTCTGCAAACCTCTAGCGACTCCGCCATACTACCACACCATACTATGTGACTATGTCGTCAGCGAAGCGAAGGTGCGTGAGGTGTCTGCCATTGACATTGATAACCATCCCAGTCCATTCCAGAGTTTTGAAGATGTCCTCCAGTGCGTTTGAGAACATATTTGAGGAGATAACATCGCCCTGTCTAATTCCTCTGAACAACTGTATAGGACTCGTCTTTTGGTTTTCGACTTGAACAGATATCGTTGCCATGCCATATAGCTTGTATTGGCGAAGCCCGGAAGCCTTTTTTCAAGTGCAAGATAAGGTTTTTGTTTGCCATTATCGGCTGGACAAGCCTCTGGCGAGGGAATTAATAGAAAAAATTAACCCGTACTTGCCGGAATCCGGAGGAATGTCAACAGTTGCTAAGGTAAAAAATCGTAGCATCTATCTACTTACCTTAATTCTCTAAGTAGATTCTTTCTACATACATCTTGTCTAACCCAACAAAACACGGGCCTAAAATAACATGATCCTGGCATGATCTTATCATCACTGTAAAAATAGAGGCATTTCTGATCTCTACTTACCTTATTTTGTTACATTTCAGGTACTGACTTCATAAATTTTTTTTCCTACTGGCTCTTACCAACGCTTGATTGGTAAGGGCAGTAATATTCAGCAGACGACAGTATCAAAAGTTTTGAGGGAAGTAACTGTGGCCCTTAGTAAGAACTACTTCCGGCATAAGTACCTGGTATTTCCAATAACACCAGAAGAAAGGAATGTGCTCATGCAAGGGTAGGAATCCATTTTCGTCAAGTATCTTTTGATTGCTAGTAGAACATCAGTGTTAAATTAAAATATTAAAAAATTCAATTTTTTTATGAATTGTAAAATATTCATTATTGAAAAGTTGTAAGTTCAATTATTCTTAAACATAGGTAATTAAATATTTGTATTGCTTTAGAATAACTACACTAGAATTAAAACTCTACATGCAGCTCGAAAATATTTATTAAAGTGTGATAATTTTACTATTGGTTGCAGATTTAACACAAAATTTGGAATTCCGGGTACAATAGGCTATTTGACACTATTAAAAATATGTTACTAAATGTGGTCATCCTATTAGATAATAATATAAAAAACCATATTTAGGTCTATTTTATCCGAAAATATTTATTGATTTTGCAAAATAAACATAATAAATTCATATATTTTTTTGAATTTCTTCCTTCACGAGAACGCTCTGTGATTTGCTACGCCTCGCGTGACGTCACACGCAAGTAAACATTGTTTATTATTATGCACTTAGTGTGATTTTATCGTATTCCCATCGTTTCTTGTACTATATTTAAAAGTGTTTAAAGCCTTTGTCAGCTAGGATGATAGTGCCCTGTTTCAATTCATCTAAAAATTTGCAGTTTTCTACTACTGTTTACTTGCCTGTGACGTCACGCAAATCATATGGCGTCCGCCATTGCAGAAACAGCGTTTTTAGCGCGAATATTGTAATTTAAATTTTAACTCAATATTTTACGGAAAATACTGCAAAATTTGCAGAAATATACATGTGGTGTATTAATTATATACCAACGAATAATTTGAAACAATTTTTCAAAATCAGTCAAATAGCCTATTGGCTGCGTGGATGGAACACACATTGGAATTGTTCTGCCAAGAGTAAACGAGCATAGATACCTAAATCGCAAAGAATATCATTCTTTGAATGCTCAAATAGTAAGTAGAAACCCAAATTACTTACCCATTTAAGATACTTACTTGGTTTAATTCGGATACTCAGTGACAAACTAGAATAATACTTAATCATTGTAATTTAACTTAATCTTAATAATTAACATAATACAAGAATTGCTTTTTAAATTGAAATTTAGCTTAGCTTTATTTAACAGTCCTATAAACAGGTTTGCATATCACATACAAGTTATGACATCATTTAAGTAGGTAATTTAACTTAAATATAAAAATAAATAATAATAAAAAAGGTAGATAAACTCTCTTAATTTACTTTAGTCTTTATGTATACGTAGGTTTTCATATGACAAACAAGTTATGACAAATCTTTAGTGGGTAATCTCTCTTCCAAGGAATCTTTCTTAGTTCTATTTAAAATACTCATGGCGGTATATTGCTGCAGGCTGTATGTTCACCTAGAACAATTGAAATAAATGCAATGTTATATTGTTTCAGATTTGTGATTCGGATTTAAATATTTTAAACATCGATGCAAGCCATGGTGGGAGCTACCACGACTCTTTTATTTGGAACCAGCATCCAGTGCAAGTTCACCTGGAAAAGCAGTTCCAGGTAGAACAAGAATTCGGCTGGTTGTTAGGTAAGACTGTAGGTTCATTATTTAATTTAACCATTACATATAATTCAACATTAAGTTCAATATTAGTTTCATATTACAATATTAAGTATAAATTATATTTCATTGCAGGTGACTCAGGGTATCCATTGCGGGCTTATTTGCTGACTCCAATAATAAATGCCACTGCAAAACACACAATACAGTGGAAAGGTGCATTGGAGTTCTAAAAGCTCGGTGGCGATGCCTGTTAGCTTATAGAATCCTGCATTATGATTCCATTATGGCAGGATATATAGCTAATGCTTGTGCAATATTGCACAACATCGCCAACAAAAATGGTTTACAAGTACCAACACTGCCTGAAACAGACAGACTTAATGAGGCAGCTCTGCAGGTAAAACATAATTTATAATATTTTTTCTATAATTTTAAGGAGGCAATAATGGTATTAGCAAGTTGAGGAATGGAATCAGTTGAATAAAATAATTTATGATGTCAGGACAAAATCAGTAAGTACTTTAAATTTAAATTTTCAGAATATTCACCATCATGCTGAAGAGGCTCATCAAGGGAGAAACCCCGAACTGGCTGCTGGTGAAGCCTGCAGACGTAGCTTAATTAATAGATTATTTCATTAATTCTTAAAGTTATTATATCAATTTTTACTTATACATTATTCTTACCTAATGGTTTGCATTACGCTCTAATGCATCTATGATTCTCCCTAAATTAGGACCTATTAAGGTTAGAGCTTCTGCCATCTGGAGTTCTGCCCTTATTCTTTGGCTTTCTATCTCCCTCAAAATCCTGTTGGCCTCATTGATTGGTGCTAAAGGACGTGCTGAAAAATGTTAGTTTATGATTATTTTGTATTTTATTATACAGTAAATTAATATATGACATTTTCAATTTCGATTTTGGCAACTAGTACCTAAGTAAGTAAGTAAGTACTAAGTAGTAAGTATAATTTAATTATTATTTCATAAGTAAAATCTTGACATTTAGTGATTTCATCTTTTAACTTAGGTAATACGAGTATATTGGAATAGTTATGACATTAAATTGAGAAGTATTTAATTGTAATAATTGCAAGCTTATTGGTGTTTGTAAAATAGAACAAAAATGTTGTAATTTAAAATCTGCAATACTTGAATAAATAATTCACAAAAATAATTATGATTTGATAAAATTTTTTACTTAATTTAGATCAGTAAATTTGATAAGAGTCCTACAACAGCCAGGTATTGAATATTAATGTAGACTAATCAATTTAATTAATTAATCAAACTTAATAAGTTGAAATAACTTATAAGGCCCGATGGCATCTTAAAGGAGTTTAAACCACCTGCAGATATTTTTTTTAGTAAAATAGATATTGGATGTATCATGCATGACAACTTCACTAGACATCTTAACTGGTAAATTCAGTTTTACTTATGCTAGTAAACTTTGGTATAAATCAGCAGGTTCAGTCGTGGACTACTTAATACATATATCGCACCTTCGGGACCAAACTCGCACTTATGCAACAAACCTAATTTTACAGGAGAGCGATTTTTCGCTCTAAAATTCTCTTACAATTACACGTAATGACATAACATACTCCCCCGCCTCACCGCTCCATTTTTCAAAAGATTTTAAAACTTTTTGCTGTGTATATGAAGTCGATTATCGCGGTTAATTCTGTATACTTAAGTCATTTTCGTAAAAAGTTGCACAAGTGCGAGTTTGGTCCCGAAGGTGCGATCTATGTTTTGCTAGCCCCACTAAGTTTTAAGCACACTTAAAATACATTACAATTATTATTGTAATCACTTACGTCGCCTCCTGCGTGTTGAAGCATTTTGAGCCATTGGACTTTCAGCAACAGTGATATTTGCCTCCAACATAGCTGGCATTGATGCAGTGGAAGAATTTATTACTTCAACTGCTGAAGCGATAGAGCTGCCAGCAGCAGTTGGAGTTGCTGATGTAGCAGTGGTGCAGTTCCATAATTGACCTACTGAGGCAGCCGGCTCAGACTCTTCTTATGATGTTGAGGCGAATACCACTTCTGTATTAGAAGAGACATTCATCTCAAAATCACAAGTGAAGGTTGGCGCTGGGGTTCTAGATATTTGAGGGGGTAGTTGACTAGTTGAGTGCTGAAAATAAACAAATACAAAAGCATTAGTAGGATGGTAACAATATAATCTAACACAAGATAATACAGGAGAAAGATGTCAAAAAAAGCTGAAAAACCTGTCCAGTGGCTCGTCAAGGCCATCCAATATCAACTGGACAAATGTTATGAACACTTACGGTTGCCCACTCTTGAGGAGTCTTGGTCGCTCCAGAACCGTGGCTATTTAAAACTCTGGCCAAGTTTTGCCAGCACGTAGTAACTTTTTGCCGCCCTTTTGATGTGTTTTTATATCCAGTAATGATGGCTGGCTGTTTGGAGATCTCTTCTAAAATAATTTCCCTCTGGTAGTGGGAAACTGGCTGGGACCTCTTTTCATTCATTATGTACAAATATTGGCTTAATTTAATAAAACTAAAAACTTTCAAACCGAAACATTCTAATCACTTTGAAAAGTTTGTTATTTATTTATATGCATCACGGGGTTGTTACCATTATAACAAAACAAAATTAAATTTAAATAAGCTTAAGGTACTTACCTACAATAAATTAATAAAAATGTTATGAAAGCATAATAAGAACAATTTATTTTATCAAAACTAGTGAGTAAAATGCATCAAATGCGCTTTTATAACAATCGGTACAGGTTTTCGTGTCCCGTATCGTTTTTGATTTTTAATTACGGCAACACAAACCAAAAGAGGAATGCATGATGAAACGAAAGATATCCGACCGAATGATGAAACGAAAGGCGAAGCGTCCATATTACGGCCAATTAGCAACTTCTGCTTTCGTTATCCTTTCAAACAGGATTCATTTCATCTTTGCTTCATATGACCATATTAGCCCCACAGATCTCGATCGAGTCGAAGGCCTTCCACGAAGTCAAGACTCAGGGACCGGCTATGCTCATGGGACTTCTGTATAACCTATCGTAACGTGCAATTGTGGTCTTCGGTACAGTAGTGTTTTCGGAATTCGACCTGCTGCTAGAAGGCGTAAAATCTTAAGGCAAGACGATTTGTAAGCACCCTCGAAAAAACTTGTAAACGTGGCTTAGGAGCGCGATAGGCCTAGGTCACCACGTTTCCACTCTTCGCCTTCAGGGTAGTCCCATTGGCTATGACGGAATTAAACAAATACTTCAGCCTCTCCAAGAGTGGCGCTCCTTCCGCCCTGAGAAACTCAGATACCGTACTCTCTGGGAGGTGTGCGTTCGCGCAGCGGAATGTTGTTGAATTTAAAGATTTTAATTATGCAGATATTTAGTGTATGACGTCGTATAATTGTGTATGGTAAAAAAAAATTTGTGCACGCAGCCATTGTGGAGAAATTCACCAAAAACTGATTCCGCTTATTATAATAATAATATCGCGCTATAAAGAGTGTATCAATGTATGGGTTTTAAGGTAAACCAACCAAATTGTGGTCTTTTCTATGTTATAGAGAGTTTATCGTTATAGAGAATAATGTTATAAAGAGTTTACACTGTATTTAGATTATATCTCAAGTCTCAAGCGCATACTTAAATAAAGTACCTACGTAAACGGTACCTACTTTCTGTCATAGTCAAATACATTTAAAAAAGTAGGTGTACAAAAATAAATGACCTATAAATTATATCGAAACAACAATTGTGTTATCACCTGTACCAATTCAATACCGGTATTATACTGTAAATTTTGGGATGTTACCTAAATATATTGCACGGCCGCTTTTTTGTAGCTATCGGAACTTGGTCGGGTTATGTAGGTTTTCGATGCTTCGTCAGTATTATAATTGTTTTTCTTTAATTACTGAATTTAATGACATGAAATTTTGCATGTGAATAGTTGAATGAATACACTAATTATTGGCATACATTTTACCATGCAATTTCTTTAGAACGTCATGATATTTGACTGCTTTGTAAACAGTGATCTATTCGTGGTAAATTGTCCTATAACTCTTTAATTACTAACGGAACATCATTGATACTTGGCAACGTGTTGCAGACACTTACAAGGTTTGTATAAACTTGAAAATCTAGACCCCAAAGTGCATACTTTAAGAACTAAGACCTAATAAGCGTATTTTACGTTTATATTTTTATCTTTTAAGCATTACGTTTTTTTTCTAAATCTGTTTTTAAACAAATATAAACAAATTCAAAACAACATATGTAAAAATCTACAGCTCTCTATGTAAGCGCTTTGTATGAAAACTTGCTAATGGCCAAACGTTCGCGTAGCGGAAACTTGAATTTCTCCGAAGTTTATGCATGCACTAATTTTATTCATACATACACAATTACACACAAATACACACAAATTTTTGGACACATCTCTTTTCTTCTAAAGTCAATGGATCAAAAAAAGTTCCGTTTTTGGTGAATTTCTCCACAATGGCTGCGTGCACAAATTTTCTTTTACCATACACAATTATACGACGTCATACACTAAATATCTGCATAATTAAAATCTTTAAATTCAACAACATTCCGCTGCGCGAACGCACACCTCTGGGAGCCTTCCCATTAGCAAGTTGTCTGAGAGCACTGGAGCATCTTGTCTACGTCCACGAGCGGGAGATCGTCTGAATTAGCGTACTAATCGGGTGGTGGCATGCGAGGCGTAATGGCTTCAATGGCTTCTTGAATAATTTACACATTAAAGCTTCGGAGGTCACGTCTCACCGATTTTCGGATGATCCGCATCAATTCCAGGGTTTTGCTTGAGAGCTTACATTTTCAGCTGCTTTGCCCTAAGTCGAAGTGTTTCCCATCCATTTCACGAAGAACACTCACTAAATCATCGTTCTCATCAACATTAGCCATGGTTTTCAGTGCATCGAAACGTAAGCTGGAACGCTTCAGAGCCGTGCACGGATTGGAGTACGGATCGTCTAAAACTACTTCTCTCAGCTATGAAGTAAAAACTCAGGATGCCTCTAACTAGCCGGTTTTGATTCTGTTGACCACTGAGACATCCCTGAATATAATAATAATCTTTATTAAGCAAAGTAGGCATTTAAAGGTTTACAGTAATACAATAAAACATACAATACAAAACATGAAACAATCTATTAAAAACTCTATGAAGTGCACTGTGGCCCATAAAAGGTAATCCTGGGCTATAGGCAACAGTCACAAATGAGACATTACAAAGCTTTTAAGAATTAGAAAAGAAAGAGGATTACACCATTTTCCTAGTATTTAAAACTTAGTTAAACTAAAATATAATTATTCAATACACTATCCGTAAAGACACATTTGTTCGTCTTGAGTTGAACAAAGACAAAGCAAATATTAAATATAATAATTTAACCAACGGAGCCACAACTCCATGTGTTATTTGAAATCATACAAGTTTGCCCTAATTATGCTGCGGGTGTATTGCTCCAATCGAAACAACTTATTATATTAGTAGGGACCTAGGAAGCAGTAAAATCGGTTAGAAAATTTAGTTTTTAACATCAGAGAGTCAACTGGGTGACGTTTTCTACTAGTGCTAATCTTTGAATATGAATTACCCTTACAAGATGAAATAATAACATGTTATTGCAGAAGAATTGCCTTAATGAATAATTGTCGGTCAAAACGTAAACGGTGAAGACCTCACAGTATGTATAAAGTTCAAAAGTCGGAAACAGAAACGGAAGGTGCAAACTTTCAGGATTGTTCTTTTAGCTCGCTCAATTGACAGGAGGTGAGATTTTGGGGCTCCGCCCCAACTGGTGATGCAATACGTGAGCGGAGAAACTGCCGCACTTGTTTTGTATTTGTAGGAACCGGCGCGTCTACGAGGGCCTTAATTTTATTTGGGCTCGGCCTAACCTGACCGTTACTTATTACCCGACCTAAGTACTCGATTTCGGTCGTTAAAAATACACATTTGCGTTAGTTAATGGAAAACCCGGCGCCTGTCAACGTCGTAAGCACCTCCCGCAGGAGTGCAAGCCCCTCCTCTACAGACGAGCTCATCAACAGGACATCATCTATGTACACAAGAACCTTTCCGTCATCAATAAACTTGCGAAGAATCCTATTAATCGTGCGCTGGTATACAATCGGTGCATTACATAAACCGTATGGCATTTTCAAAAACTCGAAATGACCCTCCGGTGTGACAAACGCTGTTTTGTGAATAGAATCTGGGTGTACCTTTATTTGTAAAAACCCCGTAGCCACATCGAGTGAACAGAAGCGCGTAATCTTTCGATCATCTAATCGATCGATATGATCTTCGATCAAGGGCAAAGGGTAACGCTCCTTAATCGTGATTCTATTCAATGCGCGATAGTCGATGCACATCCGATCTGATCCGTCCTTCTTTTTTACAAGGAGGATTGGGCTTGCATTCTCCGACTGTGACTCCCTAATTACTCCTTTTTCTAACAAATCATTTATAATTTCCCGTACCTTTAGTTTTTCAATGTAGGAAAGCTTATATGGACGGTATGTGATAGGTACTGTACTATTCAAATTGATATGCATCTCCCCGGTGGTCACAGTTGAGGTAGCAGTGCCCGAGATAAAGAAACGTGCAAATTCTCCAATAAGGGCCATAAGGGCTTCACGTTCCGGCCCTAGAAGAGTGGCAACACCAGCAGTGTCAATCACGTTCGTAGAACAGACGGTTCTGGCAGATTCCATAACCAGTGAACGGGTTAAATATTGATCGTGTTTCTTTCTAACGTACGTAATACCCTCCCGATTCAAAACATCTGTCCCTATGATAATTGGAGTAGACATACATTCAGCGGGTACTACCACCAAATCAACCTCTAATGCTATGCGCTCGAGTTCGATAACGAGGGTAACATACGACTGTGCAACGATTTCGCCTCGACTTAACCCCTTCAATGTACACTTCACAGGTTTATCCTGGCATGCGAAACGCCCAACAACACTAGACAAGATCAAGAAAACGTTTATGGCCCCACTATCGATAAGTACGTCGACTGGTATCCCTTGCACAATTGCTGTGACAATATCACGATTATTCGTGGTAGCGTTGCACAGGTTAACATTCGATGGGTTACGGGAACCCGATCTCTCCTTGGCGAAACATCTATCAGCTGTGTGCCCCGGTTTCTTGCAATACGTACACGTAATAACCGCACCCGGCTTCGAATAACACTTATCCGCACTATGCCCGTCCTTCTTGCAGTTAGAGCAGGTCACAGGAGGATCACGACGAAAACAACACTTTTCCGATGAGTGACCTACCTTTCTGCACACGGTACAAGTAATCGACGACGTAGGATTACTCACTCGTCTACAATTGATACTCTTATGACCCATCCTACCGCACCTGAAACATCTATTTCGCTGGTCCGCCTCGTTACTCTGCATAACACGTGGACAAGGGCCTGTAAGATGCTTATCGTTTCGAAAATTTACCGTTGGCTTAGCGTAAATCGATAAGAACGAGACTATGGTAGTTGGAGTCAAGTCCGCATTCGCGGCAGCAGCACGAACCTGTGGTTCCTTGATTCCCCTAATTACAATAAGCGTCATGAGTTCGTCGCTTAACCCCTTTACGACACGCAGGCGAAGAAGGGTACGTCGCGCATATTCAGCATAAGTAGAAAATTTTTCTGACGTAGTGGACATAGTCTCAAATAAAATATTGGCGTAGTCAAGCTTATTCGGGCACAACGATTTGAAATCGGCCTTAAAGTTGGACCAAGAACGATCATTGGTCGAACACTCATTTAGCCACTTGCTTCTCCCTTTAAATAACCCGCCACGCGCGATAGGCATTCTCGGTCATCCCATCTATTCGCCACTTGAGCTCTATCTACCTCTGTACACCAGTCGTCAATATTGTGAATCGCGGGGTCAAAACTTGAAACAAAATATGGGCCCTTTGAAGGGTTAATTGAACTTAACGCTTCTACTATCATTTGAGTCGCCGTCGGTTCGGAATGCGTTTTTGACGTTTTAGCAATGCTATCTTCGAGTGATTTCAGTCGGTCAAGTATAGCGGTATATGCCAAATTAGAATCACAATGCATCCCATCGATCACTTGACCCTGATCGTCGTGGCAAGACGGCGCGCGCGAGCGCAGGCGAGGAGGGGTCGCGCTTTCACGGCGAGTGCGAGAACGCGCACGGGAACAGCGGGAACGGTGTGCGGGACCACCTGAATTGTTATGGCTGCGCGACCTGTCACGATCATTACGATGACGACTAGAACGGGAACGCGATCGGTACCTCCGCGGAGTATAGCCCCTAGGTTCCTCCCTTGAGGACCTAACACGACCGCGGCTACCCGATTTACTCCGTAGACGACGGCGTGATTTGTCCCGCGAGCGAGATCGTCCACTTGTAGGCATATTTATATTTTCACACAACAGACACAGATAATAAAATACTACAGGAACAGAACTAATGACACAAAACAAGCAATTGTAAGGTTAGGTTTAAATCCGTGGATTCGATTATTAAAATTTATCCGCAATACAGAATTACGCAATACAAATAGAAATTCCAAGTAAAAGAAAAATTTTAGGGTAGATTTAACGAACAATCTGAAATGTGATGCAATTTTGAGAAAATCACTAGAAGGTTGTTCCAAAAACTAATTGTAACTGTAAATACATACAAAAGCGGTCAAAAATAAGCTCAGATCCCACTTCTGATCTAGGAAAGGGTTTGGCCAAAGGTTTTTTAAAAAAGAACACGGAAATACCCTAATCTTACAATCAGCTTTTATCACAAGTAAATTGGAATAGTCTTACAGAATAACATAGACGTCACCAGAGCAGCGTTTCCTCTTGATATCTCGTACCAAAGTGCGCCCTAGAAAGACATTACACCTGCTTATATAAGGTCTACCCCCACTCGTCCCCGTTCATCCCTAATAGTATTGTTAATAGTAGTAAAGGCTTAAACTTTTCGGAATTTATTCCAGATACTTTGAAGTGTTCTCCGAGGGCCTGGGCCGGTTCACGGGCGGGGCAATCAGCATTCATCGGCGCGACGGCGCTCGACCACGGTTTTTGCGCGTTCGTCCGCTCGCCTACGCGCTGCGGCAGCCCGTAGAGCGTGCGCTCGAGCAGATGGCAGCGGAAGGCATCATCACCCCCGTCACCACTTCAGACTGGGCGACGCCTATCGTCCCCGTGATGAAAAAAGATGGTACCATACGAGTTTGTGCAAATTTCAAATTAACCTTAAATAAGTGCTTAGAGGTGGACCATTATCCTTTACCTAAAGTGGAAGACTTATTAGCTAAATTACACGGAGGGAAAAGTTTACCAAAATCGATCTTTCGCCAGCGTATGCACAGTTTGAGTTATATGAGGAATCAAAAAAATATACCGAAATAAATACTTCCAAGGGTTTCAAATAACACTTCCAATGCACATATGACACATGGTTGACGTAACTTTTACTAAACGAACTTGGTAGCTTTGTAAAAGTGAAATTATGGTAACACAAAAGTGTAAGGTTTTGAATCGGTTTTGGTGCAGGAATAAAACGAGAGCGCTGCGATTCAATAATGGTGCAGCTTTGTAAAAGAACTTCAAGAATACGAAAGTAAATCTGCACTGCACCTGCACTACAGCGCTATCAATACTAATTTGAAAAAGTTGTTGTTTTCAAGAATTGAGGGGCTGTCGCGTACGCTTCGCGTGCGCTCAGTCAAGCAGAGAGAGGCTACTCACAAATCGAGAGGGAGGTACTTGCTATCATCTACGGAGTCAGGAAATTTCATCAATATTTATATGGGCGCCGTTTCGTACTGAGAACCGATCATAAACCATTAGTTACGATGACAATGTCATACGACAAACCAGGAATCCCGGTGATGGCCGCGAGCAAATTGCAGCGCTGGGCAGTAATATTAGCCCGGTTTGACTATAGCATAGAGTATGTGCGTAGCCAGAATAACGCTGCTGATGCATTTTCGCGTCTACCAGTGGCCCAGGCAGTGAAAGAAGAGGAGGACAACGAAGGGCAAGTAACGTATTTAAATTTTATTCAGAACTTCCTACCTGTGACTAGAAAGACAATAGAAGAACATATCGCTAAGGACGGAGTATTAAAAAAGGTGGGTATGTACTTACGTACTGGGTGGCCACGTTAATGTATTAAAGAGCCAGCTTTGACACCGTTTTCACTCGGCGGAACGAGCTATACTTTGATAGAGGGTGCATTGTTTGGGGATACCGACTGGTCATACCCTCTACTCTACAAGGTCATGTTTTAAAAGAACTTCATGTAGGGCACCCAGGCATCGTCAAGGTGAAAGGTATAGCGCGCAGCTTCGTATGATCAAGGTCTCCGGGAAACCTTTGCAAGGTTCGGTTTGCTCAGAAAACGGGCCCCCCTTCACGAGCGGTGAGTACAAAGATTTCATGTGTAAAAATGGAGTAGTCATCACCTACGCACCGGCGTACCACCCTGCATCAAATGGGGCTGTGGAAAATGCTGTAAAACAATGTAAGAATGCATTAAAAAATCTATAAGAGACGGCCACGAAATGGAAGCAGTGTTACAGGCATTTTTAATGATGTACAGGAACAGCGAGCAGAGCTCCACAAGAATGTCGCCTGCAAAACTCTTGCAGAGCAGAGAGTTGAGATCACGGTTGAATCTTTTACGAGAGGATAAGAGTGCAGAGATGAGTGTTAGAAAAACGCAACAAAAACAGGTTCACCATGCAGGAGGAGTAATGCGTGACTCTCGAGTAGGTGAAACTATTTGGGCATGCGACTTTACAGGGGGATAAATGGTCACCAGGCACGGTAGAGGGTATAACTGGTTTCCGCACGTATATAGTAGGCAGGGATAAGGGTCCACCTATCAAAAGTTACGTAGATCAAATAAGAAAGAGGAGAAGTAGTTGTATGATACCAGCTTTAGAACAGGAAAGATCTGTAGAAAGTAACATCGTTGGGGATGATGACGTCGGTCGCTCCATATTAGCTGATGAGGCAAGGTTGCTAGCCCCAGAGCTGACTCTGTCGGAGGCCACCGTTGCACCATCGGCGCCGCGGAGAGAGCCGTCAACCATTGAGTTAGATAATTCTACATCTTCTGAGACTGGCGTAGAGGCAAATAGCACATGCCATTCCCCGCCTGTGAAGCTGCCATCACCCCCGTCAAAACGGGAAAGAAAACCAGTACAAAGATATGGTTTTGAATTCGATTGAAAGTCCCTTCGATTTAACATAACTTTTTATCAATTTATCAATTGCAGGATGTATAAGAAAGGTTCTTATTATGTATTAATTTTGTATTGTAGTTATTGTTTTGTATCTTTGTATTTGCAGATATATGTATGCTGTTAGGTTAAGATTCCTTAGAGCTAAGTATATTACTCATATCTTTTTCTGTTGTAACTTTGTACAAGTAATTAAGGGTGGAGGTGTGATGTATGTAGGCTAGCTACTCGCGGGGTCAGTGACCGAGGGAAGGGCAAACATTTTGCTTTTACATTAATCTACTAAGAATGCAGGCAGGTCAACAATTCCCTCTCTCAAAAATGCTGCTAACCAAAGAAGACGTGTTTTCCTTGTATCTTGTAATAATAGTGTTTCGCCTAATATTTAATGTAGGAACAACTCACTACTCTATTTTCCGCTTTAGCTCTATAAATTCCTTTTGTAACCCTCTTCTCATCTATCCTCTCTATATGTCTTACTCAATGTTTGCAACTACATGTTCTGTTATACCATAGCGTTCATGAATCCATTCTGAGCTATCACACAATCTTACATAATATATTTTCCTGAGGGAGATCATCTCTAACTATTATTCTGCATTCATGACACTTCGGCCAAACCCAACACTCAATACCATACATAAGTGTAGGAAATTACTTACAGGGCCGTTCTTAGACTTTTATGATTGAGGTTGTTTTAAGTGCGCAACTCCCCAAATAATTCGGAAAACATATGCTCTTCACATGAACTTTTTTTTTATTATTATTAAGATTAACATTTGGAATTTCATGCAATTGCTACATCTCAAGTCACTCAAAAATTTGGTAAACTAGCAGGCAGACTTTTTAAAACCAGCCGTTAATGTAATTTCTTTAATGAACCTGAAATAATTACCAAGCAAATAAACCATTTCTCCATTAGCGGAGATTTCTTCAATAAATGTTTTTATGGGGTGTAGACTCCACACTGTTGCGTTGTGAGCACCCCCCGGTTGGCTCGGGTCAATCACCATAATATTAAGATCTGAATCACAAATCTAAAAGGGAAAATTGAAGGGTGGATTATTTAACATGACTACATACATTATTTTATCAAGTCACTATCGGTAGGTAAATTTGACATAATATTTCTAGCTCAGAATAAAATCAAAGATTCTACCTGTATGTAGGGTGCATTACTTACTATCATTGTATTAATGGAATGGTAATGCTTTCTATTGACATATCTCGCCTCAAAATCTTCTTCAGTGGGTGATATGATGCCAATTTGGGTGCCATCTATGCATTCAAGGACTCCGGGTAATTTAAATTTTTGGTAAAATCTAAAATATTAATAGAATTCTTATCAGTGGGTAACCTCCTTAAAGATGTAGGTATACAAAATTAAGGCATGCTATTTGGAATAAAAAGCAAGTCCATACTTCAATACAGTTTTAGAAGGGCTTCGTCTTTTCATTGGTTTATTAAACAGAAAACTTTTTCAAGGTGAATGAATGTCTGATGAAGAAACAAATTAATTCAGAAGAATTACCCAGAACCATGCAAGATTTGCATAATACTGTCAACAATTGCTTTGAGTAGTATCTTGTTATGGGCTTAGACTAATTCTTAGCTCATGGGGTGTCATTTCTAACCAAACTCTTCATCATGGACACAAATACTAGCAAAAAAATTATACCTACAATCAATCATTTCAATCTTACCCTAGCTTTATGTTTTTTCTTTCTTGTGCAGCTAAGGGAAAATATACATGTTTATTAAATATGTTAGGTTTGTTAAGGCACTGCACAACCTTTTTAATGACCCTGTGTACTGTGGCTGGGAAACAAAGTGGTACGTACTCTGTCCCACCAAGGTTTGGTATGAGCCAGTTGCTAAGAAACCCAGAGTGATGAGGACCTGAAATACAAATATGTAGGTGTATAAGTAGTACCTACACAAGAGTAATTAAACAAAATGTACGATATTTATTTCTATTGTAAGTATTACCTTGTCCTTAACAGTCAAGGCACCATTCCTTAGATCTTGTTTCATGAGAGGCGAAAGCTCTACGATCAGTTGCTCCACCAAGTCTTTCGACAGCCTAAAGTCTTCACAATTTCTCTCTCAGGCATGTCAAATGGGTCTTGGCTGTGAGTGCGCAACAGATGCCTCCACCGCCTCGCAGCCACAGCGTTCGAGCCTCGGCTCTGGCAGCCGTTTTTAGCGGATCGAACCTCATTTGCATACTCGTTTTGACTAATTGTGATGAAAACTCTAACCAAAACTCTATCAAAACTCTTTGAAAATAAGCTTTTGTAAAACCTACGCAAAACGCATCCAAAATCTGTGATAT
Organism: Leucoptera coffeella; assembly: GCA_030578115.1. Taxonomy (NCBI): domain Eukaryota; kingdom Metazoa; phylum Arthropoda; class Insecta; order Lepidoptera; family Lyonetiidae; genus Leucoptera; species Leucoptera coffeella. The sequence continues at coordinate 119,342 of JAMBLF010000051.1, read as the reverse complement.
GACAGATGTTTTTGTTGGTTTTATTTCAAGAATACCGATTCATGCCGATAGTGATTACGTTTTGACTCAATTTTTTTTCAAGAATACCAAATTGAGCGTTAAACCAAAACAAAACTGCAATCGGTTAAGTGAGTGCATTTGACGTATCAAGAATATCAAAACCAAAAATCAAACCTGTTTTGGTATTGTTTTACTCTTAACTTTTGTCAAGAATCGCACGGCAGTTAGTAGTTTAAACAAATGGATAATAGAGATTAATTAACTATGTAGTTTGTAACAAATAATATGAAGAAATAAATATAGATATATCCATATACTCATATATATCTATCCTCGTACATACATATAATTATTAAATATAGCATAAATAATTATCACAACGTGCGCACTCGCACGAAAGCAATTCAGATGCTGCAACACACGCAAGCAACTATTGCTGCCATAGAACAAGTCTCTTAAGATGTACCTTAAAAGTAGTCTTTGAAGTTAGACGTCTGATGGGAGGCGGAATGTAGTACCAGCACTTCAAATCATTCATAGGTTGCCTGAGACCTAAAGTAACTTCTAAACAATGGCGTTCGAAGTCGTGGAAAAAGCAGGGGCGGCACATAGTCCCTAGCAACTCCAGCCTACGATGGAGGTAAACAGGCTATCCCAGCTGGAGGTCGAACAAAAGACAGCTGAGCAGCAGCCTTTGCCTATTCCTTATTTTCAGGATACCATGATCGTTTAGAAATGGGGTGACATGTGTTCTGGATGAAATGGGAAAACAAAATCTTGCACAGGCGTTCAGCACACGCTACAACAGCCTGTGAGTTTTATTCAGAAAACATGGAACATGCACTGGAAGAGCGTAACTTATTTTCGCTGAGTAACGTGACTCTCAAATATCAGTTTCTCGTCAATGTAAAAACCAAGATTACGTGCTTCTGAAACCCTATCAATAGTCACTCGATTTACAAATATTTTAGGACCCCTAGTGATATTGACATTTGATATTGGCCTGATAGACTGATAGTCCTTAGTACCATGTATTTCGTCTACTGTGGATTGAGGACAAGGCAGTTAGCACGAGACCATGAAGTATTAATACGGTCCAAGTCCTCAATGATAGCTGCAATTGCATTCTCAAAGTTTTTATTGTTTATGTGGCTATATAATTGGATGTCATCTGCGTACATGTGGTATTTGCTATGTCGTATTTTCTCGGTTATGTCAGCTGTGTACAGTATGAATAACAATGGACTCATAACTGATCGCTACGGTAACTGACCTCTACTCGTTTCAAAATAGGACGAGACTGCAGAGGATCTCATAACCTCCACCCTCTGCCTACTTCTAGTCAAGCAACTTTAAAACCATGTCAAAGTCAACTCGTCAAAATCATAATAACCCATCTTTCGCAGCATTAAGTCATAATTTAAACAGTCAAATCCTTGCGAAAAGTCCATCAAAACCATCAATACAGCGTTGTGATTTTTCAATATTGCCCAAGATGTCGTCTACAACAGCAAGGAACGCTGTCATCGAGCTATGCGATTTACGGAACCCAGATTGGAGGATGGTAAGGACATCAGTGACACTTAAATGAACACATATATAATTTACAACATACTGATTTACCTAATCAAAGGTTTGAATTTTTTATATCACTTAGTTCGATAACAAGTATATAAAAGCTAAAGGGCTGGCAGACAACGAAAATAATTGTTCTAATTTAATCAACAACATGTTATAGCAGTAACAATTACTTACACAAATTATGCCGTATTTTACGAGCTTGTATACCTACGAAAATATTAAGATATTAGTAACGTATCCTATGTGTTATCAAACTTCATGCTACAAGTAAAAAAAATTGGGAATGAAATTGTGCGCGATTATATAACCGAACCGACATATTTCACGAGCCATAGTTCATCAGTGGTTGACCTCATATGCTACGGGGGTAGGAGCCAGGTGGTGAGGGCTAAGGTGTATTTGGTGCCTGGTCTGGACCGTGTATCAATTGAGTTAAAACGAAACAAACACTAATCAATGTCAGACAAGAAGTGAAGTGAATTCGGATTTCCATAGCACTTTCAAAGTCTCGTCTCTCAAAAATTGCTCCGCTTATCTATATACAATGGTCTTCTTTTCTTAAGAGAAATGGTTCGCATGTATATGTCTGAACCGTAAAAAATCTAAATAGCTGCTCTTCTTTCCGTATGACTGTCATATTATGCATTACGTTAAAAACAAGTTGCCAAAGAGTATCCCAAATACATATTTATGATTTCGAGCATCACACATGCATACTCAATTACTCAACCTCTGACTGCCCTGAATGGGATCACGGTCGTTATGCATAATATATAGTTATCTAGATATTGGGTCAAATTTATTGAAAGAATAAATAACCTATTCCTAATGGCGTTCACTAATTGCTGCTTACCTACTGGGAAGAAAGCAAAAGTGATGTCAGTGTGTATCAGGTGTATTCTCGACTTCTTGTCATAATAGAGATCCCGCCACATAAATTGGCAGTAGCCAAACTTGGAACTAAATTTGACGTTTCCGCCATTGCGTGTTATTTTGTATGAAAGGTAAATTTAGTATTACCAGCGTTGTGTTTTTTGCCCACTCTTTGTAATTTTTATGTTTGTTAAGGGTGATTATAATAAATTGATTTCCGGAGTTTCTTGTTAGTTCTTCTCCAAGCTAGGGTCTCCGCTGATCTAACCTCGGTAAAAAATATGTAAAGACAATGCTCAGTGCCATGTTTAAAATAGTCTTTTTTAATTTATACTTAGATCATAAGATAACTTTCAAAGAGAGCTTGTGATATTTATAATTTTGAATATATTATGGCAGATGGAGGCGTCGCCGCAGTTGCATAATTCACTGTTGCCAGTAAACACGTCAAAACTAGCAATTACTGTGCCATACGGCTCGATACATTATAGGTTTCACGGTCTTTGGTTGCAGAGCTATAAACTCAAATAAAACAAATTAATATATCAAATTCAAAAGTTAATCTTTATGTTTGTTAATTATTAAAATAATAATCTTTATTGTTGTTATACTTAGATCATAAGATAACATTCAAAGAGAGCTTGTGATAGGGCCTATTTTAAATAAACATATTTTGACTTTGATATATTAATTTGTTTTATTTGAGTTTATAGCTCTGCAACCGAAGACCGTTACAAATGAAACCTATAATGTATCGAGCCGTATGGCACAGTGAGTGCTAGTTTTGGCGTGTTTACTGGTAACACTGAATTACGCGACTGTGGCGACGCCCCCAACTGCCAATTTATATGGCGGGATCTCTATCTGCAACATCAAGCGGTAAATCAAAATAACATAATTATCATGATAGTTTCAAATTATGTCTGTCACAGGCATAAATGACGTATGAATGATTTGACATAAAATATGGCGTCGTATCAAGTAAAATACTTCTTAAAATACACATGTACAATAAATCAACTTTAGCAGTTCAATCCGAAAGAAATAAAGCGCTTGTAATATAATAAACAATAACTTCAAACAACAAAATGATTACATATTGTTTTCCAAATTTAACTTACTGAACGCGATCTATTGAAACTAGCTACTCAAACTTTTTTTAGTTACGAAAGCTGCAGTATTATGAATAAAACAGCACCTAATATGTTTTTAGTCAAATTATTTAGTATTTCGAGAACCCATTATGGTATATTTTAATTATAGACTTTACTCCGTGACGAAATAATCAAAAAAATACAAAATCCTGTTTGCGCCATTTTTCGGATTTTTTATCAACTTTATACGTATATATTTACGTAATTATTGATATTTAAGTCTTTCATTTTGCTACCTTTATGTATGATAGGTGTCAGTAAGTTCTAAATAGGTATAACTGAAAAATGAAAACATTAAATTCTCTCATTCGCGAATAATAATACCCTTAAGGGTATTGTGTTCCAAAAATAAATTCACTATCTGTCAAAAATCTGACATAACAAAGCTCAGCGGCGCTGAGTACCACGCGGGTCAGGGCTGTTTTTAGCGGCCGGATGGATTATGAAATATAAAAAGGCGCGAATTCCAAAACATCGCGACACGTTTACGAGAGTTTTATATTAATAATAGAGTTGATTTTTAAACGAAAAGTGTACCTGTCGATTGAAAGAAAATTTTATTAATTGCTAAATATAACATACATTATCTATCTAGCATAAAATAAACATTGTGATGATTTTTCGACACTCCAGACCGACACCTTACCAGATATTCTTGTCGAATGTGACAGATAGTTTTGATCATGTCAACGCACCGCGGCGTGTAAATTGCAGACAGTTTATATCAAGAAATACGTATCGTTTCCATATGATGCAACGTATAAACTGATATTCTCACCCAAATCCAGATGGTAATCAATCCAAGACGTTTTTAATGATGCTAGTACAGTTCCATTATGTATGTAGGTATGCAACTACCTAACCAATTATTTACTGTCTCCGAAAGATTAACGAATTTGTAAAACTATGTATTTAGATGATAATGCTTTTGAAATAAAATATGTTCTTCACCGAAACATCGGCTGTAGTCATTTTTCATATTCGTAAGTATTATGATTACCTAGATTAATTCAATTCATTCACAGTAAAATTATATACTTATTGTACAATACTTTTAACCAAATTGTAGATATAGTAGTCATACAATTTATTAGTTACATTTACCTACACTGTATGTAACAATGTAAAAAAATTGAGCTCATGAATCTAAGTGTAAACTCGTTACAATCTAATTTAATTTTGCCCCAATACTGCCTGATTTTGCGACTAAATTTACAAACGGAAAACCAGGGTCACAGACTTTTATAGGCGGGCAGTCGTACGAAAAATGTAAGTGTCTCGATTTCCATACAGATTTCTTTTGATCCTGATAAATTACTACTATACAGTCAATTACTAGTTTATGTGTAATGTAATGTCAATAATGTTTTTGCTGAAATATTGGATAGGTATTTGAATCGCGCTTATGAAAAATTATGATGTGTAGTTGTGATCATAAATATAGGATTTTACGGTTGTGATTTATACACCGGTTCTCGTTCTATCACCGAAGTTAAGCTACGCGGGCGTGAGAAGTAATTGGATGGGTGACCATTTAAATTTGTCACGTGCTGTTGTTTCGGTGAGGAAACCTGGTTTGGTTATGTAAGGACATAGTTAATCACCTATGACATTGGCTATTATAATTTATGTATGATTCCTAAACCATACTGACCTTATATATCTTATATACCTACCTTATATAACTATATCTATATAACCAAATATATCTATGTACCTACACAAATATTACACCTTGTTAGAGAAAATAGAGATCCCGCCATATAAATTGGCAGTTGGGGGCGTCGCCACAGTCGCGTAATTCAGTGTTACCAGTAAACACGCCAAAACTAGCACTCACTGTGCTATACAGCTCGATACATTATAGGTTTCATTTGTAACGGTCTTTGGTTGCAGAGCTATAAACTCAAATAAAACAAATTAATATATCAAAGTCAAAATATGTTTATTTAAAATAGGCCCTATCACAAGCTCTCTTTAAATGTTATCTTATGATCTAACGGTAAAAAGTGGCTTTGTCTAGCTATCCTCAAAATAAAGATTTTTGCTTCTTAGCTACTCTTGCATCTCAGATTCTCCATCCATCTGCCATAATATATTCAAAATTATAAATATCACAAGCTGTCTTTGAAAGTTATCTTATGATCTAAGTATAAATTAAAAAAACTATTTCAAACATGGCACTGAGCATTGTCTTTACATATTCTTTACCGAGGTTAGATCAGCGGAGACTCTAGCTTGGAGAAGAACTAACAAGAAACTCCGGAAATCAATTTATTATAATCACCCTTAACAAACATAAAAATTACAAAGAGTGGGCAAAAAACACAACGCTGGTAATACTAAATTTACCTTTCATACAAAATAACACGCAATGGCGGAAACGTCAAATTTAGTTCCAAGTTTGGCTACTGCCAATTTATGTGGCGGGATCTCTACTCTACAAACTGTTTACTTAATTCTGTTTTAACATTATGTATTTTCAAAATTAATTTTTATTTTATATAGCATATATGTAGTATGTAATTTATGTACATGTATGTATGTGTATGATATCTGTCACAAGTTGTCAAATCGTGTAGGTCATTTTTTACTTACGTCTAGTATTTTAATTTTAAAAATAGTGTTAAATCGTTCATCACACCTAGTAATTAATAGTGTATAGAGTAATAATAGTTTAGTGTCGTTGTGTTAAGAAAAATTTGAGTTTTAAATAGTGTTTAGTGAAATAATTAGTGAAAAGTGATATTACTTTGTGTTACAAATTTATACATTCTTTAAATAGTGGGTACTTCATAAAAATAATCATTAAGCATTTTGAATTTGTATGACTTTTTTGAACATTAACTTTGTAACTCCGTGGCTCAGTTGGGATTGCACTGACCCAAAGCGCATCTGTAATGGTTCGAGGCTCACCGACCCCTTGCAATTTTTGACCGTTTTGATCTATTTTTTTTTAAGTTTTGTTTCTTTTTATTTTATTATGATTTGTTTGGCGTGCGGTGAGTCTGTACCCGCTGCAGAGGCGATGGAGTGCAGCCGTTGCAGTGGTAACTACCACTATAAATGTTTGGGCATGTCTTTGAGCATTGAGGAATTGCGTGTTGGTCTGATAGGAATGGTCTTGCGCTGAACCCTTCCAAGTCTAAGCTTTTAGTTCTTGGAAGCCAGTCGCAAATTCGGAATACGGTGGATGTCTTGTCGGCCAATGGTGTATCTATCAGAGGAAACGTCATAGAAAGGGTAGTGGAGGTCAGGAACCTGGGCCTACTGATGGACAGTGGGCTTCGTTTTGAGAAGCATGTCCTCAGTGTGGTTGAGAACTGCTTCTACCGTTTAAAGGTGCTCTACAATATCCGCGAATATCTCAGTGTAGAGTTGCGTGTCTATCTGAGCGAAGCGTTGATATTGTCGAGGCTGAACTACTGTGATGTTGTCTATGGTAGCTGCATACTTGGCCGAACTAGGAAAATGATACAGCGGGTGCAAAACGCATGCACCCGTTTTTGCTTTAATATACCTCGCCGTTCCCACGTGTCTCCGTACTTGAGCGACGCTAACTTGTTGAACATGCAGTCCCGTAGGCGGCTGCACCTTGCAACGCTGTTGTTTGGTGTCATTCGGTCGGAGGCCCCGTCTTACTTGTATAGAAAGCTGAAGTGGTCAGTGAATCCACGGCACTTTAAGATTAGGGCTGCTTTGCCGGTGCACCATTCGGCAGCGTTTCGGGGATGTTTCAAGTTTGCGGCGTCCAAGTGCTGGAATGATATACCGCCACCTATCCGCGATGTTGTTTCTAGGGGAGTCTTCAACCGTAGGTTCAAGGCTTATCTTCTGGAGCAACAGAAATCCATCCCCTAAATCCTGTCAATGATCTTACCTTGTGTTTACAAATACCAAATTTCTATAATTGTATCAGAGATATATATATTCATTTATTGGATGTATTTACATATTTAAGCTTGTGTACATAGGTCTATATTTGCTTGTGTATTATGTTTGTATATATTTCAATAAATATGTTTTACTTTTTTACGTATTTAATTATACAGCGTTTGTGTATCTATGTATAGTATCTATATATATATATATATATATATATATATATATATATATATATATATATATGTCGGCGCCTAGGGTTGTAGTTATAGTTATAGTTTAAAATCATACGATATCGCCTCATGAGTAGGCAGCTTTTCTATTGGCCGGACTGGATCGGGTGATAACTAGTGGGCATGTCCTGTGGTTGTCGCTCTGTGGGGCCACGAGTAACGTTAACTGTAAAATTTTAAAATGGTTATAAGCTGTAACTTGACGAATTAACACGTCTACCTCGCGGACCTACAAAGTATCACAGTCCGCATTTAATTTAATGGTTAAATTAATTTTGTGATTTAAAATAAAGAAAGGAAATTGTTGAACATTAATTAATAGTGAATTAATTATTTTTGAAAGTACATTTAAATATTGTAGTAGATTACTAAGAGTGGATTATTTAATGATTGTGATTTAAAAGATTAAAAGTGAGTCAAAGTTTAAATTTGAACTTGTCAAATCATTATAAAATGGATTTGCCTCCTGAAAATCATGGAGTTCCAGTCCAGGCCTCGACATATATATATATATATATGTGTCGAAGAACTGTCATCAACATGATGTTGATCTTAAGGATCCGTGGGCGGCATTATAGGTATTTGCAAGCACAAAGAAACACTGTATAGTTTAACAGTTTATTCACAAAATTATTAACTTAGAGATTAACTTAATTTACTTTCAGAGTACATTTACTTAGAGCAGTAGGTTCGCGACACTTTGGTCGAGAGGACCCTCCGACTTTGCCTTCACAAATTGAATGTTTCTAGTCTGGTAAAAATCCCTCAACCCAGCATCCCGACCCCACTCTAGGCACAATATCGCCCCGGCTCTCTCATTGGTAGGTAAAATCACGCCACTCGCTACTCGTTTCCTATTAGCTAACAAAAAGTCGCCTGATCGCGTGACGTAAGCATCGAGTTTCAAAACAAACTATATTCGTTCAGAAATAAGTGCAAAATTAACAAAAGATTAACTTACTTAAAATGTTCGTAAATCAACAACTAGAATCTACGTAACTTATGATCTAAGCAATAAACTAAACTAGGTATTCTTAGCTACTAAAACAACTGATCCATCCTCAATCATTCTCCGACATATATATATGTATATAATTTAATTTTGTACCTATTATTAATCGTGTGTACTATTTCTTAGGAGTTTTTATACTAAATTATATAATTTTTAACATCTAAGTACGTTTATCAGTTATTTTTATCATTTTTTTTTTGATAATGAAAAAAAAAATGTACTATGTGTATGTATGTGTGTATATATGTATGTATAGTATATATATTGTGATTGATTGAATGATTGATGATTTTCAGCTAGTGACAGACTTAGGTTTGGGTGCTGTCGGAGGATCAGTGATGCAGCTTAGCTGCATCAAATACTGAGACAGCACCTTTTCACTGCATCAAGTGCCTACTTCTTATATGTATGTACGAGTATTGTTGTTTTATCAGTGTGTATAAATAGTGTTATGTCAAAATGTATATCTGTAGCAGTGAATAAATGTGTTTCTTTCTTTCTTTCTTTCTATATGTAAATTGAATACCTAAACATAAAATCAAAATGTGAAAAACTCCTGTTCTTATCCATGTTTATAGATATCAAATTGTATATATACTTATATATATATTAGCAAATGTTTTTCCTACCAATCTTGTTTAAACTCAGCATAAAAAATTATAATATTGTTACTTGTGCTTCATCTACCTTTCCAAATTATTCTAATGTTAACTAGTGACTAGCTGCTATGGAGGTGCGGTGCCTCTTAACACAGGTTTTGTAAACTTAAAAAGAAACATCGGCCACATTATTCAAAAGGATTTTGTTTTGAAACAATAAAGATTTTAAGAATATTTTATTGTTATATATTATATTATTTTATAAACATATTATTATAAACAGGTAACGATTGGATTTCGATTGACCAAAGATTGCAAAAAATCTTAATTTCCATTCAACATCTGACTACCCCGGAAGGGATGTGAATGCATATTTTGTATATAGGTTTTCTTTGTTAGTCTTTTGGGTATCGACACGACGCGACGTAGCCATATCAATCGGGGTCGGCTGTGGCAACATAATGTGAGCACAGTATTATGTAGTTATGTACCTATTCAGGATTATAAAACTATAAACAGAGATCCCGCGCACTCGTAGATAGTATTCAGTTACTTTAGTAACTACGATTTAATAATATGCATTGTGTCATGATGTGTCTTCTCGGCGTACTCAAAATACATACACCTGACCTGACAAAGCGTACCTACCTAGTTTATTATTTGTTATTTGATATAGTAACAGTCTGCCGAATTTAAAATGAAAGTGGTTAGATGATTATTAGCTCTCAGATACTATAACTGTCAGCTACTCTTTTACGTTTAAATATGGCTTAGACCAACGAACCTGTGTAATTGCTCCTTGGCTTAGACACTACTACCAGATGTAAGTACCTCTTAAGGTGTTAAAATTTGCAAACACACATCGTGTATTGATATACAATTAACTACTTATATAAGCTCCTGAAATATGTTATAATGTATGTAAGTACTGGTTACTGCACTAATATTTTGTTTGTAAAAATAGGTACCTATTATTTAATTTTATAGGTGCTCGTATTAAGGTTGCTTTACACTTTGATTAGTGACTAGGTGTGGACAGCTACTGATTTCCTATGTAGGGAAGTGATTAGAAGTGTGTTCTATTTTTTTGCGAGTAACCTCGTCCGGCGTGCCCTCACTGCCCCATCACTTGCAGCGTGTCTGCCACTAAACACGTCTACCCTGGTCAGAGTTTAGAAAGCGTGCACGTTTGTTGCTATACAAAATGACAAAGTGGAACGAATACATAACTTATAAATTTGTGCAGAAGTATATAAAACATGAATGCCTTAACAACTTTAAATCCTTATTTTATTATCCTTAAATCACCTGCACTCGTAGTTTATTGGACACTAATCGCAGTACACACTTACACTCGCATTATTCATAGTGCAAACCAGCCTTTAGAGCAGAGAGCGATTTGCGTCTGCCGCCGCGCCCTTTTGCCAGGGCGCGCTCGCGTCAACTATGTGCACTTCTGTGCCGCTTATATAAAGCTTTTTTACGTCACAGAAAAATACATAGGTGTAAACTCAGATTTGAACTACAACAATAAAAATTAGTGTTTTAATTGAATAAACAATATTTTATAGCAAAAACAATTATTCACCTAAAGCACACACATTATACCGTATTTTACGACGTTACGTATCTAAATAATTATATATAAAAGTTATTACATAGATGAAAAAGAAGTTATTTTCAATGTATTCTCAGAGATACCTATTATTTAATTTTATTAGTGCCCGTAATAGAGCAGAGAGCGACTTGCTGCGCCGCGCGCGCCGTCTCGCTCCATGCTCTCGCGTCAACTATGCCTACCTAATAGTTTAGCATAATTAATCGTTATAATTAAAAACAATACCTCGTATATAAGAATACTATACTAGCTACTTTTACGTTTTGTCGTACAAAACATAAACTAATAATTGGTTGTCTAAAAGTGGTTTGTCAGATTCAAGAGAAATCTGTATGGGAATCTAGACTTTCTTACATCTTTTACCTTTTATTTGTTATCGAACTTAGTGGATTTACATAATATTTAGTACTTGATATTATAAAATATCGAATCATTCTTTATAGGTATCAGTTTTCTGTGAATACTATGAATACATTTGATATCATTTCTACACAGTATGCGTCAAGTTAGTTTACTATGTTCTCACAGATACCTACCACCTTATTCCAAAACAAAGTCGATGTTTTGTAATAGAAACAAGTCCGATGTAAAACACTTGCAGCTCCTAGTTTATCTCTGGGATAAATAATTTTGAGGTTACCTTTCTGTTTTAGTAGTGGATAGAGATCGCGCCACATAAATTGGCAGTAGCCAAACTTGGAACTAAATTTGACGTTTCCGCCATTGCGTGTTATTTTGTATGAAAGGTAAATTTAGTATTACCAGCGTTGTGTTTTTTGCTCACTCTTTGTAATTTTTATGTTTGTTAAGGGTGATTATAATAAATTGATTTCCGGAGTTTCTTGTTAGTTCTTCTTCAAGCTAGGGTCTCCGCTGATCTAACCTCGGTAAAAAATATGTAAAGACAATGCTCAGTGCCATGTTTGAAATAATAGTTTTAAGAGATTCGCGATTTATACTCATTATATAAGATATAAGGGTATGTATAAGATTGATTGCAGCTGTGGGAAATCCTACGTCGGACAGACTAAACGGTCTATTGCGGACAGAGTGAAGGAACACATAATATATGTAATATATAATAAGAAGGATAAGTCCCGTTAATTATTAATCATGTTTGAAATAGTTTAATAAACATATTTTGACTTTGATATATTAATTTGTTTTATTTGAGTTTATAGCTCTGCAACCAAAGACCGTTACAAATGAAACCTATAATGTATCGAGCCGTATGGCACAGTGAGTGCTAGTTTTGGCGTGCTTACTGGTAACACTGAATTACGCGACTGTGGCGACGCCTCCAACTGCCAATTTATGTGGCGCGATCTCTAAGTATATTTTTATATCTAAAATAAGTTAAAATCAAAGCTAATATAAGTCAATATCAAATTAGTATGATGAATTAGATTTCTTGCCGATAAATTGTTGTTATTTCATTTGTAAATTCTTATGCTATGAGTGACGAAGCATTTTTCTATAAATATTGATTCATAAAGCGATTCGGCGGGATAATAGCGGATATTTTATGTAATGTTATTTATGTTTGCGATATAAACAGGTTCCACACTACGATAGTTTCAAAAACACTGAAATAAATCATATCAAACTTGATATAACAAAATCATAACAAACTTTAATGTCATGGCGGATCGCATTACGTTCCGTGTATCAATTGAGTTGTAAACGAAGCAAACACAAATAAATTATAATTATTATAATTATAAACAATTATTAATTTATATAAAAAACAGTTTAGTCATAAATATATAAAAGTATTCACTATTTAAATAATTATTCACTAGTGGTAAATAATTGTAATTTTATAGTAACATTAACGAATTGTGTATCATGGAACGTACTTGAGTGACTACTCTAACCTAACCCGACCTCTTGTAGGAGTCTGTGACCATGGCTTGTATTTTCGTATAGTTGTAAGCTGAAAAAGAACTTCATAAAATTGAAATTCTTCCATTTATGCGTACATTTTGACGAGTCAAACAAATACCTACAGACTACTGAGTAAAATTTTGGACAGCAGCCGTGCGATTCTTGAAAAAAGTTAAAGAGTAAAACAATACCAAAACAGGTTTGATTTTTGGTTTTGGTATTCTTGAAACGTCAAATACCCTCACTTTACCGATTGCAGTTATGTTTTGGTTTAACGCTCAATTTGGTATTCTTGAAAAAAAATTGAGTCCAAACGTAATCACTATCGCCATGAATCGGTATTCTTGAAATAAAACCAACAATATTTGGGAACACTATTTAGTAGTAACGGAAACTGTGAGGGAAATATTGAAGGCAGAGTGCTTGGCAAAACCAAAACGTTGTGTCAAATATACGTCAAATATCGCACATTGACGTAACTTTTACTAACGAACTTGGTAGTTTTGTAAAAGTGAAATTATGGTAACACAAAAGTGTAAGGTTTTGAAAAGGTTTTGGTGCAGGAATACAACGAGAACGCTGCGATTCAATAATGGTGCAGCTTTGTAAAAGGACTTCAAGAATACGAAAGTAAATCTGCACTGCACCTGCACTGCAGCGCTATCAATACCGATTTGAAAAAGTTGTTGTTTTCAAGAACAGGATATGTATAATAAATAGGGTAATTTTTTGGTGCGACCTCCTACTCCGTCATGAGAGCCTATTGACTAAATTCGGATTTCCATAGCAATCTGAGTCGTAAAAAAAACAAAATCTAACTAGCTGCCGTTCCTTCCGTATGTCTGTCCACCGTTATAACTATTCCGCATTATATATATATCCGCATATAAAAACTCTAATTGAAGTTGCCAAAGAGCATCCGAAATGTATATTTATGATTTCAAGCATCACAAATGAATACTCAACCTCGGACTACCCTGAATACGGTCACGGTCGTAATGCATAATATATATAGTTTAATATATAGTTATGTATATATGTTTAATATATGTATATATTATATATATATATATAGAATAAATAACCTATTCAAAATGGGGTTCACAAAATGCTGCCTACCTACTGGGAAGATAGCTGAAGTGATGTCAGTATGTATCATGTATGTATATTCTCAACTTCTATCCAAAATATCAAGCGGTAAATGAAAATAACATTAATTATCATGATTTTTTCAAATCATGTCTGACATATACCTGTCACAGGCATAAATGACGCATGGATGATTTGATATCAAATATGGCGTCGCATCAAGCAAAATACTTCTTAAAATATACATGTAGAATAAATCAACTTTAGCAGTTCACTTCAGAAGAAAAAAAGCGCTTGTAATATAATAAGCAATAACCTCAAACATAAAAATTTTTTCAATTAAACTTTTTTAAAATTACTCATTGTTTTTCAAATTTCACTTATTGAACTAAGAAATAACTGATCTGCAGCCCTAGCATACCAGCCAAGATAAGACAAGACAAAGTCGGGTTTAAAAGTTGTCTTAACCCTCCGATTTATCTTAAGTGTTAGCATGCAATGCAGTGGGGTTAAGTTCTTAAGCCGGTTTAAGGCCGGGTTAACGTTATCTTGCCAAGGTTGCCAACATGACAAAAATTAGGTATCGTAACCATGTGCAAGAACGCGTTATCCATGGGTTTGGATAACCCAACCATGTTGAAAATCATAATATCCGTCGGCATTTACCCTTTTACAATGTTTTTTTCAATTTGGTAGTGTTATTAAATAAAGTTTGAAGTTTTTTTTGGTGTGTTGAAGAAATACGTTAATGCAAAAGTTTAATTGCACACAAGAAAAGCCTGAAGTTTATTTGTACCTACCCAATACCCAAGAACAAGTTCGAAAGGATAATAATGAGCGAAAAGAAGAAGTAAATAGAAGCCAAACATGTTTATACCCTCTGCATACGATATTTGACAAATTATATGTAAACTCGGTAGTTTCCGAGAAATATTAAGTTTATTATCAACAAGCTCAATAGTCTCTTGACTAGATCTCTTCCAAAGTAAGAGAAGTGCCTATACTATAGTTAAAAGTTACCTCAACTTGCTTAAAGAATCATTTTGCATTCCTGTCACCATTAGAAAATATAAAGATCATACGAGTTCAGTAGCTCTGAACAGAAATTTACTTTTTGTTATTTATCTTAGCAGAGCACGCAGCAACAGTGCACAAATGAGGAAGTTGGCAGAACATATGTCCGCCAACCCATTTTTCGCTAATATACAGGACCACTCGGCGGGGCCAAACACAAGGCACACGTCTTCTGTGCTTTTCCTCGTAAAACAGAGCACGAAAATATGCCGTATTTGTCAAATAAAGATCAAAATATTCACAAAGTTTCTCTTCATGAATTTTAACACCATCAAATTGGGGTGGGTTTAAAAATAAGGCCTTTGTCTTGTCCAAACGTCACTTTTAATCCGAAAAAAAGCCGGCATGATATCACATAAGACTAATTTAACCTCTTTTATCTTGGTTATCTGTCAAAATGGGACAAAACAATTTTAAACCTGTTTGCATGCTCGCATTGAGGTTAATTTGATATTTCGATGGTTTAAAACATTATCTTAACCCTAGTCTTGCCTGGCGTGCTAGCACCACTGGTGTGATTATCTAGCAGTTTAGTTGTGATCGCCAACAAAATGGACGTGCTCCTCACGCCGGCATTCGCCAAAGACTGCTCGCGATCTATTGAAACTAGCTAGTCGCGGCGGACGCGTAACCTCTCCATATAAAAATGTATGAAAAAATGGCGGCCCGAAATTGGGCGTTTTATACTTACAAAACTGCAGTATTATGAATAAAACATGACCTAATATGTTTTTAGTCAAATTATTTAGTATTTAGAGAACCCATTATTGCATATTTTGATTTCAGATCTTACTCCGTGACGAAATAAACGAAAAAATACAAAACCCTGTTTGCGCCATTTTTCAGATTTTTTATCATCTTTATGCGTTTATATTTACGTAATTATTGATATTTAACTCTTGAAACTACTTCAGTCATCAATTTCAGTCTTTCATTATGCTATCTTGAAAGTATGATAGGTGTCAGTAAGTTTTAAATAGGTTTAAACTGAAAAATGTAAACACTCGTTTCGCTCATTTCCGCGAACAATACCCTTAAGTGTTGTTAGTCTGAATAGTGTTATTTGTAAAATTAATACTCGAAGTATACATAAAAACACAACAGGTAACAATATATTTATTGATGCCCCAGTATACCTACAATAGGTAGATATAACAGTATGAGTAATTTGATACTTTTGTGAGGAATAGTTTTTGAGTTCTGAGGGGGTCAAAAGTAGCTTAAAATGGTTCATGTAATATGCTACTTGCCAGTTCTGTTATCGTTATACAGGAACTTTTTTTGACACGATACCGCGAATCTACATGTGCAGGAGAGCATCTCTGAAGTAAGTGCAGGCAATGTAAGACTTAAGTTGTGATCAGTATTATTAGTATGACGATTAAGCTTTGAATGTATAAATTACAGAGGCATAAAAATAGGAGAATAATAAAAAGCAAGTGGTATTTATATAAAGAATAATGTTGCAATAATTGTTGAAAATTGCTTCATAGCCGTTATACATATCGTTGTTGAAAAACTGTTTATTAATTATTATTAATATGTAGTCCTTATTTAATCTCCTGTGGATGAGACTAATAAGTAGAGTGGTTATTTATTCCATCGGTGATAAAATTCAAATTAAATCACTTTCAGGCCATACAGGGATTCTGCATTGCGCGGGTTCATTTATAATTCCATCATAATTACGACTAGATGAAAAGGAATCTGTAGGAAATATATAACCCGGCGTGGGGCTGGAATAACCATCTGTAAAAAAATGTATTTCTAACAGTGGTTAAGCTAGATGTTTGACTTATGAAGTTTCCTATGCTCTGTACCATTTGATATTTACATTGTTTCAGTACACGTATAAAAAAAGCTTTTAAAACATGATACAAGTCGTGATGAATGTCTGGATAGTTTCATTTTCAGCGTTGTCAGCATATTTCACATTTCAGAAAATCTTCTTTTACTTTAGGCTTTGCAATATGTACTTAGATGAAATTTATTTATATATCTTTCTTCCGGAGACTGTAATTAATGTGCGTTCAGTGAACAGTTATAAAAACAGGCTTGATAACCATTTTAAAACTTTAAAAACTCAAGTGCAATGATATACACGCCGCAGCTTGAAGAGCTGCTAGTGTATTTAATAAATAATAATAATATATGTGTGAGTATAGTGAATAATTTTAGCTCATATTTGATGCACACTTGATGGAAACCACTTTCCTATAAGACAAAAGCTGAAATCAATATCTCTGACAATGCCACTAAGACAGAAATATATCTTCAAAGAAACTGACCAAATATAGCTAAAATAATTGTACTCACGCCTCCTTTATAGTGCAGCATTGAACTGAAATCACGAGAGAGTACTTTCATTGTTTGCAACTGATGGAACAGGGAGACATATATTTCCAGCATCTATATAACAGAAATGATTCCTGATAGTTTTTTAGCAATGCTTTCGTAGTCTATGTCTAAATTAATTATTTATCTGCTACATTATTTCTATTGACTGCAACATAATTGCAATGAAGGATGGATTTTGCATTTTATTGTATTTATAATTAATTATTCTCTTTAATTTAGATTACCGATAAAACCACACGCATATTTGGAAAACATGGCTTTTATTTAAACCTCTTTTACACCCTGAATCACAACATTTCATGGCGAACCTGAGTAATCTGAAGAAGCACAATATCCAGGAGGATAATATTAAAATCGCAATCAAATAAATCTTTTATGAGGAGAGCATTAGCCTTACGAAGGTCACGTCGTATTGCCTTCTTTATCTGTTTGTTTAGCGTAGCTATTTGCGAAGGAGATCTCTGTGGAGTTTCTCGTCTTAACCTCATAAGGTCCAAGGTCTCGTCCGAGAGATCAGAGTTACGGCTTACAGCTCGAGCCCTGCAGAACCGGCTTCTTTCCTCACCAATTATTTCACATTTTCGAGTTTCTCGTCAACTTTGGTCTTGGTCTGCAGAATGGCAGAGAGGTTCTGGAGTTCCAACTGGAACTTGGATGAACCAACAGCCATTTGCAGTCGGGTCGGCCAGAGCGTGGACTTCATCATGCGCATCCTTTTTAGCTTATAATTGATATTGAGGGTGCCTCTTACCGTGCGGTGATCACTTCCAGTATTAAACCTGTTGATCACAGAGACATCCCTGAATATATGCATTTTATCCGCCATGATGAAGTCGATCTCATTAAAGGGTTTTCCCTCGGGACTTTTCCAGGTCCACTTCCGTTGAACCACTCCACACACGGGAAGAGATGGGGTGGCGGACTGCAATAATGTACTACAGCCTTTTTCTAAAGCCGCCGCCACACGGCACAATCGAATTGAAATCATCACGAATAGAAATCAAGCGTTCAAAAATAATCTATTGAAAATTTATACAAGAGCCTCCTTCTAAAAAGAACGATGTGAAATTGAGTTTAAGCTCCTATAACATATTGTTACAAGCATCGTCTAGAACATTCGGTGCACAGCCATGGCGTAGAATGTTCAAATCAAGAAACGTACTAGAAGCTATCGTAAACAATAACCGCTCGGGATGCTTCCACATCTTTAATGTAAACAAGAAACAACACTTCTGAGGCACATATATAAGCTGTTCTCGAGGGTCATCTCCAATAGAATCTTAGCCAGGCTACATAGCTTTCAGCCTCCAGAGCAGGCCGGGTCTCGACGGGGTTTTAGTACCATGGACCACATCAACATGCTGAGGCAAGTTATACAGAAAACTGAAGAGTATTACCAGCCACTATACCTCGCGTTTGTGGACTATGAGAAAGCTTTTGACTCGGTCGAAACCTGGGCGGTCATGGAATCCTTGCAGCGATCTCAAGTCGACTGCCGATGCGTGAGTGTGCTAAGACATATATATGACTCCGCCATGATGACCGTTCAACTCCAAAGCCACGGCACGAAACCTATCCAGTTGTAAAGAGGTGTCAGAGAGAAACTGTTCTCGAGTGCACTGGAAGATGTTTTCAAAACGTCGGATTGGGTTGAACGGGGAATAAATATAAATGGGGAATACAACTCGCACCTCCGCTTTGCTGACGATATCGTCCTAATGGCAGAGTCACTGCAGGATCTGGAGGAAATGCTGTCCGAACTAAATGCTGCTTCTCGACGCATCGAACTCGGGATGAATTTAGAAAAAACCGGTTGCCCTTGGGAGCACTCCCGTAGAAGTTGTTTCCCAATACACTTACTTGGGCCAAATTATACAGCTTGGCAGAAACAACTTCAAGAGGGAGGCGGACAGAAGAATACAGCTAGGATGGGCAGCATTTGGAAGGCTAACGCATGTTCTAAAGTCGTCTTTACCACAATGCCTGAAAACTAAGGTTTTCAATTAGTGTGTGCTCTCCGTTATGACGTACGGATCTGAGACGTGGACACTCATTGCGGGACTAGACCAAATTCAAGGTCGCTCAGCGTGCTATGGAGCGGAAGATGCTCGGGGTTTCTCTGGTAGATCGCATCAGAAATGAGGTGATACGCCAGAGAACTAAAGTTACCGACATTATGAAAAGAATTAGCACGCTGAAGTGGAGTTGGGTTGGTCACGCATGCAGAAGGACTGATGGTCACTGGAGCAAAAAAGTCCAAGAGTTGAGACCGCGTCTCAGTAAACGTAGTGTGGGGCGCCCCCGGCAAGATGGGAAGACGACCTACGCAGGTTGGCCGGCATCGAATGGATGCGAACGGCCACTGACAGGGAGATGTGGCGTCATTTGGGGGAGGCCTATGTCCAACAGTGGATTACTACAGGCTGATGATGATTTCTATTCTGTTATTTGTTAGAACAGTGGAACTATGTTGATTTTGCCGTGATAAGTTTTGGTTGGTTTATAATATACCCTGAATTAACGATGGTTCTTGTGATTGCATTAGCATCGTTTGAAGTTAAGTTTGAAATGAAACACAAGGGATTGTTTCATACATTATTACTGATAAAACTTACTTAAATCTAATAATAAGCGACTGTGGCATTATGAGCGAGACCTTCAACTGCTAAACAGAGGTCCTAAGTCCGAATCCCGCCACTCGTATATTACTAATGCATGAAATTTATAAATGTGTTTTCTTTCGCACAGGTACGGCGATACGGTTCACTACCTATCACGTGTTTAATGTAAGAGTTTAATAACATTGCAATTAGAAATAAATAGTTAATAGCGTTAATGTAATATTTTGTTAAATTGTACGCCAGGAGAGGCAGCCCATGCTGATACTAAGTAATAATTGTACACCCTATTTACGCATGTGACAGAATAAAGTTTCTTTGTCTTTGTTTTCCCTAACTGAGTATCTCACTGGAACAAAAGCTGATTTTGATCTCACTTTATAAGAAATGTTAAATTCATAAAGAATCAGGTTTTCAAATAGTTTTTAGTTTTAATACAATTAAACTATTAGTAGTTTTTAGTTCACTTTAAATTTTATGTTCTTGTATCAACTCGAGTGTGTCAACTCGCTTTATTCAATGAAACATCATACTTGGCAAAAAGTAAATTATACGTTATAGAGAGAAATAATGAATATTAATTAAAGTACGAAAGACGTCAAATAGAATATAATATATTATTTTAAAATATCTCTGATATTCAAATTTGTTTCGGTGTTTCAATATTTGATAGTGCTATACTAACACCGTCTATCTAAAATATATCCAATATTATGGTCGTAATTTTTTGAAAAGGAAGTAAGTATAAAATCATTGGATAAATAATTCAAAATTTTATTATTAACATAATTTTCAATCTGTTTTCAAGATTGTTCCATAGCAACTAGCTTGAAGCTCTACGATTGGTGCAGGAAAAGGAGTTTCCGTGGAGTTACATAACAAACATTGCACAATGAAGATTTTAATTTACGAATACCACTATAAATATAAAAATGTTTATTTTCTTTTATATGCTTTAGGTTCATTTAATTAATTATAAGTGATTTTATAGCGTGTGATTGTGATGTGTTATGTGTTAGGTGGGCCAGGCAATCCCTAGGTTGAATGAACGTAGAACATTTTGTACATATTTTAGTTTTAATTTTAATGTTTATTATTTCTTTAGTGGGTATATGCAGTTATAACTTGCCCCGAGAGGGCGATATGCCCGCTTTGTCCGGACAAGAAACAAACAAATAAACATAAAGCATTGCCGAAAATATGAATTTGAAACACAGTATGGTTTTGTTCGATTTTTATGAACGGTTTCTAATTTATTGTTTTTCAAATTGTTGACATTAGGGTCTGCTTATTCTATTACGATGTATGGACCTTCATAGAGAGAATCAAGTTTCGTACCGATTTCGTTCTTAACTAAAGCTAAATATTTTTTTTTATAAACTACAGGGTTAATATTACTATCATAATTATTTTAACTAAAACCTAAATTGTCATATTCATCATTCTGAGTGATTTGGAGTTTGTTCTTTAATTCCAAAGGATAATCGTATAGTGCATCGATTTTATCAATAATATTGCTAGGCATGCAAATTAGCATGATCGTCAAAAACTGATTCAAAAGGAATATATTTAGACTTAGTATGTAATGAACTATTATAACTTAAATACCAATAAGAGATCAAATAGCTCCAAGCAGATGGTCTGTTTTCACATTGAATTCTTAAATAGTTACCCAAATGTTTGTGGTTGTTCTCCAGTGCGCCAATTGATTGGTGATTGTAAGTTGTTGGAGACAATTGACTTATTTCTAAGAACTTACATACCTGCTCGAATGTAGTCGACATATACTCCGTTCCACGGTCGGTTGCTATTAGTTCCGGAACTCCATATCTGAAAATAAATTTATCAACTATAGACTCAGCCACACTTACACTATCGTTACATTTCAGTGGATAAGCTTCTATAAACTTAGCTCGCACTTAAGTGTAAAAATATAACAATAGCTTTCGTCGTCTTTTGGTAGAGGTCCTACAAGATCTAAGTAGATCTTTAGAAAAGCGTATGACGCCGTCGTAGTCACATGCACTGGTTGTTTTATGTAGTGACAGTGTTTTATTTTCAGACACTCGCTACACTTTTTTTATCAAATCCAAGACGACGTTTTCTAAGCCTAGCCAGTAATATTTCCTCTTTTTGTTATTTCCTTTATTTCTCCTTACTAATTTTGTTCCTAAGTTTCAGTTGTTTATTCTTTTCACTTTCAGTCAAAATCATTTCTACGCATTACTTGGTTTTATCATCAATTCCCCCATTCTAGGTGGTACCGGCCTATCGTCTGCAGACTTACTAAGATAACTTTCCTCGCATTTCTGTCTCGATTCTTCATCTAAACGTCTCTTTTCAGCTCTAGTCATTACATACTGTATACTCATTTGCTGTAGCTCATTGGACGTCATAACAATCCTCGATAATGCTCGATAAAGGCTGGAACATATCTTTCTTTTCCTTTTCCTTTAATGTGATCAATTCTGAAATCATATTCTTCTAATGCTATACTAAATTTTAACGTCCTACTTGAAGGGTCCCTCATGCCAAACAAATGTACTAATGGTTTATGATGAATAATGAATTTTCGTCTAAATAAATACGGTCTAAAATAATTAACTGACCAAACTATAGCTACTAATTCTTTTCGAATAGTAGGGTAACTTTTTTCATGCTTATTTAATAGTCTACTTCTATAATAGTCTATAATATTCACTAGTCTATATAGTTCTATAATATCTTATTTAATAGTCTCTTAACATACATTTATTTATTAATTTTATTTATGGAGGGTACCCGTACAAAATTTAATAAGATATAATAATACATATATTTTGGCGGTGGAGTGAAATTTACTTACTTACTTAATTTGCTTACCACCGTCATCTTTTTATAGCATAAATTAATTTTTTAATATAGTAGTACATCATAATCCGTGAACATTATTGTGCGACCGACCGATAGCGGTATATCCATCCGAAAAGGGTAGGGAGGAGGTAGGCTTCCTCGTCAACAAAGTTCTCTGCAACAACGTTGTGGAAGTGTCCAGTGGGTCGACAAGGGTGGCGTACATCGTTATTAAGCTCTCGGATCGATATTCACTTAAAATGATCCAGGTGTATGCCCCACATCGGCACACTCAGATCAAGAGGTAGAGGCCCTATACGAGGACATCGAACGGGCCTTACATCATACCACGTCCGCTCACTACAACGTTGTAATGGGGAGAGTGGTGAATTGAGGTTGGGACCACACGGCATTGGCAGTCGGAATTTCAGGGGACACATGCTGGTCCACTTTCTTGAATCGCAGGGGCTGTATCTTATGAACACCTTTTATAAGAAAAAGCGCCAACGAAAGTGGACCTGGAAAAGTCCCGACGGAAAAACCTTTAATGAGATCGACTTCATCATAGCGGATAAAAAGCACATATTCAGGGATGTCTCCGTGATCAACAGGTTTAACACCGGAAGTGATCACCGTTTGGTAGGGGCACCCTGAATATCAACTATAAGCTAGAAAGGATGCGCATGATGAAGTCCACGCTCCGACCTACTCGACTGCAAATGGCCGCTGGTTCACCCAAGTTCCAACTAAAACTCCAGAACCGCTTTGCCGTTCTGCACACCGCGACCAATGTTGACGAGGACCTCGAAAATGTGACCAAAATAATCAGTGAGGAAGGGAGCCGGTTTTGCAGGGCTCGAGCGGGGAACCGAAAGTCGGATCTCTCGGATGAGACTTTGGATCTTATGAGGTTAAGACGAGAAACTCCACAGAGATCTCCTTCGCAAAGTGCTACGCTAAACAAACAGATAAAGAAAGCAATACGACGTGCTCTCCTCCTAAAAGAGTTGATCGAGCAAAACCGTGGGATGCACGTATTCGCCCGAAAACTGGGACGTAGCCACATGACGAAGTTGAGGACTTCTCGTGGAGACATAGTCGGCTCTAAACCAGAGATCTTGTCTGAGATTGAAGATCTTTGCGGCCAGTTATACCGCTCGCGCTGCCAATGTCCGGATCCTGACGCTTCCGATTTGAGGGCCACATTAATACGCCACTTCACAGAGGACATGCCCGAAATAGCCATGGATGAGATTGAGATGGCCTTAAAACAGCTTAAAAATGGAAAAGCTCCGGGAGAGGACGGAATTACTTCTGGGCTCCTGAAATCTGGCGGACGACCGGTTCTGAAGGAGCTCCAGAGAATCTTTAACACCGTCATCTTCTCCGGAAGAACTCCAAAATGTTGGGGCAGAGGTGTGGCTGTTGTGTGTGATAAAACCCTCTTAAAAAATTACAGGCCTATAACACTTCTGAGCCACATCTATAAGCTGTTCTCGAGGGTCATCTCCAATAGAATCTCAGCCAGGTTAGATAGCTTTCAGCCTCCAGAACAGGCCGGGTTTCGACGGGGTTTTAGTACCATAGACCACATACACACGCTGAGGCAAGTTATACAGAAAACTGAAGAGTATAACCAGCCACTATACCTCGCGTTTGTGGACTATGAGAAAGCTCTTGACTCGGTCGCAACCTGGGCGGTCATGGAATCCTTGCAGCGATCTCAAGTCGACTGGCGATATGTGAGTGTGTTGAGACATATTTATGATTCCGCCATGATAACCGTTCAACTCCAAACCCACGGCACGAAACCTATCCAGTTGCAGAGAGGTGTCAGACAGGGGGATTTTATGTCCCCGAAACTCGAGTGCACTGGAAGATGTTTTCAAAACGTTGGATTGGGTTGAACGAGGAATAAATATCAATGCCCCCCGACTAATAAAAACATCAAACAATTTGAGAAGATTATCGCCGAACGTCGGGGGGCCTGGCGGGGGACGTCGCCGCCTCTACCTTGGCGTTGTGCGCTCCATGGCTTTATATTGGCTGCCCGTGTGAGCAGAAGCCCTGACGGCCACTAGTTTTGCACCCCTGCGACGCTCGCAGCGGGTGATGGCCGTCGGGGTGATACGCGGATACCGCACGGTATCGTTTGAGGCGGCCTGCGTCCTAGCAGGAAGTCCTCCCTGGGACCTAGAGGCGGAGGTGCATGCGTTCACGTACGAGTGGCGCTCGGCTCTCCGCCAACAGCAACAAAATCCTGCTCCCAGGGAGGTAGAGGCGTGGAAACTCCGAGCCCGACAGTCAATGCTGGACAAGTAACGGGAGCGGCTGGCCGAACCAAGTGCCGGCCGCTGGACTGTCGAGGCGTTCCGCCCACACCTAGAAAGTGGGCGGAGAGAAGATCGGGGTCGTTGAGCTACCGCATGGTGCAGGTTTTGACGGGGCATGGGTGCTTCGGCCACTACCTGCACCGGATCGCCGGACGAGAGCCAACAACCGAGTACCATAATTGCGGCTGCGACGACGACACGGCGCAACACACACTGCAGGAGTGCCCAGCCTGGGCCGAGGAGCGCCGCGATTTCGTCGCAGCGGTGGGGAGTGCCCTCTCCTTGCCGGCATTAGCAGAGTCTATTGTCGATGACGATGAGGCATGGCAGGCGGCTCTAACCTTCTGCGAACTGGTGATATCGTAGTAGGAGGCGGCGGAGAGGGAGCGGGAGATGGACCCTTTCTCACATCGTATCTGCCGCCGCCGGAGAGCTGGGGCCAGGAGGAGGGCCTATCATGGCCTCCTCTCCCCCACCAAGAGGCCATAGGGCGGCAAGCTAGGGCTTCGCCGTCCCGTCACTTAGGGCCTCGAGATGGCGTGCGCGTGTCCTGCGCGCCGCTCACAGTGTAGTCGGGCGGAGAATCTCTCCTCCGCCCTAGCTCGGGATCGGGTCCGGCTCCACACCGGACAACGCCGGCGGGGTCGCGCGATGTAATGCTCGCGCAGTTCCCGCGACCCTGCCACTCATGGCGTCCCGAAGGACACCGTCATGCTTTAGTCGGTTCGTGTCCGACATAACCCTCCGGCTCCCTAGCGCCGGCGGGTATCCGTGGGGATTTCCTGACGTTAAAACATATATATATATATATATATATATATATATATATATATATATATATAAATGAAGATATATATATATGTATACATATATGTATACATATATATATATATATAATATATATAAATGAAGAATATATCTCGCACCTCCGCTTTGCTGACGATATCGTCCTGATGGCAGAGTCACTGCAGGGTCTGGAGAAAATGCTGTCCGAATTAGATGCTGCTTCTAGACGCATCGGACTTGGGATGAATTTAAAAAAAAACCAAGATCATGATTACTGGTTTGGTTTGGTAGTCCCGAGACCGGTTGCCCTGGGGGGCACTCCCGTAGAAGTTGTTTCCAAATATATATACTTGGGCCGAATCATACAGTTTGGCAGAAACAACTTTTGGAAGGCTAAGGCATGTCCTTTCGTCGTCTTAACCCCAATGCCTGAAAACGAAGGTTTTCAACCAGTGTGTGCTCCCCGTTATGACGTACGGATCTGAGACGTGGACACTCACTGCGGGACTAGCTCACAAATTCAAGGTCACTCAGCGTGCTATGGTGCGGAAGATGCTCGGGGTTTCTCTCGTAGATCGCATCAGAAATGAGGTGATACGCCAGAGAACTCAAGTGACCGACATTATGAAAAGAATTAGCACGCTGAAGTGGAGTTGGGCTGGTCAAGTATGCAGAAGGACTGATGGTCACTGGAGCAATAAGTTCAAGAGTGGAGACCGCGTCTCAGTAAACGTAGTATGGGGCGCCCCCCGGCAAGGTGGGAAGACGACCTGCGTAGGTTGGCCGGCATCGAATGGATGCGAACGGCCACTGACAGGGAGAAGTGGCGTCATTTGGGGGAGGCCTATGTCCAACAGTGGATTGATACAGGCTGATGATGATGTCTACTAGTGAAAGCTACGGGCTTCATATCACTGTTGCATATTACTGCGCCAACTGCATTGTTCGAAGCGTCCGTTTGTATAATAAAAGTGTTATCATTTGAAAAAGTAAGATATTCCAAAATGGGTGTAGTCATAGGAGCTTTTTTTGACACTCAACAGTCTAATTAAAAGGTTCATTTTTCTTAAAAAGATTATGTAACGGACCTGTGATTTAAGCAAAATTACGAATAAATTTTCTATAATAATTACTAAATGTTAGAAATGTCCTAACTTCATTCTGGTATGGGATAATATTTTCATACTTTTATTTTATGTACATATAGACATATTCCTTTATCTGAAACTACTTGGCCTAAGTACAATAACTCATATTTAATTGGATTTAGTATTAAATTAACTTTTCGAAGTCTTGCAAAAATATCTATTTAATTTTTATTATGACTTTCAAGAGAACGCGTTCTCTAGACAACTAGACATCAACGTCCAAAACTAATTAAGCCATAGCGATAAACGAACATTTTTCATAATTAAGCCCTGCTATCGTAATGGTCATTGATCGTGAAAAAGAACTCGGTTGGCAGTCTAGTCAACTGATACTGTCCAGATGGGGTGTTAAAAGCTGTATAGCACCTATTACTACTACTACTACTACTATGTGGCTCTAAACTAATCTGATAGTAACCTGAATTAAGGTAAAGGTAAAGTGTGAGAAATATACTTTCCCTGAAAGAGAAGCTAAAATGTGATTAATATTTGGCAGAGTAAAGTTAGTATCCAAAACTGTCACTCAATCAGTAATCTTCATTTTCTTTGAATTACCTTGAGATTTCTGGGGCACTAATAATACTGGACTGGACCATTTGCTCTTAGTAGGTTCAGTAATATTATCTGAAAACATTTTCTTTATTTGTGTCATCTTTTTGAGAATGAGGCAAACGGTATCGTTTCGTGTTAACTGGTATACTATTGGGTTTTAATTGAATCTACATAACATACGCTTCACGACTTGTGTATACACACTCCCTTTTTTATTATGGCGGGGTAGTCAGAGGCTTGATAGCCCATCTCCGAAATTTTGAAGGCATGTTAGGTATGGGTCATTCGAAACCCGGGTGTCACTAGATAGACAGCACCCAACCGGATAGGTAGTGAGCCGTATCGCCGTATATAGGTAGGCACTGACTATTACCTACCCTGGAGGATAGGCAGGTTTCCTCACGATGTTTTCCCTCACCGTTAGCGACTGCAAATTATGTACGTAAATGAAAAACACATATATAAATTTCATTCATTGGTACATGCCAGAGTCGGGATTCGAACCTAAGACCTTTCTCATACGAAGTCCGAGGTCTTTCCCACTGGGCTACAGCCGCTTTAGATGTTAATTTTTTTTAATTGAACCTCTGTTTTGTATTTACAAATTATCTAATATTTATTGGAAGTCGTCAACAGATCTCCCGGTAGATAGAATACATCTGAGAATTTGGCACATATTTCAATAATAGGCGTTTTCTCATGTTCATCTAAATGTTATCAATTCAAATTTTGTAGTAATTAATTCTTTTATGCGTGTGGAAATCTCTAGCAGTCGTATCAAAATAACTTATTGTGTAATTACGTATTTAATGAGTCTCTTTCAAACTGAAAGTAGTTTAACTTTACATGTTCATCACATGTACTTAAAATTAGTATTCGTATTTTATTATTAAATGGCTTACAAATACTAGACGCTAAAATGACATACTTGCATAAAACTTCGGGCAAAACTGCACATTCGTCTTTTACATCCGTCTCCACGCAAAATGTCTTTTCACGTTTTTTGTGGGATTTCGAAATAATCCTTTCTTCATATTTTATTCATGTGTGATATATATACATGATTCTATTAAATTATCTAAATTAAAAAAAAAGTATTTAGTATATAATCAATAATGCATCCAAAGCATTTTAAGAAACAGAAGGTGAGGATTTCATTACATGAAATTTGTGTATTTAACAATATATTTGTGTATTTTGTAATATTCACTGACAAATTTAAGTTGTCCTTCAGTACACGCATAACCTCCTATATCTCTAATTTTCTTTCGTTTCTTATAAAAAATATCGTGAGCATCCAATAAAAATTCTTAGATAACTGAAATTGAATAAAAACATAAATTTTCTATTTCTCTCATAAAACTCTACATAATTACCTAAACGTGGATCAGTTGAAAACATATGCTTTGCAGCATTTGCAGAAGTCTGGTTGTCCATGGCGGTATTATCAGCATGAACATAATGTATTCTATTAGAAACGTTGCGGTAGTTTTATCTACCTCTTGAAAATCGAGGGTTAGTAGATGTCCTATGGCCTCTATGGTGGTTTCCACGGAGCTAATGACTCCCCCTGTGATAATTGTATCCTCGTCCTTGCAATTGCGCATCTCTTACTTGCGCGTAGTGTGGCTTAGTATACATAACTGCATACTTACCTAAGTGCTGCCCTCTAGCGGGTTAACTAGCCATCACGGCGTTTGGGTAGAGCTGACTGGGGCTGCCTCTTCGTTGTTGGTGGCTTGGATTATGTCTTTCAGCTGCGAGTAATTGTGAGCTGCTAAAACGACAGTGAGATTGCGGCTGCGAAGCCCATCCGTAAATCTGGAAATAGCCAAGTTTTCATTCATAGGCTTAAGTGTTTCATATGATTTGGTATTGCTATTTGCCTGGGAAATGGCTAAATTAATAAACAAATTCCCTATCTTTTCACCATATTCCTAGATAGAAACAAAATTTCAGCGAACTTGCATTAACTCGGAATATATGGAGGAACTAGATCTCTTAACTAAGAGATGGAATTGCATATCCTTGACCAGTTCATCGCACGATGCACAGCGAGCCTAACCGTAGTACTCTTTGATAAACGTGAGTTTAAAATAAAATTAATAAGCAAAGGTTCTGTAGATTTATCTATCACTCCACTATAAACAATAGCATTAATTAGTGTTTTAGTGACATTTTCATCACCATTTAATTCTGGCAAAAGCATTCGCGCTATTTATAAATATTTTTTCTCCATTTTTGAAAGTAATATATTCGGTTTTCAATATACAGGGTTATTTGAAAAACATCAACAACCTCGCACGACTAGATAGCTAAAATCATAAACAACAACATTTGTTCTACGAGTTTTATCATAACTCAATACATTAATTAATAATGATTTTTCAAGCTATTATTGTACTGTCGTGACATTTGTAGGTCTATGTTCGATTCACGTAGGTAAGAAAAGGCGACGCGCACGACGCTCGCGCGCTAGTGTATGTAAGAACGCCAAAATAATTACCTACTTGTACCTACACTGATACCACAATCCCTTCATACTTTTCCAGGCTTAGGACTGGCTACATCAAACAATTAAAAGCAAATAAATCATAATAAAATGTAGGTTTGTGCGTTAAGATACCTATCTTAACCCACAAAAACTACATAATGAAAGCAATTATTATTAAACGTATTTTAAGAGTCTATTTAAATAATATTTACAAATTATTACCTCTGAGGTTTAAGCCCCGCGGATGGCGACGAGTATCGCGCACATAGCGTTCAAAATAGTCACCTTCACAACCAACACAAAGACCACACCTAAAAATCAACTGTTCATTAACTCGTGGTAACACTTCCGAATTGTTTTTGATCTGATTAAATGCCCAAATTATTTTTTCCATGAGCATGTCTCGGCTGGTAATATTGCCGCCTGCATACACCATTGATTTGACGTGTCCCCATAAATAAAAGTCCAGGGGTGTAATATCAGGTGACCTTGCAGGCCATGCACGAGGTCCACCGCGTCCTATCCATCGACCAGGAAAAGTGATGTTTAAATATTCCCTTACTTGACGAGAATAGTGCGCCGGTGCTCCGTTATGTTGATAGCAGTACATATTATTACTACGTAAGTATGTGAGAGGAATACTTTCGTATTCCAACACTGGCAGCGTTTCGGTGAGGAAGTTTAAATATGATTCACCATTCAGTCTATCTAAAAAAACAGGACCCAGTAGCGTGGAATTTATCATTCCTGCCCATACATTGATTGTAAAGCGGTGCTGAAAATTATGTGGCCTGGGTTCATGTGGATTTTCGAAACTCCATAAATGTTCATTACGAGTGTTGAACAATCCCACTCTGCCAAACGTAGCTTCATCAGTCCACAGAATCGTAGGCTGTTCAGTAAGCAACCAGTTACAAAAAGCCACTCGTGCAGGTTTGTTAGGTTCGGTGAGTTCTTGCACACGATGAAGGTGGAAAGGGTATTTTCCTTCACCGTAAATGACACTCCACGCGAAGTATTGGGACACGTTGAACCGTCGCGCTGCGTCATTGGTACTTGCTGCGGGGTTTGCCTCGAAGAACTCTAAGATTTCTTCTTCTTCGCGTACTGTGCGGGTAGGTGGCCGACCACTATCCCTCATCCTGTGTTGGAACTGCCCGTAATCTCGCAGTCGTTGTGTAGCGGCTAACATCGTTTGACGGGACGGAGTAGGTACATTTGGAAACCTTATCGCATATTGGCGGCACGCTTCCGACACATTGTCATTACACATAGCAAGCATCCTCACCATTTCCGTGTATTCGATATTAGTATATCGATATGCTATGATTACAATTTACTAATAAATAAATAAACACCACACAATACATCGATCGATTAGGCGGCAAGGCAAGAGATCGCACACGCAAGGACGTGAGACGCGTGCGCATCAAAGCGGCCGCACCGACTGTCGGCTAGATAAATAGGCCAAGGACAAGTGCAAGTCGCCGCAACGCCCTCCCCCGCCCCGCCCGTGATTCGGAAAGGGTTTGTTTACCTCATTTTGCGATGCGATGCGCATAGAGTTAAGAACATTCAAACGTAAAATTAAATTGATATTTATTTTTGTATGAAAGTAAAATGTGTCAAATTATCAAAAGTCGTAGAACAAATGTTGTTGTTCACGATGATAGCTACCTGGTCTTGCGAGGTTGTTGATGTTTTACAAATAACCCTGTATATTGTACAAATCTGAAAATGTTTATATACGTATTTTTAACTTCCTGTTTGGTTTTTACTATTATCTATATTAGAAGGATATATCTCTTTTACCTCTATTTGCTTCTCAAGAATCAAATTTAAATGTTAATAAGTTAAGTAAAATGCTGATATGCACGGTGGCCGTAGTTTGCCAGAATCAGGATTATTCTATTATTTATTTGATTTATTTATTATTATTTATTTATTTGATTAAGGCTAGCGATATGACACCGACTCGATCTCAAGCCACATGGAATGTCCCTCGTAATTAGGTCATCTAAGTACTCAATAGTTAATTTCACAATTTTTAAAACTTTTCACTTTCTCGAGACATCTCCACTCGAATTTTTGTAAGCCATTTTCATATTTTGGGGACCAGTCCGAGTGCGCTCTGCGTTGTATCGGCCAACTTAAAATTAACTTAAGGAATGCACACAAGCGCATAGTGTGCCTTGAGGTAGATAGGGAAGATCACATACAGGTATGTAGTGATGTCCAGTACCAACATCTAGTATTAGGGAAAAATAGTAATAATCCTACTCATGTATCTAAAAATATATTCCAAAAACATAGGAAACTAAAAAAGCTGATTAAAAAGACATCACCTAAATTAAGGAGTAGGGTTGACATTAAGAATCACTATAAAGCTATAATCTTCAAACATCAATTCAAGATAATAAAATCAACTCAATGTCAACTCTTGAATGATAAATTATAAATATAAGATGGCGCAGACAGAAATAGGAGAACACATTCAGGCAATGGACAAATTACTTTCACTGAGTGCATCAAACGCTGTTGCCTTTAATGAGTTAGTGCAAGATGTATGTGTGGTGGACACTTGAGTGATGTGAAAGGAGATGTTTGTGCACAGCCTGTGACTGACACACTTGTGGACTGTGGGCAGGGAGGTATTGTAATATATAGTGATAAAATAGGTAGAGGTGTAGGTAGGTCCTTGATGGGCATTATGGATGACAAATAGAAATTTGTTGATTCCCAGGGGCATCTTTGCCTCTACTTATTTAATAAAAAAAAACAAAACAATAAAAACAAAAGTGATTGACACAAAACAACAATCATTTTATGTGATAGGCGCGGTAACACTAAATAAATTAACACTTATTAAATCAATTAATGACTTATTGATAAACATAGAAAAACAGATTAATTTTGTGTACATTACCGTATTCGACATGGTTGCCAATCGAAGAAAATAGAATTAGATATAAGCTAAATTGCTGCTATAATATTATTTTTATAATATTATAAAAATAATATTATTTTTATACTTAACACGATGCCAAGACGTGGAACATGATAGTCGGGCTAGCTCACCGCTTACATATCGCTCAGCAAGCAATGGAGCGTTCGATGCTGGGTATCTCGTTAAGAGTCCGGAAGGAGATTATCCGGCAGAGAACCAAAGTCGTAGACATTGTCTATCGATGTTGTAAGCTGAAGTGGCAGTAGGCCGGTCACGTCTGTCCTAGAACCAACAACCGTTGGAGCAAAGCGGTTCTCGAATCGCAACCACGTCTCGGTAAACGTAGTGTAGGACGCCCCCCTGCCAGGTCGACCGATGACCTGAAAAGGGTCGCTGGTATTGGTTAGGTGAGGGCCACGAGCGATCGTGTGTTTGTGGCGTAACCTTGGGGAGGCCTACGTCCAGCAGTAGACTAACAAAGGCTGATTGATTGAATATTTTTTATCTTGTAGCTGTAAGAGACAGGTAGCAGTATCGTTACATTATTGTTCATATAGACGAACCAAAATTTTGTTTTCTGACCAGGTCCCTATTGGCAAGAATACCCAATTGGGTACTTGTGACTTTTCCTTAGCAAAAGTTCCGGGAAATAATTTGATTTTAAATTATTCAGAGAGAGGAGTTAGATTCTTGCATTTTAAACAAAGTGACAGTAGCACTTGGCGTCATTTTAGTACATGAAGGGTTTGTTAGCTAAAGAGTAAGAGGTTGAAATTTTTTTAGCCTCCTCCAGGGTAGGAATATTTTGTATGACTGAACAAGGTGGGAAGTTCAATTTGTAGAAGCCGTGCGCTTCCTAGGGGGGCCTTAATACTAGTTCATAATAAAATTAAATTTGAAGAACGCAGAGATGTAGTTAGCCTTTCAGTTGAGCGAGTAATTGAAATGAATAGTATTGAGATGGAAAATGTTATAATTTTGTGTGTTAACAGGCAGCCTAATTCTGACTTTATAAAGTATCGAGGAGGTGCTTATTAAACTTGTTCAGAAATATAAACGTCTAGTAGTCTGTGATGATTTCAATGTTAATATACTTGAGGATACTACGATTTGTATGCATTTTTTTAACATTACTTTTAAGTTATAATCTGCTGCACCAACCAGCTAGAGTTACAAGCACATCCCCAACTTGTATTGACAACATTTTTACAAATTTTAGTGTATCACATACATAACTTATTACTAATATTAATTCTGACCACCAGAGTCAGTTGATCAGGATTAGTTGTTGCTCGGGGGTTCAAGTCCAGGTCAAGGAATGTTACTTGTGTTCCTGTGACAGAGGCTTGCTTAAATAATTTCAGTCACATTATTTTGAGGCGTTTGCCTACACAATTAAGAAGATATACACCAAATAACATGTATGCCTCATTTTTCGGCCTTGTTGATTCTGATTATCAGACTATTTTTAAACCAAAGACTTTTAAAATAGCGGGCAAGGCAGCATTCTGTGATTGGGCAACTAGAGGTATCCGTATTAGTAGACAAAGGTTATACAAGCTATATAAGGAACAATCTGTGAATAGATTAGATTTTATAAACTACGTAAAAAACTATTCTATGATTTTTAAAAGGGTTTATGCTCAGGCCAAAAAATATACTTACTAAAAAAAATAATAAATGCCACAAATGTTGTCAAGATGTTATGTGACGTTTCATTTTTGTGTGGTCTTGGCTTCACGTTCCGGTTCTTATTGGGACTCCCCTTAAGTTTGTTGTAAAACACTAATTGTTGAATGTGAAGCTTTGATCATGTTCTAATGAATTATTATTAAATTGTATGTACACATTGTCTGCAAAGATTCTTGGCATTTCTTCTCTGCAGAGATTTTTCTTTACGAAGTGTCATTAATTTTATTAATAAATTTGATTTATTTTAAGAATTTAGTTAATGGTAACGACATATTTTTTATAACAAAATGTTTTTTTTACTTTCAATAAGTGATTTTTAATGTTGAATAAAAAACATTTCCATTTCCAATTCTTTCTTTCAAAAACATTTCCAACTCTTTCTTTCTTGTACCGGAGCAACTCTCTACCATTCATCTCCGTTTATATCTCTGTCTTTTGACATCTCTTCATAGCTTGTATGCACTAGGTGAAATGTGATAATGCATACGAGGAACGATGGAAGGAAAGACGGTAATGACACTTGCTCAGTGGTGGCTGTGATTTGATCATTTATAAGGGCAATGGTGACGTGTAGTACTGTTCAAATTAAAGAGTATTATGTCACATAGTCTTAAAATTTAATGATGAAATCGAAGTGACTAAGAATCAATTTGTATTTACCCCGGGCCGCTCTGTTCACTTTTTTCAGTTGTGCTAAAAGTATAAGCGGGCACATAAGAATCTTATTATCTTTGATGTGCCATGATTTTTATCGATGTACAGAAGGCGTATGATCGGTTCCCGTGGACGGTCTTATGGCGGGAATTGAAAGAGAAAGGAGTGTCTGAAAAAGTATGTAAGGTTTCTGAAAGCGATGTATGCTGGTGTTCCGTATGTATTGCTACTGACTTAAAGATATAGGCTAGTGGGCATAATATGAAATAAAATGAAATGCTTTTTATTCAACATGAGAATTATAAAATCACTTCTTGAAAGTAAAAAATAAAAACATTTCCACATGAAAAGTTGTCATTAAAATTAGTTAATGTAAAAAATTAAAATAAATCTAATTAAACTATTTTAACTATTGGCATTTCGTAAGGGAAAATCCTGCAGAGAAGAAATGCCAAGAAACTCTGCAGACATATTGAAATACACTTGCAGTACAATATTATACGTGTGTTTATTAGGTTGCACACAGAATGACTGATACATAAAAGGTAATGATCTAAAGACAATATATTGCACAAATAGTACGGCACACTAGAACGAGTACAAGCATCGGGTCTGAGGCAGGCGGGACTGGTAGTTTCAATGTGAGAGTGGGGTTGCATTAGGAGTCGGCATAACTTGTTCCTACTGGTGACGGACACCTTAACGTGGGATATTCAGCAGAAGGCCCTGTAGTGTATGCTATTTGCGGATGATTGTGTTAGTGGGACGGGATTTAGAGATGATGAACAGGTAGTGGTTGTGGCAAATATGGTTTGAGTTAGCGGGGTTGTGAGTGAGCTGAACGAAGACCAAGCACTCATTGGGCGATTTGAGTGATTCATCCGGTTCCCTTTCGGTTTTACTGGATGCTGTGCCCCTCCCGGCTTTTCCGATTTTCTGTGCCTCAGGTTGCTCTTTCAAAGTGTCTTTATCTGAGATGTTAAGAACAGAATGAAAGCGGGATGGATGAAGTGATGTCTGGTATCAGGGAGATTTGTTATCCCAGAAAGCCTTTTCGACTAAAAGGTTGGATTTAAAAGACTGTTGTGTGAGGTCGGTGAAAACGTATGATTCAAAGTGTTCGACAGTGAAAAGGATGGATGAAAATAGTATGTATGTTGGATTGGATCAATGGAGTAACAAGAATGGATAAGATAAGGAATGAGTTTATACAAGGTAGTATGTAGTATTAAATATGCACCGATTTGTAAAATGGTGGAAGACTGCATGGTGCGGGTATGTGTTGAGATGAGACGAAAATCATGTCAAGGAAGGCAATCACCATGAGTGTAAATAAGATTCTTGGAAAATGAAAGCCGAAAAAGAGATGGTAGATTCACTTGTGGCTACAGGAAATACAATGGCAGATGCTCATCACTAAACAAAGGCGATTTGACATTGATTCTAATGTGTAGTTGCAGGGAGAGCCTAAATAAAATTATAATACTAACATGTCAATCCCCTGCTAATCTTAGACGTGAAAAGAATGGTAACTAGCTGCCATTTTTCCCGGAATGTCGTAGGAAGCGACTAAGGGACTACTGGTGTATGGAATCTATCGGGCGATAGGCTAGCAACCTTACACCAATGTTCCATGTAACATCACAACCCCAATATTTATGCTGATAAGTGACCAAGGAGATGTTTTTGTCTCCAAGATTCTGTCCACCCCGAAAGGGTTTAACGGACGTCAATGTATATGTACGTACCAACATATAAATTATTTCCTAGAACAAAGCCATATCAAAAGCATCATTGTTTTTACTTTGCAATATTCTAAGGCAATTCGATGTAGCTTAGTTGTTACGGGCTTGAATCTGTATCAGTGGGTACAGGGTTCAAATACGGTTTGAGCGTGTACCAATGAAAATGAAGTTTAGTGAATTTCTATGTACATTTTCGTAATAAATTTACATTTACGAAATGCATCTATTATTATGGTGAGGGAAAAAATTTTTAGGAAACCTACCTCTTCCCGAATAGGCAGAGATTGTAAATGGTGACATGCCTTACCACCTGTCACATTGAGTACTGACTATCGGGTCAACGCGTGGGTTCGAGGTGGCCATAGAATTCTTACCTTCGCAATTGCGGAGATGGACACCTGAAATTCTGACTACCCTGCAAGGGTTAATGGTCGTGAACGCGTTTGTCATTTTTGTCTTTATCTAGTCTAAGGCATTGACCACTGAAGAAAATATAGCATGATAAAAATTTAATTTGATTGTGCACATGTAAAGTATGAAATTAGTCTACACAAATTGTATCTTACGAACAAATTATATACTATAATATAGAGATCACACCACATAAGGTGACAGATGGAGGCGTCGCCACAGTTGCGTAATTCAGTGTTACCAGTAAACACGCCAAAACTAGCACTCACTGTGCCATACGGCTCGATACATTATAGGTTTCATTTGTAACGGTCTTTAGTTGCAGAGCTATAAACAAATTAATGTATCAAAGTCAAAAGTCAAAATATTTTTATTCAAAATAGGCCCTATTACAAGCTCTCTTTGAAAGTTATCTTATGATCTAAGTATAAATTAAAAAAAACTATTTCAAACATGGCCCTGAGCATTGTCTTTATATATTTTTTACCGAGGTTAGTTCAGCAGAGACCCTAGCTTTGAGAAGAACTAACAAGAAACTCCGGAAATAAATTTATTATAATCACTCACACATATGTATATTACTGAATTTACCTGTCATACAAAATAACACGCAATGGCGGAAACGTCAAATTTAGTTCCAAGTTTTCCGTCTCCCACCTTATGTGGCGCGATCTCTACTAGATATATTTCAATCAATCAATCAGCCTATGTCAGTCCACTGCTGGACTGCTGCTGCTAGATATACTTAAAGAAGTAGTTGAAATGCTACAATTGAATATCACAAAAGTATAAAAATAAGTTCCGGCTAGAAATAACCTTTGTGGAGGCAGACACAAATTCATTGTTTGCTGTTTTTAAAGGTCATCGAATGGCAATTTCTGTAATTTGTGGTTATTTTTGAAGTGATTTTACTTAAACTTTGTAAACCTAATGTAGAAAAAGTAAAAGAATAATAGACTACCCACGAGTAAGTGGGATGCTAGTATGAAAGACATTATGATTGATAAGAAGAAAGCATGGTTGGATATAGTTTCTAGCAATCCAGGCTCGTTACGTGTGAATTCAGATATGATAGATGTTAAGTGCAGAAAGTAGAAGAGGAATATAATGTAGGAATATATTATGTTGTGCCGACTCCAACTAATCGGGATTACTACTTTCCTAGCGGGATAGAATACCGATCGCCAATTGCTACTTTTATTTTGCATTTATTGGTATCCAAAAACTGTTGATACGTTCAACTTTGTATAACTGTATTTGGGCGTGCATGGTAACCATGCTTTACTGTCAGGGTATAGGATAAATGCTCGTATTAACAGATGCGTTGATCATGTAATAACTTCGCTTGGTTCAAAATGTGTATCTGCTAAAATTGCAGTACTGAACGGTAATAGATCATAAAATGACAACACTTTGGATTTCAAATCATAACAAAAGTATATTATTAGATATAGTTTGAAAGCCAATAATCAAATAATCATAATTTCATCAAACCAGAAAATTAAATTAATTAAATACTCATATGTATCAAAAATAGAAATAAAGTACTAACACAAGAATGATGTAGATAACAATATCTTAAAGATTAAAACTTATTGACAATACAGATTTTTTTGTAATAACATGGTAAAAAACTGTGCCTACTAGGTACTTATTAGTCACAAAATATCTAGAACATAATTACATCATGTTTTTGCACTCGGCACCGCTCCTTATATGTCTGCATTATTATTTTTTCTTAGCGATTAGCTTTTATTAAAAACACTTGGACACTAACCTTTGTAAAGTACGGTTTAAAGAAAATAAATACAGTTTCACATTCTGAGTGTTATTCTTCTATCACCAAGTAACAGTTATCACCCAGCCAAGTACAATCCGCCAAAAAACAACAAGAATATGAAAACTTATTATGAAATAAACCTAACACAAAATCTTTATGGAAAACAATCACAACAAAAAAATTACTTACTCTAAGAAAATGTTGCATGAATCTGCTCAATTTATCAATAACCCACTTATATAATATTTAAATGGAACAGTAACTTGTTCACATGGGAATTAAAATCGTCTTTCATATCGTGCATATCGCATCAATTACATTTTCGTTAGCATTAAATTCATTTGAAGTACATACTCACATATAGATACATACATACATACACATAATACCTAGATCACCATATGTCTAAATCCTGACAAACCACTTTTGCTTCATTGACACTCATACAGTCTCGGTGGTTATAGATACT
The DNA here is from genome assembly GCA_030578115.1 of Leucoptera coffeella. NCBI lineage: Eukaryota > Metazoa > Arthropoda > Insecta > Lepidoptera > Lyonetiidae > Leucoptera > Leucoptera coffeella. The sequence continues at coordinate 79,521 of JAMBLF010000051.1, read as the reverse complement.
TCTAACGTCACCCTTTTTCAATACGGCGTCTATCTGATTGTCACATATACTCCTTTTGTTAATGTACTATTTTTCATCCGAATAACATGTCCAAAACCATCGATGCATGCCTTTTTCAATCTTACTCAGTACATCTTCATTCAAAACGCAACATTCTAATTAAAACGCAACACTATTATTAATTATATTATTTAATGTCACTCCTAACGTGATGCTTCTCAGTGCCCGTATTTGTTTACTCCTTTCGAAAAAAATTTTTTTAGGTAGGGAAGTGGTGTGCCTACTATGTACTTATTAGTCACAAAATATCTAGAACATAATTACATCATGTTTTTGCACTCGGCACCGCTCCTTATATGTCTGCATTATTATTTCTTCTTAGCGATTAGATTTTATTAAAAACACTTGGACACTAACCTTTGTAAAGTACGGTTTAAAGAAAATAAATACACTTTCACATTCTGAGTGTTATTCTTCTATCACCAAGTAACAGTTATCACCCAGCCAAGTACAATCCGCCAAAGTGGTGACAGCGACGTGATTTGATTACAAACACTGAAGCCTACCTAAAAGTCTCAACATGGCCCAATCGGAGCCAACTCCTCGAACCACGGCAGGGCTATCGACGGTGACTGTCTCATCCCGTCTCCCTGAATTCTGGCACGATGAGCCACGCCTATGGTTCAAACAAACAGAAGCAATTTTGACGCCTCAAAAACTTGGTGATGATGCCAAAAACTTGGTGGTAACTAAACTCGGTAGGGACATCATCAAGCAAGTCAGTGATATCTTATTGACGCCACCGCAGACGAAAAAATATGAAGCCCTAAAGACAAGACTGTTAACGGTTTACGAGGAATCGGAAAATCGCCAGCTGCAAAAATTATTGAGTGAAATTGAACTCGGAGATCAAAATCCATCGCATCTACTCCGCAATATGCGTGATTTGGCCAGGAGCAAAATTCCAGATAAAATCCTCAACATAATGTGGCAAGGACATCTGCCATCCTCAATTCGTGCTGTTCTCGCCGTAAGCGAGGTGAAGGATTTAGAGAATTTAGCAGCGATTGCAGACAAAATAATGGAAAACACTTGACCTCTCCATGTTACAGAAGTCTTCTCCTGCAGCAAAAGTATCGGCAGAGCAGATGATTTTACAGCAATACAAGCACAGATAGCCCAATTAAATTTGCAGGTTATGGAATTGCAAAGATCAAGACCTAGGACGAGAAATTTTAACCAATATCGACGTTTTCAGAGTCGAACCGTTTCGAGAGGCCGTTACGTGAATCGTCACGTATCAAATAACTCTGAGCGACTTTGATATTATCATCGTAAATTTCGCCACAGAGCTAATAAATGTACAGATCCATGCTCTTGGAAGAAACTTACTGAACATTCGGAAAACTAAAATCGGTGCAGCCAGTGGCGGATGTCTGCACCATCTCCCCTTCTCATCGCCTCAGCGTGACCGACTCAAACAGTGGTCTACGTTTTTTGATGGACACGGGAGCTAATGTCTCAGTACTGCTGGCTACTAAAAATCATGTAGAAACTACTCACGCGAAGAATACAAACTATACGCAGCCAATGGAACTGAGATAAAAACGTATGGGACTAAAAACCTGGTACTCAATTTAAAATTACGAAGACCGTATTTATGGACATTTATTCTGGCAGACGTGAAACAAGCTATCCTCGGTGCCGATTTTCTCAGTCATCATAAACTTTTGGTGGACATAAACGGGAGAAAAGTCATTGACGCAGTGACCAATCTGAATGTTATTGGATCTATAGTGAACTACGAATACGTAAACATCAAGACAATCGACGTGACGAATTCATACTATGATTTGTTATCAGCTTATCCCGATTTAACAAAACCGGTTTGCTACAAAGAAACCCCAGAACATAACGTCGTGCATCACATCGAGACTACCGGTTCACCCGTATTTGCTCGTTCACGACCGCTTCCCCCAGATAAATACGCCAAGGTGAAAAAGGAATTTGATTACATGCAGCAAATCGGCATTTACCGGCCTTCTAAGAATTGCTGGGCAAGCCCACTTCACGTCGTGCTTAAGAAGAACGGTGAATTGCGACCCTGTGGTAATTATCGCAATTTAAACTCAATTACGAAGCCAGACAGATATCCAATTCCAAGGATACCATGATTTCACATACCTCTTAGCTGGGAAGAAGATATTCTCTCGCATAGATCTCCAACGTGCTTACCATTTTGTGGTAGTAGCTCCAGAGGATATAGAGAAAACGGCAATCATTACGACTTTCGGACTGTATGAATTTCCCAGAATGACGTTTGGCTTACGTAATGCTAGTCAAACGTTTCAGCGTTTCATGAATAACGTCGTAGATCAATGGCTTAACTTCCTATTCAATTTTGTAGACGATACTATCATTGCTTCGGACTCAAAGGCTGAGCATCGTTTACACCTGAAGACAGTTTTTGAACGCCTAAATCAGCCGGCGTGACTTTAAACTTAGCGAAATGCGAATTTGGAAAGGAAGATATTGACTTTTTGGGATACCACGTCTCAACCAAAAGAATACGACCATAGAAAGATCGTGTTAAAGCTATAACAGAATACCCCAAACTCGAAACAGTATAACAACTTAGAAGATTTGGGGATGATAAATTTCTATAGATGTCATTTACCAAAGGTGGCCAAATATCAAGAACCATTGACTTCACTACTACTACTTACATAACAAAAAGCGGAAAGATAAATCGCAAATTGCGTGTACTGAAGAAGCCGAACATGCTTTCACTCTGTGCCAAAATAGCCTCTGTTAAGCTGCATTACTGGCTCATCGAATCACTGGAGCCCCTTTGGCCTTAGTGACCGATGCCTCAAACACGTTTGCGCGGGCCGTTCTAGAACAAAAAGTTGGCAAAAGTTGGCAGCCACTAAGTTTTTTGTCATGCAAGTTTAGTGACGCCCAAAAACGATATTGTGCCTACGACAAAGAATTGCTGGCTATTTACATGGCTACCAAACACTTTCGTAACATGATAGAAGGCCAAAATGTTACTGTGTACCACAAGCCACTTGTTTACGCGCTAAACAAAAAAACCACCCCTACGGACACCCCGCGAAGACTGAGGCATCTTGATTTCATCAGCCAATTTTGTACTTCGATTCAACACGTTCAAGGTTCTGAAAATAAAGTCGCTGACGCATTGTCGCGCATTGAAGAAATAGGCATGCCTTCTACCATTGACTACGAAGAGTTATTCAATTTTCATAAAGAATGGAAATTCATGCAAAAGTCTAAAAATTTAAAATTTAAAACAATTATATATCCAAATAGCAACGTGCCCATTTACTGCGAGATATCAAAACAATCGGCCCGACCATATATGCCAGAGAAGTTTCGTGTTGCAGTCAAGTTGCATACCTTACATGGAATTAGTTACCCGGGCACAAGAGCTACACAAAAAATGATCGCAAAGAGATATTTCTGGAAGTCGATGAATAAGGATATAAACGATTGGACACGATCATGTATAAATTGTCAAAAATCTAAAATACAAAGACATACAATTTCACCCCTTGGTTCATTCCCAACAAGTGACCGTTTTCAACACTTGTACATTGACATAGTGGGTCCCTTATCGTACTGTCAAGGATACAAATATTTGCTCACAATGATAGATCGAGCTACAAATTGGCCTGAAGCCTTACCTCTACAAGACATTACAGCTGAGTCAGTTGCAGAGGGAGTTTACAATCAGTGGATTACAAGGTTTGGTTGTCCATTGAGAATTACAACAGATTAAGGACGTCAATTTGAATCATATTTATTCACCAACTTAACAAGACGCATGGGCATCAAGAAAATCCACACAATTGCCTACCATCCTCAGGCAATTGGAAAAGTTGAATGATGGCACAGAACCCTTAAGCCAGCCCTAATGTCGCGTGGAAACACAGAAAATTGGGTTACTGAACTACCCACAGTCCTCTTAGGCTTAAGAGCAAGCCTCCGCGACGACACGGAAACATCAGCAGCAGAACTTGTGTACGGAACCCACATAAAGCTTGCTGGAGATTTTTTCGAGCCGACAATGCAGAATATCTCTGATAGCAACACGTTTCTTCATAATTTGAGAGATCAGATACGAACATATTCAGCAGTTCCAAGAAAACCATACCATCAAAGAAACATGTTTATCCACCTAGAATTAAAAACATGTTCACACGTATTTGTACGCTGCGACCACACTACAAAACCCTTGACTCCACCTTATTCTGGACCCTACAAAGTCATAAAACGGGACAAAAAACTTTTACTGTACAGTTTTCAGACAAAATCAGAACAATTTCAATCGATCGTTTGAAACCTGCATTTTTTATACTAAGTGATACCGAAATTAAACCATCTCAGCCAAATAAGGTATAATATAATATATTTAGATGGAGCAAAGATCCGAAGACGTGTAACAAGGATGGTAATGAGAAACAAAACAATAATACGCGAACACGATCCGAACGCCTTATTAAGCGAACAGTCCGATTCAATAGTTAAAACTTTGATTCATTATCACCTGGTTGTCAGGGGAAAATACTTCAATTTAATCCTGAAGATGGGAAAAACGCAAAGTCGTGAGGAAGTCATCATTGCACGAAATGGAGCAGGAAACTCAGCTAGCTCCAACTTGCTCCATGAACTCACTCACAGTAAGCTAGACCTCATAATCCTGATTTTATTCGTAATAGCATTCATTGCAACATGTTACTTTCTTGGGAAATGCTGTAAAAGGAAATACGCATCATTTCTCCAAAGAGAACTACGAGGATCGCGGGCAAGCAGCCGACTCAATGACGGCAATCGCCCAGCATCGGTGTACTCCGTTGCCTAGCTGATTGAAGACTAGCACCAAATCCATTAAAAGTGAAATAAAAAAATGAAATTAAAAGTAAAAATCAAAAAGTGGAAGTTAAGTGAATATACTCCCGTTAATACTGTATGTGAAAATTTACGTACCTAAATGAATTAAAATGTATTGTATTGTTTGTATTTAAAATTTTATTTCAGTGTCTTGCTATTTTTACTTTGTATTATTAATTTTTATAAAATTTTACTCGGCAGCATTAATTTTGTTTACTCCTTTAAAAAAAATTTTTTTTTAGTAAGGGAAGTGGTGTGCCTACTATGTACTTATTAGTCACAAAATATCTAGAACATAATTACATCATGTTTTTGCACTCGGCACCGCTCCTTATATGTCTGCATTATTATTTTTTCTTAGCGATTAGCTTTTATTAAAAACACTTGGACACTAACCTTTGTAAAGTACGGTTTAAAGAAAATAAATACAGTTTCACATTCTGAGTGTTATTCTTCTATCACCAAGTAACAGTTATCACCCAGCCAAGTACAATCCGCCAAAAAACAACAAGAATATGAAAACTTATTATGAAATAAACCTAACACAAAATCTTTATGGAAAACAATCACAACAAAAAATTACTTACTCTAAGAAAATGTTGCATGAATCTGCTCAATTTATCAATAACCCACTTATATAATATTTAAATGGAACAGTAACTTGTTCACATGGGAATTAAAATCGTCTATCATATCGTGCATATCGCATTAATTACATTTTCGTTAGCATTAAATTCATTTGAAGTACATACTTACATATAGATACATACATACATACACATAATACCTAGATCACCATATGTCTAAATCCTGACAAACCACTTTTGCTTCATTGACACTCATACAGTCTCGGTGGTTATAGATACTTCTAACGTCACCCTTTTTCAATACGGCGTCTATCTGATTGTCACATATACTCCTTTTGTTAATGTACTATTTTTCATCCGAATAACATGTCCAAAACCATCGATGCATGCCTTTTTCAATCTTACTCAGTACATCTTCATTCAAAACGCAACATTCTAATTAAAACGCAACACTATTATTAGTTCTATTATTTAATGTCACTCCTAACGTGATGCTTCTCAGTGACCGCATTTTGACGGCATTGATTTTACTTTCATGCTTCTTTTGCCTCACCCAACTTCCGCTACCATAAGTTAATGTTGACACCAGAAAAGCCCTATACATAGCCATACGTGCCGTTTGAGAAACCAACTTGGTACCCATAACACTATGCATGCCCATTCATCTTATTACCTGCAAACACTCTACGCTCAATACCACGCTTACTTACTTTCCGTCAGTAGTAAATAGTGTTCCCAAATACGCAAAATCATTCACGAGTTAGACTCTTTTTCTTAATCCATAAAAGCAAAGAAAACCTTTTGTCTCTTCGCCCAATTTTTTTTAGCCAATTGGCCTAAAGAAAAAGCTGACCTGTACATCCTATTTCCTTCCGAAAACCTACCTGCATATCCCATATCTTGGTTTCAGTCTCACGAACAACTCTTTCATTCAATAATTTTGCATACATTTTACACGTCGATGGCCAGATAGTTAATCCCCCTGTAGTTCTTGCACTCTTACCCCTTCCCATTGTACAAAGAGACGATGACGGCTCTGTACCAATCTTTAGGCACACGGCCATATCGCCAACACGTACAAGAGGTAGGCAACTACCGGCCCACCAACCCGGAACATCTCCACGAATATCCTATTTCAAATCCTATTTCAAATATTAGGGGTGTAGTAGTTCGTCTAGTGGTAGTACCTTTCTGGTTCTGTCAGTCGGCCCTCAATGAGGGTGATAGTCCATACTGGTCCACAGGCGGTCTATAATTTCTGACCAGTGGCTCCAAGTAGCTGTAGTGCATGCAGCGGCCACACCCTGGGAAAGCATGTCGACTCATGGGCTAAACCTGGTCAGGGGATGGAAGGCACGCCACAGCTGATAAGCGACGGTGGTGGTGGACATGGCGAGACAGCAAGGCATCGTGGAAGGCCTAGGGCGGCAGCAGAGGATGAATAACGCTGTATGTCAGACACTATGGCCAAGCCCTTCTCTGGTCGTAGCGGTTTTCCGTTCCATTGGATACAGAAGGGTGAATAGGAGAGAGTTCTTTTGTGAGCGCGCAACCATTCAGGCACTTAAATATGTCACGCACAAAGGACTGCTTCTGCCAATGGTTCCTGATTTCGAAGTCCTACAGTGATGGATTGAGGTAGAGAGGTTGGGCTGTGCAAGCCTAATTTTGTCCAAGATCTGCATATAGGCGGCTTGGAGAGAGTGGTCGTTTTTATGTTGCACGGAGCAACAGCATAGATTGGGCAGCACTCCAAGTGACGAAGCAACCCTATTTAGGGTGACACTGCTTCCCCTGCTCAGACAGGGAAGAGGCTAGAAAAGGTGCCCTAATAATTGTTTGCTCTGCATTTACAAAAGTGGCAGTTACCACGGCTGTCACTGCAAAACATTCAGCGTGGTCGAAAGAAGCATAATAATAGAAAGGTATTCAAACGTATGACTTTCGGAGCGTGGAACGTTCGCACGCTTATTGATAGAGATGGGAACTCCTGTCCTGAGCGCAAGACAGCCATAGTTGCCGGGGAGCTTGGTCGCTACAACATTGATGTGGCTGCCTTAAGTGAAACGCATTTGGCTGATGAGGGTGTGTTAGTAGAGCGTGGCGGTTAATACATATTCTACTGGAAGGGGACTGCTGCTAATGAGCTATAAAAATTGGTTTTTCTATAAAAAACAACATTTTTAAGGAAATGGTGGAATGCCCTGTCTGCGTTTCAGATCGTGTCATGGTATTGCGGCTGCATTTGGAAAACAAGAATTACATTAACCTCATCAGTGTCTATGCGCCCACTCTTGACAAAGCAGATGAGGTGAAGGAGCAGTTCTATGAGCAGCTGCCTAAAGTTATTTCTGGCATCCGTCCACGTGAGAAGATCCTTATCCTGGGTGATTTCAATGCTCGTGTGGGTAGGGACTGTGAAGCGTGGCCTAAATGTTTGGGCAAGCATGGTGTCGGGAATATGAATCAAAGACAAATATAAGACTACTTGGATGCACCCTAGATCTAAGCATTGGCATTTGATAGACTTTACCATCATGCGGCAAAGCAACATTACAGAGATAGAGGTAACAAGCGTCATACGTGGTGCGCACTGATGGACAGATCAGAGATTGGTACTCACAAGACTGAGAATCAAACTTCGATCGCCCAGGAGATCTAACAGATCGAAACCAGTCCACATTGATGTCGAGAAGCTCAAAGACCCTGGAACAGTGGAAAAGTACAGGAACAAAGTGGCAACTATTCCCATGAACTGAATTCTAAGCTTACAAAAAGGCTGGGATTCTCTGTCCCGGCTAGTTATTGACGCTAGTGTAGACGTTTTGGGGAAAAAGCGGCGTCACCACGAAGACAGGTTTGATGACAGCAACTTTTTCTTGACTGATGCGCTAGATAAGCATAGAGCTGTGTTGCGTCGTTTTTCTGACCGCTCACATAACGCTAATGAAGTCAGGAAAAGTGCCAGTGAGCTAAGAAAGCTAACACGCAAGATCAAAGACGATTGGTGGAAAAACAAGGCGAAGCAGCTGCAACTACTCTCAGACACCAAAAACATCGGAGCTTTCTACGGGGAACTTAGGAAGCTTACTGGATCTCTAATTGTAAGCAGCACGCCCCTGTGGTCATCCGATGGAACAATAAGAGAAACCAGCAAATCTGATGTCCTCGATCGATGGGCGGAGCATTTCACTCAACTCCTAAACATCAGTAGACCAATTGATTTGCAGCTCATTCGATCTTTGGATAGGCTTGAAACTGTGTCCAAACTGGATGAACCGCCCACACTCGAGGAGGTGATTGTAGCCATTGGGCAACAGCATTATGGAAAAGCGGTCGGTCCGGCCGTAATAGCTGGAGAGCTTTTGAAGTACGGTGGCCCAAAACTGCATCAGATGATCTGGCAGTGCTTTGTGAAAATGAGAAGCGACGAAGTGGTTCCTGCGGAATTCAAAGTCTCTTGTACATGCACACTTTACAAGAACAAAGGTGATCAATCTGACTGTAATTCTTACTGGGGCATATCCTTGTTGTCTGGCCGGGGAAAGTCTTTGCCAGAGTTCTGCTAAACCGCTTGCTGCCTGTCTCTGAGTCTCTTCTTCCAGAGAGCCAGTTTGGATTACGACCTAGCCGAGGCACTGGAGAGGCTATTTTTGCTACAACTACAGGAAAAAAGTATAGAGCAAAATCAGCCGCTGTATCTGTGCTTTGTTGACCTAGAGAAGGCATTCGATAGCGTTTCTCGTGAGGCACTTTGGATCGTGATGGAGAAGTTGGGGTGCACAAGCAAATTTATAAGAATGCTACGCCTTTTGCACGATGATATGAAGTGTTGTGTGTCTCTAGCTGGAGAGAATTCAAACTCTTTTCCCGTTACCTGTGGAGTAAAATAGGGCTGCGTGCTTGCGCCGACCCTTTTCGCTTTGTACTTTGCCGTCGTGCTGCGTGAGGCTTTGAAAAGTCAAGAGGAGGGTATTCGTATACGTTTTCGTATGAAGGGCAAGTTATTTAATTTGTCTAAGCTTAAAGCGTCGACTAAGGTCTCGCATGCTGTTGTTACTGAGATTTTATACGCTGATGATCTGTGCTTTGTAGCCAACAGCCCAGAAGTTTTGCAAGTTCTGATGACAAACCTGAATGAAGCTTGTCTTAGATTTGGCCTCAAAATCAGTGTCAAGAAAACAGAAGTCATGTTTATGGACCCAGTTGAAACAAGACATATATTTCGGTGAAGACAAGCTCAAAAAAGTTGATCGCTTTCGCTACCTCGGAAGCACAATAATGGCAGATATAAACTTGGTTGCCGAGCTGAATAGCAGGATTAATGCTGCAGCTGCAGCGTTCGGAAAGTTCAAATCCCTTGTCTTCAGCTCCCATGACTTTAAATTGTCGTCAAAAATCAGTGTGTACTCTAATGTTGTTTTGCCTAACCTGCTGTACTCGTCAGAAACGTGGTGTGTGTATCGACGTCACATTCGTACGCTCAGTCGATTCCATTTGAGATGCTTGAGGAGCATCCTGGACATAAAGTGGGAGGATCGTGTGCGAAACACAGATGTGTTAAGAAGTGCCCACGTTGATGACATATAGAAGCCTATCTGATGAGGCATCAATTGCGTTGGAGTGGTCACTTCGTGCGAATGTCTGACGAGCGAATACCAAGCGTGTCTTATACTCAGAGCTACAGACAGGACAACATAAACAAGGTGGCCAGTTTTTACGATACAATGAAGTCCTGAAAAGACACATGAAGCGATGTGGTATTGATCATTCGTCATGGGAGGAGTGCGCTCAACAGCGTCCAGAATTGCGACACTGGTAGCTCTAGACAAAGAGCGTGATGAACTGAAACACAGACAGGAGAAAACAATACAACTATGTAGGTAGTTTGCTCACATGCCCGTTGTGTGCGCGGGTGCTGAAAGCAGCAGGAGAGGGGTACCCCCGCAATCAAGTAAACACTAGCTCCCGTAAATAAATTCATAAAAATTCAATAAGTGACAAAATCTGAATGGAAAATTAACCTATAGAGATCCCGCCACATAAGGTGGCAGTTGGAGGCGTCGCCACAGTCGCGTAATTCAGTGTTACCAGTAAACACGCCAAAACTAGCACTCACTGTGCCATACGGCTCGATACATTATAGGTTTCATTTGTAACGGTCTTTGGTTGCAGAGCTATAAACTCAAATAAAACAAATTAATATATCAAAGTCAAAATATGTTTATTAAACTATTTCAAACATGATTAATAATTAACGGGACTTATCCTTCTTATTATATATTACATATATTATGTGTTCCTTCACTCTGTCCGCAATAGACCGTTTAGTGTGTTCGACGTAGGATTTCCCACAGCTGCAATCAATCTTATACACACCCTTATATCTTATATCATGAGTATAAATCGCGAATCTCTTAAAACTATTATTTCAAACATGGCACTGAGCATTGTCTTTACATATTTTTTACCGAGGTTAGAACAGCGGAGACCCTAGCTTGGAGAAGAACTAACAAGAAACTCCGGAAATCAATTTATTATAATCACCCTTAACAAACATAAAAATTACAAAGAGTGGGCAAAAAACACAACGCTGGTAATACTAAATTTACCTTTCATACAAAATAACACGCAATGGCGGTAACGTCAAATTTAGTTCCAAGTTTGGCTACTGCCACCTTATGTGGCGGGATCTCTACTAAGCTCACTAAACAGCTGAAGAAGGTGAGTGTTATCTAAAAAAACGAACGCTCGGGAACGAAGATATCTGAGTATATACCTGGATGAGCTGTTAAGAGCTCCAAGGGCCAACAATCAGCGAAATACCACATGAACATTCCACAGGTATTTATGCTCACTGTTACTACATCAATTTGAAGAGGCTTTTTACCAAATTGTGACTCCAGAGCTGTAATAGAACTAGCAGCGTATTCAACAATAGAAATCTAAGCCTCAACGGTCAATCAAAGGATAAAATTTGAACATTTCTCCAAAAAAACTCAATTTCTTGTAAGGTGACTCGTAAATAAACAACCCGTCGATCAATGACAGATGACATATAAACAAATGAATGAGACATTTATTTTTATTTATTGGCATAGTATAATGGTACTTTCACACTAGTCTACTTTTCACATAAATTGGCGCGTAATTAAAACTGCTAGCTTTATCAATTCAGTCAAAAATACAAAAATATAAATCAAGATGAGTTTCTTAGGTAATATAACATTTAGGAAGAAAAGAAACAACTCCGATAGCGGGAAAGCCGATAAGACTAATGAAAGTGACAACAGCGCAGATGCTACCAGAAATAGTTTGCCTGATCTATCTTTCGAAGATGCAGAGATGGATGAAATAAAGTTGATAAAGGAAGAGTTAAAAAAAATTAAACTAGAACTACAGAGTGCCCATGGTGAAGTGCAAAATTTTATGGAAGAAAATAATGCACTGAAAAGAGATAATGAAGAATTGAAACGCAAAAATAATATATACAAAACTGTGACACTGACACCCACAAGTAAAACCAAGAAGAAAATGACCACCAAACATAAGAAGAAACCTATGCCTATTATACACATTAAGCAAAAGCAACAAAAACCAAAACCAATACCATCAAAGGGAAGAATTTGTATCATAAGTAATAATAATAGGAACAAAATAATAGATCACGCAATGAACACTACTGACGATAAATGGGACATTTGCCATCTTTGTTATCCGGGAGGTGATCTACACCACTTACTTGCAAGCCTAAAAAGCAAGGTAGCAGATTTCACCTACGAGGACTTTTGTGTACTACTGATTGGCGCTGAAGAATTTAACCGTACTCAAGACTACAACAGGATGATTGATCAGGTCAGGGAAGTAATGCAAAGTTGTCAGCACACGAATATTATTATATGTAACCCCACGTTTAAATTTGGAGAATATTCGATGCTATATAATCAAAGAGTAGAGATATTTAATGAGCTTTTATATCTAGATAATTTACGAAACCAGTATGCCTACATTCTGGACAGTAATTTAAACTTAAGGGCTGATTATTCTATGTTTAACAGGGTTACGGGTGCTTTGAACAATAACGGTATGAAACAAATTTTTATTGATATTTACATTAAAATTAGTTCTATTTTGACAAATTACGACACTGACTACACTGATAATACAATAAATAACAAAAGAATTGACATAAAATCTAATAATACTGTAGAACAAATTAAAGATTTTTTTCGTGTATAAATCACTGTGTGTATTATACCAAAACATGGACGGGCTAATGAATAAAAAGGATGAGCTATTGGTTAATATTGAAGAATTAAATGAACAAAATAAACGTATTCAAATAATATGTATTACGGAACACAACATGTTGGATAGTGATCAGAATAGTCTTACATTGGGGAACTTTACATTGGGATCCAGTTTTTGCCGTAAAAACAGAAAAGGCGGTAGCTGCATATTGGTCAGAAATAATCTTAAATGCAAAGAAATAGGATACATTAAAAAACTGTCTATCATTAATATCGTAGAGTGCTCCACGGTTGAGCTCACGCAGCACAATATAGTTATAACTTGTATTTACAGACCACCAATACCAAAAATACCATGACATATTCTTTGACATACTAGAAAAAATTATTAATTATTTAATACTAGATAACAAATCGATTATTATATGTGATGATTTTAATATTGACATCTTTAAAAGTACTAAATTATCTAAAAATTTTAAGAAAATGATAAATAAATACAATTTGAAATCACGAATATGCCAACCGACAAGACTTAAAAGTGGAACTTGCATAGATCATGTAATAGATAACTTCTCGCGGGCAACACCTGAGGTTCATGATTTCGGTCTTTCGGATCATACAGATCAGGTTGTATCATATCCAGTTAAAAAAACATGTGTACACTCACATTGGTATATACACAGGAGGGACTATAGCAAAGAAAACATGGCAAAATTTAAAAAGCATATTGGTAGTTTGAGGTTCTCTGAAGTATTGGCCTGTGATGATGCAGAACATGCTTACAATGAGTTCCTTAACCTATTTAAATTAATTCACGATCTTTGTTTTCCTATACTCAAACTAAAAATTTATATTATTAAAAAACATAAATGGCTAAGCCGGGGTATACGCCTCTGTTGCAAACGTAAAAGAGAGATGCTGTGGAACTATCGAAGAAACCCCTCTACAAGCAATAAAAAACTCTACAAAACTTATGCTAAGAGACTTAAGAAAATCATATCAAACACTAAAATTGTACAAAATAATTAAATAATAAAAATAAGAATGTCTGGAAATAAAAATAAAACCATGTGGAGCATCATTAACTATAACAAACCTGTCTTTCCTCAACAAAACATTGATAAAATAAAACTTAATCATAAAACTATCACAGATCCTCATGACATAGCCAATGCATTTAATAACTTTTTTACTGAATTTGATAGGACCAATAATGAAATAAATGAGAGATATAAATACAACAAATTACTCAAAAATAATAATAATTCAATTTTTATGGGACCAATCCTGTCATGTGATATAGATCTAATAATCAAAAAGCTCAAAAATAAGAACAGTTCAGGACATGATGGGTTAGTAACAAAGGTTGTTAAAATAGTATCACCTGCTATATCACCGGTGTTAGCTTACTTAGTAAATTTAAGCATTCAGACCGGTGTATTTTCTATGCAATTAAAAAAATCTGACCGAGAAAATATTGACAACTATCGTCCTATAGCTCTTTTACCATTGTTCTCGAAGGTCTATGAAAGGGTTATCTACAATAAATTAAACGTCTTCTTTTCACAAAATGATATATTTGCTAGAGAACAGCATGGGTTTAGACAAGGTCAAGGAACGGACAATGCAATCTACAACTTTTTGTGCAATGTCGTAACAAATACTGACAAGAGACTTGTAGTAGCAGGTGTCTTTATGGACCTGTCAAAAGCGTTTGATAGGGTCAATCACAATTTATTGCTTCACAAATTAGAGTCTTACGGTATAAGAGGAATACCTCTACAGTTATTAAAATCATATCTAAATGGTCGGACACAAGATACTCAAATAACTAGAATATGTGCAAATACCTTCGTTGAAACTAAGTATTCTTCAAAAACTCAACTAGTCACAAGAGGAGTACCACAGGGAAGTATATTGGGCCCTTTATTATTCATAATTTACATAAATGACATGCCAAATATTACTGAAAATCATCTATGTTTATTTGCAGACGATAGTACACTCCTAGTTGTTGGTGAGAACAGCAATATAGTTTCTACAAAAATCAAGACTTCATTAACTAATATCAATCATTGGCTAGATAATAATAAATTAAAATTGAACATTAATAAAACATATACAATTGACTTTACATTGACATCTAATATACCAATCCATAATGACATAGCTAATAATAACATTGAATCTACAAAATTTTTAGGTTTACATATAGATAGTAATTTATCTTGGGATGTGCATGCAGAATCTATTTGTAAGAAATTGAATTCTTTGTCCTATGGTCTTCATCAACTCAGAAAGTCTGTTAATATTACTGCTCTTTTGGCGGCCTATCATGGGAATGTAGTCTCCATTCTACGTTATGGCCTAATTTTCTGGGGAAATACAAAAACAATAAATCAGGTATTTAAATTTCAAAAAAAATGTCTGCGGGCTATATGCGGGATATTTCCCCCCGATAGCTGTGTGCCTAAATTTAAGTATCTTAAACTATTGACGCTACCGTGTCTTTACATATTAGATATAGGAATGTTTGTAAAAAAAAATTTGCATCTATTTCATACTTTCAAAAGCAAGAGACGGAAAAACGTGTTAAATTTGCAAAGGTTTGAGTACGCGAAAAATAAAAAGAGTGTTGTAGGAATGATTCCGACAATATATAACAAACTTCCAGGAGATATTAAAAACATACAAACCTTTAAAATAAAACTGACACAATTTCTTATAGGTAAAACATATTACTCCATAACGGAATATCTAGACGATAAGTTAGAGGACTCGATGATTGTTGTTGACATGAAATCATCCTTCAATGTAATTTTATCTAATATGATTTATTTTAATTTATTACCAAATCTAATACTATTTAAACTTAATTAAAATTTGTGTTTAGTTTGCTCTTTTCCTTTAAGCATCAAAAATTTGAGTGCGTGGGTGCTGACATTTGCATGCCAACTTGACTTGGTCTTCCACACTGAAACATTACTTTTGTATACCTACCTAACATCTTGAAACGTGTGTGAAAGCAAATAAAGATATTTGATTTGATTTGATTTGAAAGCCAAGATTGGCTATGCAAGTCACATGAGAGTACATGCAAGGGCTGGTGATCTGTGAGACTCCCAAAAAAACGGACGGAACTATGGCAGGGTGCTGTCGCCGTAGCCGAAATCGGCTTGCATGGCATCATCATTTCAAATCCAGCTTTATTCGTTTTCATACCTTTCAAAACTTTGAAGATTTCTTCCATACTATTAATCAGCTTATACTAGTCCACTGCTGGACGTAGGCCTCTCTAAGGATACGCGACAAAATACGATCATTCGTTGCCCTCATCCAGCCGCTACCAGCGACCTTCTTGAGGTCATTGGTCCACCTGGCAGGAGGGCGTCCTACACTACGTTTGCCGAGACGCGGCCTACATTCGAGAACCGCTTTACTCCAGCGGTCGCACTTTGGCATTGGATTCCCCCATAACAACGGCATAGTGAGTCTTGGTGGTGTTATGCATCGCCTTGGTGATATCTTCATAAAGTACCTCGACCTCACTGTCCGAGTATGCCGACGTCGGTGCATATACCTGTGCGAGTTTAAGAGAGAATATCTTGGTCGTTTCAGTGCAAGGTACGCTACCCGGGTTGACACACTCGAAATCTCCAGAACATTGTCACGGAGAAACTTGTTGACAAGAAAACCTACGCCACTCTGAGACCACTGGTTGAGACCTGGAAGTAGAGCAGATGTCCTGACTCCAGGGTTATGGTGTGTGATGAGTGTGCCTCCTTGCACCCCAATACTAATATCACAGTAGTCATAATATCTACCTGGGCCAGATTCTGCAAATGGGTAGAGACAGCTTCGAGTGTAAAATTTCCAGAAGAGTGCCCCTAGGCTGGGAAGCTGCGTCGTATCTTCTCGTCGCCACTACCGCAGTATCTCAAGACCAGGGTTTTCAATCAGTGTGTCCTACCTGTAATGACATAAGGTGCCGAGACGTAGAACATGACAATTGGGCTGGCTCACCGATTAAATGTCGCTCAGCGAGCAATGGAACGTTCAATGCTGGATATCGCGTTAAGTAACAGAGTCCGAGACGAGATTATGCAGCAAAGAACCAAAGTGATAGCCATCTTCTATCGCTGTTGTAAGTGGCAGTGGGTCGGCCACGTCTGTCGTTGAACCCACAACCGTTGGAGTAAAGTGGTTTTCGAGTGGAGGCCTACATCCAGCAGTGGACTGACAAAGGCTGATTGATTGATAATATCACAGTCATTATAATCCACACTTAATTCACTTGTAACACCCTAAGATGATAAACCCGCACTTTGAAACGATTCTGCGAAGCATTCCTTCCATATTTTTTAATCCAAACACTGGTCATTTATCGAATCCCTATTCTTATTCCTAACAGCACTCATTCTGGATCCTCCAGAGAGTCTCCTGTTCGTTTTGACCATTTTACAAAATAGTTTGATTTATTAGTGGAAACTCTCGTAGAACTTCGTCTCAGTCCTCTCTCTTGCTTCTAACTTTTTCTCCACGATATTTCATCGTCCCACCATAGAGCTTGATTCTTTTGGGGAGCATTCATTGTCTTACGTTCTCCAGATACGATTCAATCCGATGGCAGATTCCACCATACCATCCCGGAACACCCTCCAAACTCTTCATTTAATATAATAATTTGTTCTTCCACTTTTTTTCTAAAACTAATAATTTTAATGTATTGGTGTAAAATTTTTGGAGACAAAATGAAACGAATAGTAATGGTAGTCATATTTAGCATTTATTTTATTTAAGATAATTATATGCAACCTTACCCAATGTTCCAACTCCAATATGACCATAACCATTTTGAAAAATTGAAGTTTGCATTGGCTGTAAATAATACGCCAGAAGTAAATAAAAGAGAAATAATACTAAGAGAATTGCCAATTTTGCATGAAGATGTGACTCGGAGCAGTCATTCGTTAAACCTCGAACAATTTGTACATAAATAAAGATTGTTCATTTGTACCAATACGAAGGATGTGGGGCATAACGTGAGATTAATTGTTGTTGACAAACGGAATATATAAAAAATATTCATACATACAGACATACACATTACGACCGTTTCCCTGTAAATGAGTAAGCAGAGATCACACATCTATAACTTTCGATCCTGACAAATCACTTTCTCTTCATTGTCAATAGTATACCTCCTTGTATACATTCAGCAGTTATAGCTCGTACTTCTAACGTCAGCCTTTTTCAATATGGCGTCTATATGACTGTCATATATCACAATTGGCCGACTTCTAAGAGTAACCCTTTTATCTCATTCACATATATTTCTTTTGTCTATTTACTATAGTTCAATTGCATGAGATGCCGACCCCCATAGAGGCATGTCAATGTCAATCTACTATTTTTCATCCGCAAAACTTGTCCAAAACCATCGATGCATGCCCTTTTCAATCTTAGTCACTACATCTTCATTCAAAAAGCATACATCTTGTTCCAAACCGCAGCCTTCCCTTATCACACATTTTTAATTCTATCGTCCAATGTCACTCCTTACATATTTATCATACTTTTTTGCCATAACCTAATTTTGCTACTACTATTACTAGTCAATTTTAAGGGTATTGTATTCCAAAAATAAATTCACGACCTGTCAAAAATCCGAGCGCAGCGGTGCTGAGTACCGCGCGTGTAAGGGCTATTTTAGCGGCCGGCCGGAATATGAAATATAAAAAGGCGCAAATTTCAAAACATCGCGACACATTTACGAGAGTTGATATTATTTATAGAGTTGATTTTTAAACGAAATAGTGTACCGTTTGAAAGAAAATTTTATTAATTGCTCAATGTAACATAATATATTATCTATCTAGCTTGTTATGATTTTTCGACACTCCAGAGCGACTTCTTACCAGATAATCTCTGTTGGATGTGACAGATAGTTTTGATCATGTCGACGCGCCACCGCGGCGTGTAAATTGCAGACAGTTATATCAAGAGATACGCATCGTATCCATACGATGCAACGTATAAACTGATATTCTCACCTCTCCCGAATCCAGATCGTAATCAATCCAACACGAAATAAATTCAAGCTTTCCAGTGTTTGTAATGATGCTAGTACAGATTAAATTATGTATGTATATAGGTATATGCTACTACCTAACCAATTATTTACTGTCTTCGAAAGTTTAACGAATTTGTAAAACCATGTAGGTATTATATTATGATTACCTAGATAAAAACACGATAACATTATATATTCTACAATACTTTTTCCCAAATTGTAGATATAGTAGTCATACAGTTTATTAGTTACATTTATCTACACTACATACATTGTAACCAAATTGAGCTCATGAATCTAAGTGTAAACTCGTTACAATGCATAAAATATAAATTAATTTTGCCCCAACACTGTTTGATTTTGTGACTAAAAATAATATTATGTATATTTATTATCATTTAAAAAACATCTAAAATACAAAAAAACCAGGTTCACAGACTTTTATAGGCGGGCAGTCGTACGAAGAATGTAAATGTCTCAATTCCCATACAGATTTCTTTTGATCCTGATAAACTACTATTATACGGCCAATTATTAGTTTATGTGTTATGTAATGACAATAATGTTGCCAAAATATTGGGTAGGTATTTGAATCGCGCTTATGAAAAATTATGATGTGTAGTTGTGATCATAAATATAGGATTTTACGATTGTGATTTGTACATCGGTTCTCGTTCTATTACTGAAGTTAAGCAACGCGGGCGTAGGAAGTATTTGGATGGGTGACCATTTAAATTGTTCACGTGCTGTTGTTTCGGTGAGGAAACCTGGTTTAGTTATGTAAGGACATAGTTAATCACCTATTACATTGACTATTGATATTCAGGTAACGATTGGATTTCGACTGACCAAAGATTGCAAAAGAAACTTAGTTGCCACTCAACATCTGACTACCCCCAAAGGGATGTGAAAGCATATTTTGTATATAGGTTTTTTTTGTTTGTCTGTCGGGTACAGACGCGACTCGATGTAGCCATATCAATCGGGGTCAGCGGCGCGGCGGCGACATAATGTGAGTGAAACAGTATTATGTACCTATTCAGGATTATAAAACTATAAACAGAGATCCCGCCCACTCGTAGATAGTTTTCAGTTACTGTAATGACTACGATTTAATTATATGCATTTTGTCACTATGATGTGTCTTCTCGGCGTACTCAAGACACATACACCTGACCTGACAAAGCGTACCTACCTACTTTTTTATGTATGTAAATAATTATATATAAAAGTTAATACTTAGATGAAGAAGAAGTTATTTTCAGTGTATTCTCAGAGATACCTATTATTTAATTTTATTAGTGCCCGTAAAAGAGCAGAGAGCAATTTGCAGCGCTCGCGGCGGCGGCGAGAGCTTTTATTTGTTATCGAACTTAGTGGATTTACATAATATTTAGAACTTGATATTACAAAAAAACAAAACAAACGCATTCACGACCATTAACCCTTGCGGGGTAGTCAGAGGTTCAGGTGTCCATCTCCGCAATTGCGAAGGTGGTAATTCTATGGACACCTCGAACCCACGTGTTAACCAGATAGTCAGTACTCAATGTGACAGGTGGTCAGCCATGTCGCCATTAACAAGCACTAATTATTACCTGTTCGATGAACAGGTAGGTTTCCTCACGATGTTTTCCCTCACCGTATAATTCAACGCATTTCGTAAATGTGTTTTTATTACGAAAATGTACATAGAAATTCATTAAAATTCATTTCCATTGGTACATGCTCAAACGGGATTTGAACCCTGTACCCACTGATACAGAGCCAAGCCCCAAACAACTGAGCTACGTCGAATTATTAAAAATAATACTTGATATTAATAAAAATAATATCTTTATTAGGCAATAAACACATCACAAACAAAACTAAAAATAAGGTCTTAAAATTATGATGACAGTTTTTTAGATAGTTACAGGCCATGTCACCATCGAGAGACTACATCTAGGTAGTCCGTATTGATGGTGATCAGGTTCCTCCCTATAGACCACCTCAAAGAGCAAACACACCTGTTAATATGTATGTTTGTATCATTAAACTATTACTTACATAATACGAATACACTAAACTTACAATTTAGATCAATTATATTTACATACTGTATGCTAAATATGAATACAAGTGTAAGTAAGTAACTGGAAATTAAATAAGGCAGTAGTAGAGTGTTAACATGTATTTTAAAATGTTATAAATAGATTAGATAAGGGATTTATAAATAGTGCTAAAGTGACAATACCGAGACCAGTGATAAGTTTTAATATCGTACATACAAAATTAACCACACGGTATGAGTGATTGCTTAATCTGATCTCTGATCTGATCTGATCTTATTAAACAATTTACATTCATGAAAAGTTTTGGGATACATTATTTTATAGGATAATAATTATAGGATTAATAATTAACGGGACTTATCGAGTAAGTTTTTACATATAATAAAATTACCTTTATTAACCCGACGTTTCGGCTACGTTGCAGTAGCCATAGTCACGGGCAGACTAACGATTCATATTTCTTCAATTGACCATGGCTACTGCATCTAGCAATCCCACCCCAACCTGTTATATAGTAACTGAATAAACTCTGACATAGGGCAATAACGCCCTATATCAGAGTTTCAATCAATCAAATCAATTATGCGTTCTACTTAATAAAGTAGAACGCATAATTGATTGATTAGCAACATTTTTGAGCTTATGAAAAATGTATATAAGTTTACGGACCCTACCTGTCAAGGCTCTAACTGCGGCTTAAAAGAAAATAGTGGGTCAATAATTATCCCCAGGTATTTAATTGAGTACGGGTGACCTATAGTAGGGCAACGACAAGTTCCCCGATCTAAGCTACAGTGCACGCGAACCTCAGGAGCCGCAAGGGGTCTGCTAACCGACGACACGGAGAAGACCATGCACTTGGTCTTTGCAATGTTTAGAGTGAGACGGTGAACCGTTAACCTATCGTAGACCAAGTCAAACCCCTCCTGTGCGACTCGTTGAAGCTCAGACTAAGAGTCCACAACGAACGTCAGAGCAGTGCCATCAGCGTAGGTTGTAATATTACAGCTCGGGACATTTAATTTGCATAGACCATCAATATATACCAGGAATAGCGTTGGTCCGAGCATACTCCCCTGGGGAACCCCATAATTATTATTCAGATAGTCACTCACATAAGGACCAATCTTAACTGCTTGCGCACGGTCACTGAGATATGATGCAAACAGGTCCAGTTGGAGGCCACAAATCCCAACTTCACATAACCTATTCAAAAGAAGTAGGATAGGCACACAATCTGAAGTGCTTACGACTAAACATAAAACCAAAAAATAAAAAAGATAGTAAAAAACAGAAATAAATATAAACTAGTAACATTAATGAAAAAGTAAAAGGTTGATAACAGAAACAGCTAAACAGCGACATATTTACGATGTAGTTGAAAACTTTAAATGCTCCTACAATTATATAAGGGCATGTCGAGTTTTTTCTCAGCAGTACACAGTTATTAGAAGTCCAACAATAATCGGAATTCGCTTCCTTTGCGAAAATGCGTGCTGCGAAGAAGAGCTTCTTAGATGACGGCGTCAGCTGCTCACTGGCGTAAATAGGCAATTTATCACCAGAGATAGCCAGGTGCGATGTGTTCAACTTATCGGCCTTATTAGTAATGTTGTATTGTTAATACCTTGCAAGAATTTTGTCCTCATAAGGGTGTTATGTCTACCTAAATAGGAGACGTAGGTTTTTCCTTTTTGGATGGCAACCGAGATATGTCTGTAATGCTACTTTCAGAAAAGTCCAACAAGCCGATATGTTTCGATAGTTCAAGAATCATGCTGTAGAGGGCTTGCTTGCTTTCATTCGAGTTTTTAAAAACTCCCCTTATCTCAACCGAAGTCTTTAGCATTTGTGCTTCTAGAGACGTAGTCTTCTCCCCCAGAAGAGAAATCTATTCACTATTTCTCGTACGCTCCCTGTTAAGAGAGGAAAGCTCATCCTTGATATTTTAATTTGATCTCCAAGAAAACCCAGCGACCCCTCGATATCAGTATTAGAGGTTTCAATCTTATTGGTAGACTTTTTGATTTTGGAAACGTGTTGCTCTATTTTATCTAGCCTCGCCGTTTGGACTGACATAAATTGCAGCATCATGTCTTTCATTTCCCTCCTAAAATCGTCAATTGCCGTTGTGGTCCCCTCTTTTGAGGAGCGACGTCCTTTAGCTCTTTGAGTTATGTTTGCATCTTGAGGGGGGAGCCAGGATCACTCTGAATAATCCGGGTAAGATCCGAATCAGACAGGCAAACGTCCAAGCGCTGCAAAGCACGCGGTGGAGATCGCATCATGTTAGGCATTTCCTTAGTAAACCGGCCAAGCCAACTAGTTTAAGTCCGGGAGGCACAGCAAATAGTTGGCAGTTAGAGACAGAGAAAGACACAGGGCGAATAGATACAGTGAAAGTCTGCCGTTAGTTAATGCGAAGATCAACCTAAACGTATTAAAAGAAAAACTTGACTTCACTACACTACCAGCCGGTTTCTGGAACGCTATTCATTTTTGACTAGAGTTCAAATAGTGTTTAGCAAGTGCTTAAATATTGTTGCGTTGTTCGAACAATAATTAAACTCTTGTCACATAACATAATGACTTGTCAAAAACACTTTTGTAGCCCGTTTGGGTTTCTCGAAACGAAATCTCTTGTCAACAATTTGTTGACAATTGGTTGACAAGAAAATAAATAATCATCGGATCTTGAATAATTAACTGATATTCAAGTGCTTATTGTTGCTTTATTTTCACGTTTTTGGACCTTATATTATTAAAACCATGTCTGATGTGAGTGTGTCCGATGTGAGCGTGTCTGACGTTACTTTTTTATCAAGTGATGAAGAGGTACAAGTACCCAGAAGAATGCGAAGGTATCGTCGAAGTATGAACCCTATCGAGACCTTGGACGATGACGAATTTAAAGCCAGCTACATGGTTTCCAAGCCAGTAATTTTGTATACCATGGAAAAAATGGCTAGAATAAATTGATACATATTGCTGTTGTAATGTTAGCTTCTATTAACATGGACAAATCAGGGCACTGCCAAAAAGTATGAATGATTACAGTAGCATTGGAGAACTCCTGCCTAGTTGCTCTCTTCATATTGTTACACACTATTAACACTAAACACTATTTAAACTGTAGTCAAAAATGAATAGCGTTCCAGAAACCGTCTGTTTGTATAATAACAAACATTTTTTTCGTCAAAAAGTGACATTAGATTGACGTCTAGATGTCACAATTGAACGAGTTGAGTGAAATTTTTCATCAAATTCGCTCAATCCGCTATTCAAACTATTGCTAAGCTCTAATTAGCTGACAAGAGGATGAAAACGCTTCGAGAAACTCGTCAGTTGTCAACAATTTGTTAATTAATAACCAATTGCTAGCTGACAAGAGATTTGAATAGCGTCCCAGAAACCGGCTGTACACCTCACCAACAGATGGTGCTACACGTAACCTCCAACTCGTAAGAGGATGAACTTCTTAGTGCACGACGTACAGTGGTGATTAAAAAGAGTCCGTCACCACACACAACTCACCAACAGATGGCAGCACCAGTAACGATTAAACTCGCAATAGTCCAAAACTCAACCCACACAAAATTAATCCTTCTTAATGAAACCGATTACTATGTCTACTCAATGCGAGATCCAAGAGAAAAGTAAAAAACAGTATATTATAATATATCAAATCATTCTTTATATCGGTTTGTTGAAAATACTATGAATACATTTAATTTCATTTCTGAACAGTATGCCTCAAGTTAGTTTACTATGTTCTCAGAGATATCTAGAGTACCCGCCACATAAGGTGGCAGTAGCCAAACTTGGAACTAAATTTGACGTTTCCGCCATTGCGTGTTATTTTGTATGAAAGGTAAATTTAGTATTACCAGCGTTGTGTTTTTTGCCCACTCTTTGTAATTTTTATGTTTGTTAAGGGTGATTATAATAAATTGATTTCTGGAGTTTCTTGTTAGTTCTTCTCCAAGCTAGGGTCTCCGCTGAACTTCTTCTTCTCAATCGTTACGCTCTTATCAGAACGGTCGTGGTCTTCATGACGTGGAATCTTGAGCAGCCGAAATGGTTGGTGAACTAACCTCGGTAAAAATATGTAAAGACAATGCTCAGTGCCATGTTTGAAATAGTTTTTTTACATACATACATACACATCACGCCTGATTCCCTGTAGAGGGGTAGGCAGAGATCACGGATCCCCATTTGTCCCGATCCTGATAGACCACTTTCGCTTCATTGACATTCATACATTCTCTAATACACTCTCGGCGGTTATAGGTACTCCTAACGTCACCTTTTTTCAATATAGCGTCTATCTGACTGTTACATATATGTCTTATTAGGCCGGCCCCTACGTAACCGCCCTTCCACTTCACTCATATATATTCCTTTTGTCAATATATAGTTTTTTTAATTTGTACTTAGATCATAAAATAACTTTCAAAGAGAGCTTATGATAGGGCCTATTTTGAATAAAAATATTTTGACTTTTGACTTTGGTATATTAATTTGTTTTATTTGAGTTTATAGCTCTGCAACCAAAGATCGTTACAAATGAAACCTCAATGTAATGTATCGAGCCGTATGGCACAGTGAGTGCTAGTTTTGGCGTGTTTACTGGCAACACTGGATTACGCGACTGTGGCGACGCCTCCAACTGCCACCTTATGTGGCGGGTACTCTATGAAAGGTAAATTTAGTATTACCAGCGTTGTGTTTTTTGCCCACTCTTTGTAATTTTTATGTTTGTTAAGGGTGATTATAATAAATTGATTTCCGGAGTTTCTTGTTAGTTCTTCTCCAAGCTAGGGTCTCCGCTGATCTAACCTCGGTAAAAATAAGTAAAGACAATGCTCAGTGCCATGTTTGAAATAATAGTTTTAAGAGATTCGCGATTTATACTCATGATATAAGATATAAGGGTGTGTATAAGATTGATTGCAGCTGTGGGAAATCCTACGTCGAACACACTAAACGGTCTATTGCGGACAGAGTGAAGAAACACATAATATATGTAATATATAATAAGAAGGATAAGTCCCGTTAATTATTAATCATGTTTGAAATAGTTTAATAAACATATTTTGACTTTTATATATTAATTTGTTTTATTTGAGTTTATAGCTCTGCAACCAAAGACCGTTACAAATGAAACCTATAATGTATCGAGCCGTATGGCACAGTGAGTGCTAGTTTTGGCGTGTTTACTGGTAACACTGAATTACGCGACTGTGGCGACGCCTCCAACTGCCACCTTATGTGGCGGGATCTCTACCACCTTATTCCAAAACAAAAACGATTTTTCTTATAGAAACACGACTTCCGTGGCGCGATTGGTTAAGCACTTGAAAGCTAATCGTGAGGTCCCGGGTTCGATTCCCGGTGAATGCAGGGTAAAGAACTACGCTTTTCTTCTGCTTTCCAGTCTGGTCGTTGATTACTACGTATGCTATATATGTATTTATCTATGTATAATAAGTATATATTTGTTAAATATACGTTGACTAGTACCCTTAACACAAGTCTCAAATGAACTTACCAAGGGGCTAGTTCAATTGGTGTAATAATGTCCTAAATATTATTTTTTTATTTTTTTAAACAAGTCCGGTGTAAAACTAATGCAGCCCCTAGTTTATCTCTGGTACAAAAAATTTTGAGGTTACTTTTCTGTTAGTAGTGGCCAAATATGCTTTTATATCTAAAATAAGTTAAAATCAAAGTTCAATATAAGTCAATATCAAAACGGCATGATGAATTAGATTTGTTGCAGATTTTGTTGTTTCATTTGTAAATTCTTATGCTATGAGTGACGAAGCATTTTTCTATAAATATCAATTCATAAAGCAATTCGGCGGGATAATAGCGGATATTTTATGTAATGTTATTTATGATTAATAACTAACGGGATTTATCGCGTATGTTTTTATATAATAAAGTTACCTTTATTAACCGTCGGGAACGTCGGGTTAATAAAGGTAAAGGTAACTTTATTATACATATATTAAAACATACGCGATAAGTCCCGCAGGGTTATTATGTATCTTGCGATCAGTAAGCAAACGAAGAAAATTGTGCGATTTTCGCTGTCAAACACGACTTTCGTATTATGTATCATGGGATAGCATTTGCAACAGCAATCGAAACAGTGCTGCCAACAACACAGCAATCAAAGAACGAACGAAAACGAAGAAAATGTATGAAAGCAAATCGGTATTAGAGATCGCCCCACATAAATTGGCAGTAGCCAAACTTGGAACTAAATTTGACGTTTCCGCCATTGCGTGTTATTTTGTATGAAAGGTAAATTTAGTATTACCAGCGTTGTGTTTTTTGCTCACTCTTTGTAATTTTTATGTTTGTTAAGGGTGATTATAATAAATTGATTTCCGGAGTTTCTTGTTAGTTCTTCTCCAAGCTAGGGTCTCCGCTGATCTAACCTCGGTAAAAAATATGTAAAGGCAATGCTCCGTGCCATCTTTGAAAAAGTTTTTTTAATTTATACTTAGATCATAAGATAACTTTCAAAGAGAGCTTGTGATATTTATAATTTTGAATATATTATAGCAGATGGAGGCGTCGCCGCAGTGAGTGCTAGTTTTGGCGTGTTTGCTGGTAACACTGAATTACGCGACTGTGGCGACGCCTCCAACTGCCAATTTATGTGTGGCGATCTCTATGTAAGCAGTTTTGACAGCAATCACGAGCGAAAATTTTGCAAACTCAAAATGAATGACTCAAATGTCAAACAGCGATCAGTAAAAAGGTGGTTGCTTTCAGATTGTTAGAAAGTTTTGCAACTATAAACAAGCTAAAAAAGTAGTTTAGGCAGTCGCACTAGTAAATTATAAGTGTGGAGAGTGAGGAGATAGTAGAGGGAAACACAACGCAGGCGAATATCGGCGAAAGCGCGAGCAAAACTGCGTAACAATTGAGAAGACGAAAACTCCTAATTCTCTGCCTGACGAGGAGTTTCTTTAGCCTTTATATGATTTAAGGCCCTTTATGTCCATAACAAAGTCATTGCACAAGTTTGAGCTTTGAACGCAAGGTAAGGTAACTTAAATTCAAATATAAATTTCCATCATTTGGTTGTCATAATTTTATGTTCTAAAACATAATTTTCTTTACAGGTTTTCGCGGCTTTTGCATTTATTTGCTATTGCTTCAGACCACAAATCTATTGGGATGAGCTACAGATAACATTTGGGCCAGCCCAGTGTCCCAAACTCTGTGCGTGAAGTTACAGCTGCACTTAATAATAACAATATATTCAGGAAATATTATAGTTTCCTCAGGGTCAATCAGACTGGATGTATGTAGTTTGAAGGTCAGTATTATATAATAATTTAATAGAATTATATTATTTTTATTACATAGAGAGAGGAAAGTGTGAGGGAGATATTGAACGTAGAGTGTGTGCAGGCAATAAGATCAATGGGGCCATGTATAGTGTTATGGGTAGCCAGTTGATTTCTTAATCGGCACGTATGGCTATTCATAGGGCTGTGCTGGTTCCAACATTGACTTATGGTAGTGAAAGTTGGGTATGGCAAAAGAAGCATGAATGCAGTCACTGAGAAGCATGTTAGGAGTGACATTGAATGATAGAATTAAAAATAGTGTGATGAGGGAAGGTTGCGGTTTGAAAGAAGATGTAGTGACTAAGATTGAAAAGAGCAAGCTTTGATGGTTTGGACATGATATGCGGATGAATGATAGCAGATTGACAAAAGGAATATATTTGAGTGAAGTGGAAGGGCGGTTACGTAGGGGCCGGCCTAATAAGACATATAACAGTCAGATAGGCTCTATATTGAAAAAAGGTGACGTTAGGAGTATCTATAACCGCCGAGTGTGTATGAGAAGATGTATGAGAGTCAATGAAGCGAAAGTGGTCTGTCAGGATCGGGACAAATGGGGATCTGTGATCTCTGCCTACCCTTCTACAGGGAATCAGGCGTGATGTGTATGTATGTACATAGAGAGAAACGGACTTAACATGTCTATGTATTATAATTTGACTGTTACCCATTAAACTACACAATATTTGTGCATATCACTTCCATCATTTAAGATATTAATATGCTGCTGTGAGCAGACTGATGTCTAGTTAGTTGATTCAGAATGAAACAGAAGATTCATAATGATGTTCTATTTCCTACACTTATGTATGGTAGTGAGTGTTTGGTTTGGCAGAAGTGTCATGAATGAAGAATAATAGTTAGAGATGATCTCCCTCAGAAAAATGTATTATGCAAGATTGTGTGATAGCTTAGAATGGATTCATGAACGCTTTGTCAATGATAGTGTGATTCATGAATACTGTGGTATGGTAGAATATTTAATTACAAACATAGAGAAAGGTATGTTATGAGGTTTGGGCATATGGAGCAGATAGATGAGAAGAGGGTTACGAAAGGGATTTATAATTTATAGAGCTAAAGTGGAAGGTAGAGGAGGACAAGTTAGGCTGCGTAGAACATATACTGATCAAATTAGAAACATTCTTGTCAAGGTGGGTGTACGCAGCGTGAAGAATAAAAGAGTCTATCCCGTTAGGGACGTAGAGCCATGAATATATGTATCCATATTAATATTTCATCTCATATGTGCAACCAGTGGGCATGTCTGTATGTATGTCATACATGTCTGTTAAAATGAATGAATGAAAAAATGAAGGCAGAACCGTTTTCAAGTTTTGCCAAAGTTTCTTCGGGTCCCCAGCATTATTATTTATGAAGGTATTAAAGAAAGCCTTTTTTTCAGAAGCAATGCTGACCTTCACATGTTTCTTAAGCGTAAGATACTCAGCCTTCTGCAAAGGACAACCAGTTCTACGAGCCACCCTATACTGCCCATCTCTTAGACGCATCATCTCCCGTACGTTACTAGTGAGCCATGGAGACATCTTGTCCCTAATGATTAGCCTGCGGACAGGGGCAAGGCTATCAAATATGCCCAGCAAATAGGAGGTATAGGTAGCAAACAGTTCATTCACGTCATCCATCAATGACATAGACTGCCAATCCACCGTGGCCAACACCCCATCAAGATCATCAAGGCTGATGGAACCAAGGGAACGTGTAAACAATATTTGTGGCTTGGGTTTTGGCTTCCTCAACTTAAAATTAACAGTCAGCACAGCATGACCACCCAAAGAAGGAATGTGCTCCACAAGGGAGCCAGCAACCCGTGCATCAATGGCCACTAAGTCAATGAGTGTAGCGGAACTGGCAGTAAAGTGAGTGGGCTCGTCAATAATATTTGAGAGACCAACCTCAAAGAAAAACCGCTCCAGTCTCAGCGTATGTGGATGGCCCCTATCCAGGACATTGACATTAAAATCGCCAAGAAGTACCACCTTGTCACATCGTGCAAAAGACAACACACTATCAGCAATAGCCTCCAGGAAAGTGTCAATATTCACGCACGGTGGCCTATACACATTGCCCAGAGCAACAGACGTACGGCCGCACCTGAACGTCACCCACATCTGCTCCACCTCGGGAGGCGCAGGCGGATGGGCGATGGTGCGCGCACGAAACCCTCGTCGCACGTAGAACCCCACCCCTCCCCCCTCGACCTAACAGATGCAGGGCGCGGCACGTGGCGCAGGCGGTAACCCGGAAGGCGCGGCGCACGCGCCTCTCCACCGCTCTCCAACCAAGTCTCGCCTATTGCGACCACATCCGGAGACAAGCGCACAAATGTCGCGATAAACTCGTCGTGGTTAGTACCTAAAGAACCCGCATTTAAATATGAGACCTTGAGACTTTTATCAGCCATCAATTGGGAGCCGGAGAAGTTCCAAGGAAGCAACACGGTCATACAGAACCGATTCAGACAAAAAGTACAAACCATAAATAATTGGCAAAACGAAGACCATAATAAAACCAACACACAACAAACAATTATAGCCACAATACAAAGCGATGCACCGACTCGCACTTAAAATCATAAAAAAATAAGTGAGTGTTGAAAATACATCTAGGATCACAATTATACTTAATGCTAAAACAAAAAGGCACATAATATAGTTATATAATAGCAAAAAAGTAATAAACCTTACACTAACAATTACAATTTTTAATTGTACAGTTTCGCAGGTGATTGTAAATTGCCAATTACTTTCTCGCAATCGGCGACAGATCGCAGGCGTAAAAACTGCGAGCCATCGGACCTGCGAGCCAGCACGTGGCCCCCGCGAGACCACACATACTTCCATCCTCGCGCGCGCGCTAGCTCCCGTGCCCTACCCAGCACGCCGCGATTAAGCCGAGTTAGCCTCTCGTTAATATAAAATCGGACAGGCTCGTGCTTGGGGAGGCCATCGATGCCAGCTGTTGTCGCCCCACGGCGAACGCGCGCCTCGTTAAGGAGCTTAAATAACACGCAATGGCGGAAACGTCAAATTTAGTTCCAAGTTTGCCGACTGCCAATTTATGTGGCGCGATCTCTAAAATATCCGCTATTATACCGGCCAATTGCTTTATGAATCAATATTTATAGGAAAATTCTTCGTCACTCCATAGCATAATTTACAAATGAAACAACAAATTTATCTGCAACAAATGTAATTCATCATGCTGATTTGATATTGACTTATATTAGCTTTGATTTTAACTTATTTTAGATATAAAAACATATTTGGCCACTTCTAAAAAAGATAGGTAACCTAAAAAGTATTTATCCCAGAGATAAACTAGGGGCTGCAATTGTTTTACACCGGACTTGTTTCTATAACAAAACATCGACTTTGTTTTGGAATAAGGAGGTAGGTATTTGTGAGAACATAGTAAACTAACTTGACGCATACTGTTTAGAAATGATATCAAATCTATTCATAGTATTTACAACAAACCGATACCTATAAAGAATGATTCGATATTTTATAATATGAAGTACTAAATATTATGTAAATCCACTAAGTTCGATAACAAATAAAAGCTAAAAGATGTAAGAAATTCTAGATTCCCATACAGATTTCTCTTGAGTCTGACAAACCACTTTTACACAACCAACTATTAGTTTATGTTTTATACGTCAAAACGTAAAAGTACCTAGTATAGTATTCTTATATCCGAGGTATTGTTTTTAATTATAACGATTAATTATGCTAAACTATTAGGTAGGCATAGTTGACGCAAGAGCACAGGCAAGACCATGCAGCCAGCTCAGACAGGGAGCGCCGCAAGTCGCTCTCTGCTCTGTTATGGGCACTAATAAAATTAAATAATAGGTATCTCTGAGAATACACTGAAAATAACTTCTTCTTCCTCTATGTAATAACTTTTATATATTATTATTTACATACATAACGTCGTAAAATACGGTATAATGTGTATAGGTGCTTTAGGTGGTTAATTGTGATTGCTATAAAATATTGTTTATTAAATTAAAACACTAATTTTTATTATCTGGTTGTGCCGGTCCTGTGGTTGAACCACAGCTGAGCTTAAACCTATATAATTTTCTGTGACGCAAAAAGCTTTAGATAAGAGGCACAGAAGTGCACAAAGTTGACGCGAGTGCGCTGTGCACCGCCGCCGCCGTGGCGAAGGGGCGCGGCGGCAGACGCAAATCGCTCTCTGCTCTAAAGGCTGGTTTACACTTTGATTAGTATGAGTGTAAGTGTGTGGTGCGATTAGTGTCCAATAAACTTTGAGTGCAGGTGATTCAAGGATTTAAAGTTGTAAAGGCATTCCTGTTTTATATACTCCTGCACAAATTTATAAGTTATGTAATCGTTCCACTTTGCCATTTTGTATAACAACAAGCGTGCACGCTTTCTAAACTCTGACCAGACCAGACGTGTTTAGTGGCAGGCACGCTGTAAGTGAGCGGGCAGTGACGGCACGCTGGACGAGGTTACTCGCAAAAAAATAGAACTCACTTCCATACACAGGAAATAACTTGCACTAATCAGTAGCTGTCCATACCAAGTCACTAATCAAAGTGTAAAGCAACCTTAATGTGAGCATTTATAAAATTAAATAATAGGTACCTATTTTTACAAACAATATTTTAATGCAGTAACTATTACTTACATACATTTTAGTATACTTATTTCAGGAGCTAATATAAGTAGTAAATTGTATATCAATACACGTGTGCGTTCGCGCAGCGGAATGTTGTTGAATTTAAAGATTTTAATTATGCAGATATTTAGTGTATGACGTCGTATAATTGTGTATGGTAAAAAAAAATTTGTGCACGCAGCCATTGTGGAGAAATTCACCAAAAACTGATTCCGCTGGGCGAACGTTCGCCCAGCGGAACTTTTTTTGATCCATTGACTTTAGAAGAAAAGAGATGTGTCCAATAATTAGTGTGTATTTGTGTGTAATTGTGTATGTATGAATAAAATTAGTGCATGCATAAACTTCGGAGAAATTCAAGTTTCCGCTACGCGAACGTTTGGCCATTAGCTAGTTTTCATACAAAGCGCTTACATAGAGAGCTGTAGATTTTTACATACGTTGTTTTGAATTTGTGTATATTTGTTTAATAAACAGATTTAGAAAAAATCGTAAGGCTTAAAAGATAAAAATATAAACGTAAAATACGCTTATTAGGTCTTAGTTCTTAAAGTATGCACTTTGGGGTCTAGATTTTCACGTTTATACAAACCTTGTAAGTGTCTGCAACACGTTGCCAAGTATCAATGATGTTCCGTTAGTAATTAAAGAGTTATCGGACAATTTACCACGAATAGATCACTGTTTACAAAGCAGTCAAATATCATGACGTTCTAAAGGAATTGCATGGTAAAATGTATGCCAATAATTAGTGTATTCATTCAACTATTCACATGCAAAATTTCATGTCATTAAGTTCAGTAATTAAAGAAAAACAATTATAATACTGACGAAGCATCGAAAACCTACATAACCCGACCAAGTTCGGATAGCTACAAAAAAGCGGCCGTGCAATATATTTAGGTAACATCCCAAAATTTACAGTATAATACCGGTATTGAATTGGTACAGGTGATAACAGAATTGTTGTTTCGATATAATTTATAGGTCATTTATTTTTGTACACCTACTATTTTAAATGTATTTGACTATGACAGAAAGTAGGTACCGTTTACGTAGGTACTTTATTTAAGTATGCGCTTGAGACTTGAGATATAATCTAAATACAGTGTAAACTCTTTATAACATTATTCTCTATAACGATAAACTCTCTATAACATAGAAAAGACCACAATTTGGTTGGTTTACCTTAAAACCCATACATTGATACACTCTTTATAGCGCAATTAAGTATTCTTCGTAATAGAGAATCTATTACGAAGAAATGTGTTCATATTTAGACACAGAAGATCGTCAATATCGGTGTTATTGTTTATGTTGTCTTAGCAGGTAACAAAAGACGCCGACCAAACCTTTGAGGCCCCGAAACTTCTGAGGTCGTAAACAGCCGTCTTGCTTTTGTTATTGTTAATTGCCCTGAACACGTGCTTGATTTGCTTGAAAATGATGACTTAAATAAAGTACCTACGTAAACGGTACCAACTTTCTGTCATAGTCAAATACATTTAAAAAAGTAGGTGTACAAAAATAAATGACCTATAAATTATATCGAAACAACAATTGTCTTATCACCTGTACCAATTCAATACCGGTATTATACTGTAAATTTTGGGATGTTACCTAAATATATTGCACGGCCGCTTTTTTGTAGCTATCCGAACTTGGTCGGGTTATGTAGGTTTTCGATGCTTCGTCAGTATTATAATTGTTTTTCTTTAATTACTGAACTTAATGACATGAAATTTTGCATGTGAATAGTTGAATGAATACACTAATTATTGGCATACATTTTACCATGCAATTCCTTTAGAACGTCATGATATTTGACTGCTTTGTAAACAGTGATCTATTCGTGGTAAATTGTCCGATAACTCTTTAATTACTAACGGAACATCATTGATACTTGGCAACGTGTTGCAGACACTTACAAGGTTTGTATAAACGTGAAAATCTAGACCCCAAAGTGCATACTTTAAGAACTAAGACCTAATAAGCGTATTTTACGTTTATATTTTTATCTTTTAAGCCTTACGATTTTTTCTAAATCTGTTTATTAAACAAATATACACAAATTCAAAACAACGTATGTAAAAATCTACAGCTCTCTATGTAAGCGCTTTGTATGAAAACTAGCTAATGGCCAAACGTTCGCGTAGCGGAAACTTGAATTTCTCCGAAGTTTATGCATGCACTAATTTTATTCATACATACACAATTACACACAAATACACACTAATTATTGGACACATCTCTTTTCTTCTAAAGTCAATGGATCAAAAAAAGTTCCGCTGGGCGAACGTTCGCCCAGCGGAATCAGTTTTTGGTGAATTTCTCCACAATGGCTGCGTGCACAAATTTTTTTTTACCATACACAATTATACGACGTCATACACTAAATATCTGCATAATTAAAATCTTTAAATTCAACAACATTCCGCTGCGCGAACGCACACCAATACACGATGTGTGTTTGAAAATTTTAACACCTACAGAGGGATTAGTTTCTACACCAAAGAGCAATTACAAAGGTTCGTGGTCTAAACCATATTTAATCATAAAAGAATAGCTGACAGTTACAGTATCTGAGAGCTAATAATCATCTTACCACTTTCATTTTAAATACGATAGACTGTTACTATATCAAATTAACAAATAATAAAGTAGGTAGGTACGCTTTGTCAGGTCATGTGTATGTGTTTTGAGTATGCCGAGAAGACACATCATCGTGACAAAATGCATATAATTAAATCGTAGTTACTAAAGTAACTGAAAACTATCTACGAGTGCGCGGGATCTCTGTTTATAGTTTTATAATCCTGCGCTACAAAATACTGCGCTCACATTACTCGCCCTGCCGCCGACCCCGATTGATATGGCTACGTCGCGTCGTGTCGTTACCCGACAGACGAACACAAAAAACCTATATACAAAATATGCATTCACATTCCTTTCGGGGTAGTCAGATGTTGAGTGGTAACTTAGTTTTTTTGCAATCTTTTGTCAATCGAAACCCAATCGTTACCTGATTATCAATAACTAATAGGTGATTAACTAAGTCCTTACATAACCAAACCAGCTTCCCTCACTAAAACAAAAGCACGTGAACAATTTAAATGGTCACCCATCCAATTACTTTCCACGCCTGCGTTGCTTAACTTCGGTGATATAACGAGAACCGGTGTATAAATCACAACCATAAAATCCTACTATTTACGATTACAACTACGCGATAGCGCGATTCTAATATTTCAGCAACAACATTATTGACATTACATTACAACACATAAACTAATAATTGACTGTATAATAGTAGTTTATCAGGATCAAAAGAAATCTGTATGGAAATTGAGACATACATTTTTCGTGCGACTGCCCGCCTATAAAAGTCTGTGACCCTGGTACATATTCCGTTTGTTTTAGTCGCAAAACAAAGCAGTATTAGGGCAACATTAAATTAGGTTTTATGCATTGTAACGAGTTTACACTTAAATTCAGCTACATTTAGCTAATAAATTGTATGACTACTATATCTACAATTTGGTAAAAAGTATCATAGAATAGAATACATACACCTCATAACAAAAGAGCAACAAACCCGATGTGCTAGATCTCCGTCTGACCTGACTGTTTTGCACCTTCTGGTCTGCTGCCCTGAGTATCAGACTGAGCGGTTACGGGTGGGTTTGTAGTGTTTAAGAAACATGAAGTAAGGATACCTTCTGTTCTAGATCAAGCCATCTAGTAGTAGTTATGTGTACTGATATGTATGTGTCATTCTAACTTTTATAATAAAACTCTTTTTATTCGCTCTCAATAAGTTACCAAATACGTTGTTTTATTTTAGGTTATGGGCCCAGACCCAGAAAATCGTTAAAAATTGCATTGTTAGGAGTATCCAAGTGATTAACAAATAAATTAAACTATTAGTGCGCGAGAACAAACAGGGAAAACAATTAACTGGCTTTTCTGTGAACTTTGATTAACGTGAGCGTGATTGGCATGATTCAGTTTGTAAACACCATTCACAATCGAAGCAGTCGTGGGGACTACAGTGTCCTGTTTATTGAGAATTTCACACTCATAACTTGTGAAATGCACCTTGTTGCCTTGTTTAATTAACTGGCTCACAGACAATGAGTTCGTCGATAACTTCGGAACGCACAAAACTTTTTCAGCAGTTATGTCAAAATCGCTGGAACTATGATTTCTTATGTGAAACCAGAGTAACACGCGTTGAATATCCAATCTCCATTACTTGACAAATGCGAACTGGCACCTGAGTCCACGTACCAATCGTTTTTGTCGAAAACTCCATTGAAGAACACTGCACTAAACGCATTAGTGGTTTTCGAAGATTTACTTTCTGTACCTTGCGTATTCGAGGATTGTTTTTCATCAGTGCATTGGTTACGATAAAGTCCAACCTGGGCCCTTACTCCACTAATTCATTTTAGCCACAATATTACTTCAGTAGCGATACAGTAATACTTCAGTGGCCGTAATTTGACACTTTTGGCAATCCACCAACAAATTTAGGCCACTGAAGCGCTATCGAACTACATCTGAAGTACTACTGCGTCTGAAATACAAAAAGCAACTTCACATTAGCAGAGTGCCACTTTTAGAGCCGAGACGCAGTAGTGACGCAGTAGCGACGCAGTTGAGTAGCTGTCAAAGTTAATTAGCTGAGTAAGGCCCCTGCTTGCAGTTGTAACATTTGACATTTCGGCGTTTGATTGAAAGATGACGTTTGCGTTCCAGTGCCGTTTTGTTTATTGGCCATAGACTTCGTAGATTTATCGTTCTTTTTTGTCTTTCAGAAACATACGAATGCACTATTAACATCATTCTCTGCCGGTTCCATATCCATCAACTTCCCTTTAATGGCGTCCGATGTAATGACCAAATTGGAATTTACAATGGCCATTATCATTGGCATGTATCTTTCTGTCAGGCCAGCCAGCAGGATGGAATCTATGCACCCGTCGTTGATGCCAAATCCTGATCCTTGTCATTTCTGACCCGCGTCGACAATTTGTGTAACATAAGACGTCATTGAAGTGCAATTCTCTATTCGAATAGACATTAGATTCCTCAGTAGGCTGATTTTTATTCCACAATTTATTCCACAATTCTTTCGATGTACTGACGCTTTTAATGTGTACATACAGAGTAGGGTCAATGGTTAAGACAAGTTTGACCATCGTACTCGCATCATTTGCAACTGTTGGCTCCTGGCCGGGCTCAGGTTTTATACACCCAACCATTCCTTCCAGATTATCCGCTGCGAAACACCATTCGCTGTAGTTCTCGTGCCCTTTTAGTTTCGGTACGCTAACCAAATAGTTTGAAACTAACGCCATGATAGCCAATCACGCTCACGTTAATCAAAGTTCACAGAAAAGCCAGTTAATTGTTTTCACTGTTTGTTCTCGCGCACTAATAGTTTAATTTATTTGTTAATCACTTGGATACTCCTAACAATGCAATTTTTAACGATTTTCTGGGTCTGGGCCCAT
Organism: Leucoptera coffeella; assembly: GCA_030578115.1. Taxonomy (NCBI): domain Eukaryota; kingdom Metazoa; phylum Arthropoda; class Insecta; order Lepidoptera; family Lyonetiidae; genus Leucoptera; species Leucoptera coffeella. Next base: position 41,071 of record JAMBLF010000051.1, on the reverse strand, counting down.
AACCTAAAATAAAACAACGTATTTGGTAACTTATTGAGAGCGAATAAAAAGAGTTTTATTATAAAAGTTAGAATGACACATACATATCAGTACACATAACTACTACTAGATGGCTTGATCTAGAACAGAAGGTATCCTTACTTCATGTTTCTTAAACACTACAAACCCACCCGTAACCGCTCAGTCTGATACTCAGGGCAGCAGACCAGAAGGTGCAAAACAGTCAGGTCAGACGGAGATCTAGCACATCGGGTTTGTTGCTCTTTTGTTATGAGGTGTATGTATTCTATTCTATGATACTTTTTACCAAATTGTAGATATAGTAGTCATACAATTTATTAGCTAAATGTAGCTGAATTTAAGTGTAAACTCGTTACAATGCATAAAACCTAATTTAATGTTGCCCTAATACTGCTTTGTTTTGCGACTAAAACAAACGGAATATGTACCAGGGTCACAGACTTTTATAGGCGGGCAGTCGCACGAAAAATGTATGTCTCAATTTCCATACAGATTTCTTTTGATCCTGATAAACTACTATTATACAGTCAATTATTAGTTTATGTGTTGTAATGTAATGTCAATAATGTTGTTGCTGAAATATTAGAATCGCGCTATCGCGTAGTTGTAATCGTAAATAGTAGGATTTTATGGTTGTGATTTATACACCGGTTCTCGTTATATCACCGAAGTTAAGCAACGCAGGCGTGGAAAGTAATTGGATGGGTGACCATTTAAATTGTTCACGTGCTTTTGTTTTAGTGAGGGAAGCTGGTTTGGTTATGTAAGGACTTAGTTAATCACCTATTAGTTATTGATAATCAGGTAACGATTGGGTTTCGATTGACAAAAGATTGCAAAAAAACTAAGTTACCACTCAACATCTGACTACCCCGAAAGGAATGTGAATGCATATTTTGTATATAGGTTTTTTGTGTTCGTCTGTCGGGTAACGACACGACGCGACGTAGCCATATCAATCGGGGTCGGCGGCAGGGCGAGTAATGTGAGCGCAGTATTTTGTAGCGCAGGATTATAAAACTATAAACAGAGATCCCGCGCACTCGTAGATAGTTTTCAGTTACTTTAGTAACTACGATTTAATTATATGCATTTTGTCACGATGATGTGTCTTCTCGGCATACTCAAAACACATACACATGACCTGACAAAGCGTACCTACCTACTTTATTATTTGTTAATTTGATATAGTAACAGTCTATCGTATTTAAAATGAAAGTGGTAAGATGATTATTAGCTCTCAGATACTGTAACTGTCAGCTATTCTTTTATGATTAAATATGGTTTAGACCACGAACCTTTGTAATTGCTCTTTGGTGTAGAAACTAATCCCTCTGTAGGTGTTAAAATTTTCAAACACACATCGTGTATTGATATACAATTTACTACTTATATTAGCTCCTGAAATAAGTATACTAAAATGTATGTAAGTAATAGTTACTGCATTAAAATATTGTTTGTAAAAATAGGTACCTATTATTTAATTTTATAAATGCTCACATTAAGGTTGCTTTACACTTTGATTAGTGACTTGGTATGGACAGCTACTGATTAGTGCAAGTTATTTCCTGTGTATGGAAGTGAGTTCTATTTTTTTGCGAGTAACCTCGTCCAGCGTGCCGTCACTGCCCGCTCACTTACAGCGTGCCTGCCACTAAACACGTCTGGTCTGGTCAGAGTTTAGAAAGCGTGCACGCTTGTTGTTATACAAAATGGCAAAGTGGAACGATTACATAACTTATAAATTTGTGCAGGAGTATATAAAACAGGAATGCCTTTACAACTTTAAATCCTTGAATCACCTGCACTCAAAGTTTATTGGACACTAATCGCACCACACACTTACACTCATACTAATCAAAGTGTAAACCAGCCTTTAGAGCAGAGAGCGATTTGCGTCTGCCGCCGCGCCCCTTCGCCACGGCGGCGGCGGTGCACAGCGCACTCGCGTCAACTTTGTGCACTTCTGTGCCTCTTATCTAAAGCTTTTTGCGTCACAGAAAATTATATAGGTTTAAGCTCAGCTGTGGTTCAACCACAGGACCGGCACAACCAGATAATAAAAATTAGTGTTTTAATTTAATAAACAATATTTTATAGCAATCACAATTAACCACCTAAAGCACCTATACACATTATACCGTATTTTACGACGTTATGTATGTAAATAATAATATATAAAAGTTATTACATAGAGGAAGAAGAAGTTATTTTCAGTGTATTCTCAGAGATACCTATTATTTAATTTTATTAGTGCCCATAACAGAGCAGAGAGCGACTTGCGGCGCTCCCTGTCTGAGCTGGCTGCATGGTCTTGCCTGTGCTCTTGCGTCAACTATGCCTACCTAATAGTTTAGCATAATTAATCGTTATAATTAAAAACAATACCTCGGATATAAGAATACTATACTAGGTACTTTTACGTTTTGACGTATAAAACATAAACTAATAGTTGGTTGTGTAAAAGTGGTTTGTCAGACTCAAGAGAAATCTGTATGGGAATCTAGAATTTCTTACATCTTTTAGCTTTTATTTGTTATCGAACTTAGTGGATTTACATAATATTTAGTACTTCATATTATAAAATATCGAATCATTCTTTATAGGTATCGGTTTGTTGTAAATACTATGAATAGATTTGATATCATTTCTAAACAGTATGCGTCAAGTTAGTTTACTATGTTCTCACAAATACCTACCTCCTTATTCCAAAACAAAGTCGATGTTTTGTTATAGAAACAAGTCCGGTGTAAAACAATTGCAGCCCCTAGTTTATCTCTGGGATAAATACTTTTTATGGATGGTATAGTGAGTGAGTCGAAAATATTAGAGGGCGGTGCGTGGCCACTTTCAGTATCCTTCGCTGCGCAATTTCTAGTGGCTTTAACAAAGTTAGTGCGATCCCACCCCACGCAGCAATAGCGTAATTCAAAATACTTTCACATAGTGCGTAATATGTGGTACGAATAAGAGAACAGCTCGCTATATCTCGTAATTTGTAAAAAATGTATGTCAATTTCAGCACTCTTGACACCAGTATGTTTACGTGCATCCTAAATGAAAGCAAAGAATCCATAGTGACACCCAAATATCTAACAGAATCCACATAGGCTATGGACAGACAGCAGCACTCAGACGATTGGGAACATTCATGGACTCGAAGAGGAGGAAGATCTTTGGGGCGGCCAAATGACGAAATTTAAAATAGGATGCAATTAGTTTTGGCGATATTAAGGTTCAGGCAATGTAAAGATAGCCAAGCATGAACCTTCGTGAGTCTCTCCTGTGCCACACAACTGAAATCAGATAAGCAGTCTGCAACGAAAGTCAATGCAGTATCATCGGCGAATGAGGTCACTGTACACTGGGGGATCCTAAGAAGATATTAATATACACAAAGAAAAGTGTTGGATCCAGCACGCTCCCCTGTGGAACTCCAAACCGCGTACTCAGTTCATCACTAGCAAATTCACCAACCCTCACGATCTGAGTGCGTCCAGTGAGATAAGATGCAAGAAGATCCAGTTGAACGCCCCTTACGCCCACCGAATACAGCTCTGACAGAAGTAAAGACGTGGGTATGGAGTCGAATGCTTTCTGTAGGTCACCCCAATGGAATCTCAAAACCCACCAAGTAAGCCCCAAAGTTATGCTAATGTAGCAACAAAGGGACAGTTCCCCAAAAAAGACTAAGCCGTTGTAATCGATTCCATCGAAAGAGTAACGCTCAACGAATATTTGCAAGCCCTCGCGATAGTCACTCCACCGACAACAATTCGGTTCATGTCTCGGATTTCATACGAGCGCATATGCTTCTTACTTGACTCTACGAAAACAGTTGATAAGTTAATCGAAGAGAAAAATTCCATTGAAATAAAGGAAAGGTTGCTACTCATTCGACCTTTAATAACGCGTAATAAGAGAACAGCGTTATCGAATGTTTGTCCCGTAATCCCTCATTACGTTCTGGAGTCCAGGTTAAAGGAACTAAACGTCCATCTTATGTCGTCGATATCATAATAATATGTAAAAGTGGGTGGATCAGACCCCAGGTTCTCACACATACTAAGCTTTCGAAGACAACTGTACGTCACCGCTGAAGATGAAATAATACTACTTGACTCCTTTCAAGTGACATACGGGAAACAAACTACTGGATTTATGTATCAAAAGAAGGTCTGAAATGTTATGCCTGCCATTGTGAAGGTCATTTGGCCAGAAACTGTCCCTCTAACTCTGAAAAAACAACGAACAATTAAAGGAAAACACCCAGACAGAAGATGCATGACCTTGGAAAAACCGATAGAAATACCAGAACCAGGGCACCAAAAGGCTACACACCCCTGCGACATCAAACTCATCTCAATCGGTAATCTTATGCAGCGAAGCAGACCAGGTGTCATCCACGGCTTAATGAGTTGATCTTTTTTGCGCAGTACCCTAGTAGTAGTGTATTTAGTTATAGTGGTAGAAAGAAGGTCAACAAGCAAGAGGGCAGCTCTGTTAGGATCATCACACAGAAGTATTTCGTGAAATTTCAACTCGGCCATGAATTTATCAAGAGCAGCATAATCAATCTTAGTTATGGATGTAACTGCATATTGTCGAGGAATTGCACAGTCGAGTGAGAGCAGCAGGGGATAGTGGTCGGTGACTGGAGACTCGACCAATAGAAGTTTAGCAGGATAGCATGAACGCAAAAAGATGTGATCCAGACAAGCAGTATCTCTCGTTGGTAATTTATGTGCAGGTAGGAGACCATGGAAAGCCACTTGACTTTGATAATCGATTGAGCGTTCATTACCAAGGGAACTAGATGCAAAATCAATATTTATGTCACCTGCCAAAACAAGACTTTTGCTTCCTGGCAACGAAGATAACAGTTGGTTTAAAGATATTAAAAAAGTGTCTGTATTATGAATCGATGGTGAACGATAAATACATACAATAGCCATATCACCGGGTAACCTCATCACCAGGCCCGACGCATTCAGGTCAAAACCTATTTCATCAACCGTGAACGACAGCTCATTCCTACCGTAAACAACCACACCATCGCTTTGGTTGATGTGAGTCGTAGTTTTAGCAGCGGTGTAGCCGGGCAAGCTCGGTAAAATGGAATTAGTACTACAATTTAGCCAACACTCCATCAAAACCACAAAATCTATTTTAGTGCTTATACGAAACAATAACGTCTGCAGTTCCACAAAATTTTTGTTTATCGATCGTATATTAAGAGACAAAATATTCAAACTTTCATTCCCTACATAATTTCGACATCGTTCAGGAGTAGCAGTGAACACTTGGGCAACAGAATGTGAGTCAAGTTTGTCGAATAAGTAAGTTAAACTGGTCATTTCAGTAGAAGGTGATGAAGGCTCGTAGCTAGTATTGATGAACAATACTCACCAAAGAGAATTATGAACTTAACGCAAGTAAAACATAATAACATATTTAAGTTAGATGTAAACAAACTAAGCAATCCGTAACAAACGAAATCGGCGTTAGGTAAATAAAATTGGCTAAGGAAAACATAGGTTATGAATTTTACATACAAAAAAGGGCTCATTAATTGAATTTGTAAGACGTGCAAACGCAAACGTTTAAATGCTATACTATACATAAATAAATAATTAAATACAACAGTGAACCCATGCTTGTACGTCTCTATCAGAGAGTTCGCAAGTAGAGGCAAATTAAGGAATAGATTATATAAATGTTCGATAGGTGAGTGAAAATACTTGATTGCATATTGAATGACTGGAGAAAATCCATGCAGTATAAATTCATAGAACAACAAAACAATATAGCACAGTAAAATTAAGCTAAACAATGAAATATAGTTACTAATTATTTGGTAGGGCCAGACAACGACTTGGACCCAGCTTGCTGAGTCATCATTATTTGCAGTTGATCCTCGTTTTTTACAATGATATACGAACTTTCGCAGTTTTTTTTGAGTAGAACTCGATTATTACTGGTCCAGCAGAAATCGAAATTGTATTGTTTGGAAAAGGACCGAGCACTGTAAAACAACTTCTTCACCGACGGCGTGAGCTGCTCCCCTATGTAGATGGGCACACTATCACCAGAGAGCCCAAGGTGGGCCGAGGTAAGCTTCGCCTCTCTGTTCTTCCTGCTAAATTCCCTAACTCTCTGCAGAAAACTGCTTTTCTGCAGCGTGTTATGCAATTCCACAGAAATTGATGACGTTTTTGATTCCTTTTTGTTAGGTATTCTAGTAACATCCCTGATATCTTTGTCTTGAATGGGAGAACCTAAGTGAGAAGATAGATATTGCACTATTGAAAACTGTTGCTGCTTTGTTTCACTATAATTCTTTGGAATATTTCGAATTTCTATAGAAGTCTTGACAGCACCGCCCTCACACGACGAAACTCTTTCTTCCAATCCCGATAACTGTCTGGCCACACTATCTCGCTCAGAGTCGAGTGACTTCAACTTGCTCTCTATAGCCGAGATTTGGTCCGTAACAGCGCTCAGTGCCTTCTCGATATCTGAGTTAGAGCTCTCGATCCGAAAAGTATTATTTTTGATGTCCGTAACATGTTGCTCCATTTTATCTAGTCGAGATGTTTGGGTTGCAATAAATTGTTGAATCATGTACCTGATTTCCAACGTAAACTCATTCAGATCCTGTGTCACTGTTTCTTCGGAACATCTACGTCGCTTGGCCCTCTGGGATACGTTGTCGGTAAGAATAGGAGAAGCCTTATCATCATGATCAGTTGTTGAATATTAGATTCAGAGCGCGACATGTTACGTTGTTTATTCGATGATGAGGGAGGTGAGCGAGTCAGGTTAGGCATGCTTGCAGTCTCCACACACAGTATAAATCAGGTCTAAAATAAACTGGTGTAAAATAATCTTTATCGCACTATCTCTGCTCACCCCTTAGGCAAAGGAGATGGATAAATATTCGAAACCGTGCTCACCCGTCGATGAAACCAGCTCACCCACACCAAACACAATCGTTTATCATATATTGTACTTCTTCAGCTTAGATATTTTACAAAGCAGTACTACTAGATGGCGCTACTTGTGGTTTTCAAACTGCACTGGGTCAAAACAGGTATCATATAATGAAAGGATCGTGCGATAGGCAATGTTATTTAAGTTTTCACAAATAGATGGCACCACTATACACAAGTCAAACTGTGTTCTATGTTGTGAAGGCAAGCAAAGCCGATTATCCTTTGCACATGAAGGTAACAAGAGTGCTGAATTGCTTAGCATAGTACACTGTGGCATCTGTGGGCCGATGCACTGTGGTAGTATATAAGATATTTACCGTGCCGAAAATAGGTTTTACAAATGGTTAGGTATACATTAACTATGCATGGTTTTATGTACATAAATAAACGTTCTTTCCAATGCTAAAGTTTTTTTTTATCATGTTTTTAGAATTAATGTGTTTAGAACACCTAAAGTACAAACTTTGATTCTACGTAAAATCGCATGAATAAAATTGTTGACTTCATAATACGTTTCCGATCCTATATACGTCTGAAACATATACATATTATATATTTTTGGAAAGTTCATTTCTTAGTCTTTTAAAGAATAAAGAAATAAAAGAACAAATAATGATGAAAAAATAAATAAAGTCAATAAAGAATGAGAGCTAATTTCATTTACTTCGATTTTTCAACAGAAATATCATTGTTAGCTCCAGCTGCCTCCTTTGATTTTTTTACAGTTTTGGATGCTTAATCTACTAAATTATAATAATTCAAAATAAATTTTTGCGCGAAATTATCGCAAAATGGATTTATTAGGTAAAACACGCAAAGAGGGATTTTTCGTTAAATCTCGATTTTCTGGTAAATGGCTATTTTTTAGTATTTTACATACTAATATAAAATGAAGCTTTTATCAATGAATATTAATTGACTATAGTTTCTGATGACAAAACAATTACTTAATCTTTGTTGTTACTTAGTATTTAAGTGCAATGTTTGTGGTTTATGATGAAGCAAGATAGACACTGGATATCACTAGTGGTTTCTGATTTGTGTTAACAAATGATAACAAATAATTTTAAAAATAATGGCTTAGTCAGTAGTCTGGTCTGGTCAGTGTTTAACTTTTAGTGAGCGTCGACGCTTGTTGTTGTACAAAATGGCAAAGTGAAGCGAATACATAACTTATAAAGGAGATTGACCATTTTTGTATGAACGTTGGACCAAGTGCTGCCCAACATTGAATGATGGTACATAATGTTCCATAGACTAATATCAGACTGTAACCCAAAGCGCTTTAGAATCTATCCGAGGAGTACTGAGAAAAAAATTATTTTTCATAGGATTTACATTGACGAAAAATCATAACCAACAGCTGTTTTTTTTAAATAAAACACGGTATATTGTGAACAATGGATTATTTATTACTATTAAAACACTTGTTAAGTATAGTGCTTTAATAAATCAATCATTTATTCGTTACATGATCATGATGTAAACATTAATGATACCTAATCAATCATCCTCATCGTCATCTATGATTATTGAATCTAAAAATAAAGCAGGCCGCCTCAAAACGTCTTCGTGCCTAGCCCACCCCAAAAACCTAACTAGGCAAACAACGTGAGCACAACTGCCGATCGTTCGCCGCCCAGTAAAACACGAACAGCAATAATGATTAATTGAACGGAGCCCATGATTGTTCTCGTCAATTAAAATATAACAATGATACACTTTTGAAGACGTATGTCTGCTTTTTATATGCGCTCGAATTAGTTGCACATTGCTGTTCGGCATCGAAAAATCGGAAAGGTCGTTAAGACGACCGCTATAGTTTTGGATTATAAATGTTTCCGTGTTGCGTATATGCTCGCTGTAGTAGCTGGGTGCAAGTTTAATTTGGTAAGTTCCAACTGCAAAGAGAGTCAATTCCTCTGCTGTCAACATGGGAAATGAAGCAACATTATCGCTAACCACTGTAATATTTTCGAAGTTGACTCTGTTTCGGTTTAGTCTTCTTTCATCAACGTACTCAGCTAAATGATTTTGAAGTGCGAGGCGTGCAAGTCGACGGTTGGAGGCGAGGAGGTGCTGGTGTGCGTGGTTTGCAGCGCACCTTTCCACCACGGCTGCGTCGGGATGTCGGCGGCGCGGTACGCGGCCTCGCTCGAGGTCCTGCGCCGCACCTGGCGGTGCCCGCGCTGTGACAATGTCACCGTGGGCCGGCGCCGCGCCGATGACACCCCGGTGCGCCGGCAGCACGACCCTATCGACATGTCCTGCGAGGACCTAGACTGCTCGGCGCTCGGGCAGACGGCTCCTGGCGTGCCCCTCACTGTGTCGCCCCCAGCGGCCGCGCCCGTCACGCTGGCGGCCATCGCCGCCTTGCTGGATGCTCGGCTGGCGGCGAGCGCCGAGCGCTTCGACGCGCGGCTGGAGGCCAGCCGGGTGCAGCTCGCCGCCGAGCTTGAGAGCAGGCTGGTGCAGGCGGTGGCGCAGCGAGTCAAGGCCGAGGTTGCCTCTGCGCTCGCGGCCCTCGCGGACGAGCAGCACGCCATGAAGGCCGAGATCGCCCAGTTTGGCGCCAGGGTCTCCGCTCTCGGCGATGAGAACCGCCGTTTGCGGGATGAGCTGGCTGCGTTGCGGGCGCGACCGGCCGAGTTGTCGGCCCCGGTCGAGCTCGTTGAGTCCGTCCGGCGGCTGCAGGACCAGCTCAATGACGCGGAGCAGGCCGGGCTCGTCTGCGACGTGGACGTGGCGGGTGTCCCCGAACACAAGGGTGAGAATTTGGAGCACACGGTGATCACAATCGCGCAAAAGGTAGGTGTGGCACTCGAGGCGCGGGACATAGCGGAGGTGACGCGTGTGGGGTCTGCGCGCTCGCAGATTACTGAGCGTGGGACCGGGAATGCCGACGCGGCTGCGCCTGCGCGCCCCTCCGCCTCCCCTCTCGGGCCGCGACCTATCATCGTAAAGTTTGTGCGACGCGACATTCGCGACAAGTTGTTGTCGGCTGTGCGGGTTCGCCGCGGCGTCGACACCACCGGCATAGTAGATGCCAGTAAGCCCAGTCGCATCTACGTCAACGAGCGGCTCACGAAGGCGAACCGGGTGCTGTTCGCGAGGGCCAGGGAGCGCCTGCTGCGCACCTTTCGCTGGCAGTCGGTGTGGGTGCGCCAGGGCCGCGTGTACGCGCGCCGCGACCCCGCCAGCCGGCCGCTGCTGCTGCGGAGCCTGCAGGCGCTGGAGGAGCTCAGCGACACCCGCGCGGCACCCGCCCAGTGACGGAGCTGCATTAGTGTATTGTGAATGTGGAATGTTTGTTTTCGTATTGTTAATTAGTTTATTTCATGATTATTATGTTATGGTTATGTGTTATTCTTCTTTTGTTTTAAGTGTTATATGTAAGATATATGTACTTTGGTTAGGTTCGGTTATGACTTGTGCATGTTATAGCGTGGTTTGGAAGCACAGCTATTTCTTCATTTGTTTATGTATGTTTATAATTTATATTTTACGCTATAACAATTACATATCTAATATTGTCTATACATTACTATGTGTATTTCATTTGTATTTTCACTTTCATTCATATGTGTTTAAAAAACTATACTTAGTTTATTATGGATTTATAGTGCATTATCTATCTTTATTTTTGCATTATTACTTATGCTATTTATATATAATGTCATGTAGGGAACTTTCACGTATAATCTTTTTGTGTCCGGCGCTCGTATTGTTTTGCCGTGGCTTGGTAGCGCGGTGGTGCGCTTCACTTCAATATCATACTCATTTCCTATTGAATTTTAAAACATATACTAATGACTAAACGAAAGTTTTTGAAAATTGGACTGTTCAATGCTGGGTCGCTGAACACTAAACACGAGGAGCTCGAGGCCGCGGTGGCGGACCTAGACCCGTGCCTGCTGGCGGTGAACGAGACCTGGCTCCGAGGCCGCGGCAGCGCCGGGGCACCGCGGCTCCCGGGCTACCGCCTCTCGCACATCCCGCGGCCGCCCGGCACCAGGGCGCGCGGCGGCGGGGTGGGCTTCTACACCAAGACATGCTTGAGGGCTACAGTGCTGCGTCATCCGTCGTCCCATCCCACCGTAGAGCAGATGTGGATGAGGGTCTGCATCGGCACCGTGAGGGTGCTGGTGGGCACCGCCTATCGGCCTAACTGGATTGACGCAGCCACATTCTTTGACGCTTTGACAGAAACTATGACCACATTTAACTCTTACGAACATATAATTCTGTTAGGTGACTTTAATATTAATATTTTGGACTCGCAATGTGCTTTGACCAAGCAGCTTATGACATTTTTAACTACGATGGGACTTGGGAACACGATCAGTCAGCCAACTCATTACACAAATCACAGTGCGACTCTTATTGACTTGATCTGTTGCCAGTCCTCGACTCGAATTATTGACTCTGATGTGACTCACATACCGGAATTAGGTGGCCACGCTATTGTCACTACGACAATAAAAATAATTAAGCCTAAACGAAATAAGAAATCAATTCTATGTCGTCCCTACAAACGCATTGACATAAATAATTTTAACGCTGACTTGAGACGAATTGACTGGACCGTGATACACCGACATAATACAGTTAATGACATGATAGTGCATTTTAATGCTTTGGCGACTATGCTGTTCGACCAACACGCACCTCTTACACTCTATACACTAAACTCACAACACACACCGTGGCTTACAAGCAATCTCAGGTATTTGATGCAATTGAGGAACAGAGCACACAATAAATACAAACACACTAAACTTGACCTTCATTTGCAAGAATACAGGGATCTGAGGAAGTTTGTACACACTTGTATGCACACAGAAAAGAAGGCTTATTTTGAGTATCACATAAACAACCACTTAAAGACTCCCAAGCTTCTTTGGAAAACTCTAAAGAGTTCTGTTGCGGACTTTAAGCCCAAACAAGACCTTCCACCACACTTCGACAATCCAAACACCATAGCACAACACATCCTGGACACTCCTGGTCCGACCTCGCCTCCGCCTGCACTGCTCAACTCATTTCATACGAGCCGCTATGGCTCGGCAACCTTTGAACTGCATCCGGTGAGTGAGGCATTCGTGGCTAGGGTGATCGGGTCTATTAAGAACAACGCTGTTGGGTCTGATGGGGTCTCAAGGGACATGGTGCATCTGATGTTGCCGGAGATACTCGATACCGTAACACTACTAGTCAACACTTCTATCAAGTCGGGTACTTACCCGGATGCATGGAAAACGGCGTCCATAAAGCCTATACCCAAAATTGACGACCCGGTTGATGTGTCCGACCTGAGACCCATCAGTATATTGCCCTATCTATCGAAGATCCTTGAGAGGGTGGTACATGGACAAGTGACGGAATACATACACAAACACAATATCTTACCATTGTATCAATCTGGTTTTCGGGGACAGCATAGCACCACCACTGCATTGATGGACGTATTTGACAATATTTTGACCAACGAAGACAATCATAACGCAACAATACTTGTGCTACTGGACTACTCTCGTGCTTTTGACTGTTTGAACACTGACCTGCTTCTGGCAAAAATGACTTATTATGGATTTAGTGACTTAACAGTTAATTGGTTTAACACATACTTAAACGAACGAAAATAAGTAGTTTCATTGACAAGGCCAGATGGTACCAGAATACACTCGACAGTCCACACGACTAGTAGAGGAGTCCCACAGGGCTCTATCCTAGGTCCATTATTATTTATTTTATATACCTCAGACATTGCACTACACATAACTAACTGTAATTATCATATCTATGCCGATGACATTCAACTCTACACACATATTGACATTAATAACTTTGACTCTGCTATAGAAGCACTTAATGACGACTTGAAACGAGTATATGACTGGTCGGTTGACAACTGCCTCGTTCTCAACCCTTCAAAGACTAAGTACATGGTGCTGGGCAGCCAGCGAATGGTGTCCGGAGTTGTTTCGCGACGACCAGGTATTGTAATTGACGATGTTGTCATTGACAGGGTTGAGGAGGCTCGAAGCCTGGGCGTCGTGGTGGATAGTGGGATGCGTTTTGAGAGACACGTCTCGCAGCTGGTGTCTGCATGTTTCTATCGCTTAAGGGTTTTATACCAAAGCCGCGCGTTTTTAAGTGTGGACATGAGAATAAAGTTATGTGAAGCGTTGGTTTTGTCTAAACTAAATTATGCTTTGGCAGCGTTCGGTCCGTGCCTCTATAAGAAATCTCGTAGGCTTTTACAACGCGTACAAAATGCGTGCGCTCGGTATTGCTTTCCCATTCCGCCCCGAACCCATGTTTCACCGTACCTCAATAATACTAACATACTAAATATTGAATCACGACAAAAACTACTACTTAGTTGCTTACTTTTTGACATTATTCATAACAAACAACCGAAATATTTATTTAATAAACTGACGTGGCGATCCCAGCAACAGAAATCTACCCGTGCTTGTGTACCACCGCTTGTTCTGCCTCGCCATCGCACCACCGCTTTTAGAGGAGCTTTTAAGTACGCCGCCTCCAAATGTTGGAACAATATTCCTCCACCAATTAGGAAACTGACGTCTAGACCAACTTTCAAACGTTCCGTCCGGGATCATTTGCTCTGCCAGCAAAGGGAGGCGGCTGCTCCTTCTGTTGCCCGTCGTACTAGCCACTGATTTCGTGTTGCCACTTGATTTTATTATAATACATTGTATATATTAATTATAAATTATCTATATAAATATATTTATAATATTTTTAACTAACCATATTATAGAATGTATATCGGTTTTCATATCTTAGTTAAATTTCATATGTATTTATATATTTATTTTGAATATTTAATTTATACACTATTTCATTATTCTTCATAATATAAACGTTGCCCTCCAATGGTTCTGACATAAGACCAGCGTTGCGTTTGCTATCAAACGCAACATACCCAGCTGAGTTGGAACCCTTTTGCTGCGACAATAACATGCACAAGTTTTATCCCCTAGTTTGTAAGTTTTAATTGTAAAAGTTTTGTATTGTGTATGTTTTTGTGGCTGTAAATAAACGCTTTTATTATTATTATTATTATTATTATTTGCAACGTTCAATCGCTCTCTGGCTATATTAATAAATTCACGTGCATTGGCATGATCTATAATATCTACATGGAAGGCATTAGTTATCGCTGCAGCGATCCGAAGGTCTGTGTAAAAATGGCTCATAGCCAGATTACAGAACTCATGACGAAAAATCTTGAAATCCCGTTTTAGCCGTCCATTCACCACTTCTACAGGTCGAGACCTGACTAGAGAAAGAATAAATAAGATAATAATATTAAACAACAACGTAAATATTATAAAAAAATGAAATATCAAAGTTAAAGTGCTACGAAAACCATAAGGTATATTATCGGGTAGGTCACAACCTCGTGGATTTTTTTTTATTATTATTTTTCTTAAATACACTTCTTTTTTTTTTAAATTCTTTATTAAGCCATTCACCACTAAGGTTATGTCGGCTGAAGTACAAACACTGATGCCACGACGTTTGAACTTCTTGTTATTCCATCGCCATGGTTACGCCAACGCCGTCAGCCGCTACAACCGAAGAAAAACGAAATCTAAGCTCCAATTCTTCTCTTCCTTGTTCTTCGGTTCGTTCCAGTTGAGGATCCAAATCTTATCCCAAAGCGAACATATTTAGCCAGTTTGGCATCACAATTGACTAAATATTCAGCCGAAAATAATTATTTGTATTTTCAACTTTCACTCAGCTGCTGACTTTGTTGACGCACCATAGACGACTGTTAAATACCCTTTTATGTAAGGTAAAATAAAAAACTATTCCCACGCCTGGGCAGCATTTGGTCCAAAATGGTCAATCTCCTTTGTGCAGGAGTATATAAAACATGAATTCCTTTACAACATTTAATCCTCATTTTGCTATCTTTAAATAACCTGCACTCTCACTAATCAAAGTGTAAACCAGCCTGTGGAGCAGAAAGCGACTGGCGTCTGCCGCCGCGCCTTTTTACCACGGTGCCGAATATTTTCATTCTCTTGCGTCAACTATGTGCACTTCTGTGCCACTTATCTAAAGCTATTTTACATCACAGCAAATTACATAGGTATAAACTCAACTTTGAACTACAGGACTACCAGACAACAAAATTAAGTGTTTTAATTTAATAAAAAATATTTTATAGCAATGTCAATTAGGCACCTACGCACATTATATCATATTTTACGATGTTATATATGTTAATAATTATATATAAAAGTTACTATTTAGAAGAACAAGTTATTTTGACAATATTTTCAGAGATAAAAATAAAGGAAGCTTATGCGGTTTTGCACTCATTGAGTTTGCATAAAATTAAGTGCAATACCCGTTTGAAGCAACCTAACAATTAATTTGAACAAATTATAAGAATAACAAGTCTTTGTAGAAAAAGCTTTCAATATGAGTGAATTCGTTTGCAATCGACGTGATTTGTGTGCTTTGATTATAAGTGGAGTAAATCCACTAGCAATTGAGGGGTATTTGGCGAACAACTATCATTTGACCCCCGATAATGTAAAGACTGTTATAAAAAGTTTCCAGAAGCAATTGTTATCCAAATGTAATGACAGGTGGAATAAGGCCCAAAAAAAAAGATCGTTTTGAGCAGGAGAATTTGGAATGGTTAAATGGTGAATTCAAAGTTTCCTTAACCCTCGAGGCCTGCACTGATGACTCTTCCAGTGCCCGTGGTCGGCCATCTAAGAGTTATGAAGAATGTTCTGAAAGAACAAAGAAGCGCAAAAATATGGAGCTCATCCAAGAACATGGCATAGGATTTGTGAACAACGCTTATGTTCAAGGGCTGAGATCGTCAGGTGAGAATGAAGAAGCTTCAATAGTGAGCATCGTGCATAACATTGAGAAAGACGAAAAACGCAATGTTTTGCAAAACATACTGCACAAGTCAGAGCACTTAACATTCTATAAAGACGAAGCTCTTGCGTCATACATAGATATAGATTTGTCAAAAGCTCAATACAGTTATTTAACAATAGCTCTAATGTTCATATCGGAATAACTAAAATCACCGTCCAATTGATTCCATTGATTTATAATCCATAACTCTTGCAAAAGTGTTCAAAGTGTGGGAAAAACTTTCAATTATATAGTGTTATTGCTGGTGTTTACTGTTGCGTGTATGGATGCAGTGCTTAAGGCAATTAATTCACTGTTAGAGTACCCGCCACATACGGTGGCAGTAGCCAAACTTGGAACTAAATTTGACGTTTCCGCCATTGCGTGTTATTTTGTATGAAAAGTAAATTTAGTATTACCAGCGTTGTGTTTTTTGCCCACTCTTTGTAATTTTTATGTTTGTTAAGGGTGATTATAATAAATTGATTTCCGGAGTTTCTTGTTAGTTCTTCTCCAAGCTAGGGTCTCCGCTGATCTAACCTCGGTAAAAAATATGTAAAGACAATGCTCAGTGCCATGTTTGAAATAATAGTTTTAAGAGATTCGCGATTTATACTCATGATATAAGATATAAGGGTGTGTATAAGATTGATTGCAGCTGTGGGAAATCCTATGTCGAACAGACTAAACGGTCTATTGCGGACAGAGTGAAGGAACACATAATATATGTAATATATAATAAGAAGGATAAGTCCCGTTAATTATTAATCATGTTTGAAATAGTATAATAAACATATTTTGACTTTGATATATTAATTTGTTTTATTTGAGTTTATAGCTCTGCAACCAAAGATCGTTACAAATGAAACCTATAATGTTTCGAGCCGTATGGCACAGTGAGTGCTAGTTTTGGCGTGTTTACTGGTAACACTGAATTACGCGACTGTGGCGACGCCTCCAACTGCCACCGTATGTGGCGCGATCTCTAATCATGTTTTTATTCTCCAATTTGGTGAGTAAAATTAAAACTACCCACATAAATTTGGAAAAAGTTGAAACTTACTGGTTGCGAAGGTAGAGTTTTGGAAATTGTAGAGACGCAGGTAGAGATCGTAGTAGAGATTGTGTTGCCATATTAAAAGTAAAAGTAGAGTCGTAATTGGAGGAACAGGGGAACGGAACTAAACTTCACACGGGCGTCAATACGTCATATGGGACTAACAGTGATAGGTTTGCTGCGTTGAAAAAATCTAAATCGCCGTCTAGAGGTTCAGATCTGATTGTTATTGTGCACCGACTGAAAGACCAAGTGTTTGTGTTTACCTGTGTTTCCTTTTCCTACCAAACAAGTGCCTAATTGTACTTTTCCGGGCCTTTTTCGGCAACTCAAGTGACCATCTCTGATAAACTACCCTAACGACTAACTAACTATCGTGTGAGTGACCCAACTCTTGGTGCCATGTTCGACGACAGCAAGTGTCCAAAATGCTTGGATATCGTGGGTTCCGGCGCTATGTGCAGCGGTTGCAAGGGAAATCTGCATTTCCATTGCGCGGGCCTGAAGGAGAGGACTTGGGTCGGAATGTCTGCAGAAAAAAAGGACTCATGGCGCTGCCCCACCTGCAGGGCGCCTGGCCCACGCTCGCCGCTGATCCAGGATCCCCAACTTGGCCTGGTTATGGGGGAACTGCGGGATTTCCGTGCCGACATAAGCTCAAAACTTGAACTTATTTCCAATAAGATGGAAGACCTCAACAATAAGATAAAGACCAACGAAAACCGCATCGACGCCCTTGAGACCACCTTACAGACCCTAATTCATAAAGACAACGACAGGGAGCAGTATGCTCGGATGAATAATCTAGAAATAAGCGGGATTCCTGTTTCTAAGGGCGAAAACCTACAGCAGATTTTCGGAGCCATTTGCACGAAGGTAGGATTTTCATTGAGAGACACTGACGTGGACACCATTCATCGAGTGCGTCGGTTCGTAGCAGGTGCCGATGAAGGAGCAGGCGCCGCGGCCGTTACTGTGCGTCCGCCTTCTATCGTGGTGCGTCTCTGCCAGCGGCGGCGAAAAGACGAATTGATGTCAGCGGTGCGCGCACGGCGAGGCCTTACTACGAACGATGTGGGCCTGTCTAGTGCTGCCCGGCCTCTTTTCGTCAACGAGCACCTTACCCGTTCCAACAAGGGCTTGCTCTTCCAGGCACGACGGCTCAAGGAGGACCGTAGCTATGAGTTCCTTTGGGTGCGGGACTGCAAGATATTCGCGCGGAAAAATTCGCAGTCTAAAATTATTAAAATAGGTTGTCATGAAGATCTCAGTAAAATGAAATGACTATGTATACGTGTAGTTATATTATTCAGTAAATATTTTTTATTTGCTTTCTTGTATGTCCTGTATATCGTATTTTCGGGTGCTTAAGTCTATATAATTGTAAAATTGTGTTGGTCTAAAATGTATTGTATCAATCTCTTGTTTAAATTTGTTGTTATGCTTGTGTACTGTCTGGCCATGGTTGAATCTAATTATTTTCTTGCTTTCCTTTTTCGTTACTACAATGCTGGGTGATAATAACTTGCACATTTTTTATGAGAACGTGAATGGTCTACGCAGTAAATGTTATGAGTTTTTCCAAAACACATTAGCTAGTAATTATGATATAATTATCCTTACCGAAACTAAACTATGCAGTGGATTCAATAGTGCTGAATATTTTGACTCTCGTTATAATGTGTATCGACTGGATCGAGAGAAGGTGCGTAACGTGAGCACGGCCGGCGGGGGGGGTGCTGATAGCCGTTCGCCGTTCGCTGCGGGTGAGTTGTCGCACCGACTGGGTGCCGTCGTGCCAGCCACACCGGTCTTGAAACGCTCTGGGTCAGCATCGAGCTAGCGCAGTGTGCCTATGCCACCTGCACACCCCACGCGCGCGCCGCTACGTCACGTCTTCACATAGCCAGTGCATACTTCCCGCATAACCACAACCATGCTCTTAACTTACAGACTTTTTACGACCACACCTCTCAAATAATTCTCAATAATCAAGGCGATACTTTTTTGATTGTTGGTGATTTCAATATTACCAAGGCAGAATATAATAATTTTAAACTTTTACCACAAGACAATGCTATTGCTTTATTGTCTAGTCTAGGGGATTTCTTATCATTGAATTCTTTAAATCAGTACAACACTCATCGAAATATCAATAATAGGATTTTAGACCTCGTTTTATGTAATTCTGATTGTTGTTCAGTCACTCACTGCTTACAACCCCTAGTTAAAGAAGATGTTCACCATAAATCTTTAGATATAATTATGAATCTCAACTACGCTCCCACTTTAAGAGATAATCCAACAAAAGTAAGCTTTTTTAGACAGGGCAACTATGAAGCAATAAATCGCCATCTGAAACTTACCGACTGGTCATATCTTATAAATTCAATACTATTGATTATTTCTATTCGGTGTTGTATGAGGTAATAAATTTATATGTTCCACAAAAGATTTTGTTTAACAGAGATAAATATCCCCCCTGGTATTCGAAGCCCCTTATTAAAGTTGATAAGGAGAAATGTAAGGTGCACAGGCGATGGAAAACTTATGGAAACCAAAAGGATTGGGATGAATTTAGTCTGCTGAGGCGTAGGTTCAAAAAGTTAGAAAAAAATTGCCATAATTCTTTTATCTCTAAGACGGAAAACTTTATTCTTAAGAATCCTAAGCATTTCTGGTCATATGTTAGTTCCAAATCTGATCTTAACTCGGTCCCTGATAATATGTCATATATGGGTCACACAGTATCTGGTGGGGAGTCTATAGCAGATTGTTTCAATCATTATTTTCACTCAGTTTTTGAGCAATCTTCATTAAACGATACTTTGGTCTACGAAGACTCTGCTGTAGACTCTGTTATTAACATGCACACTATTGACATTACGGAAAAGTTGATTAATAGTTATTTGCAAAAGCTTGATATTAATAAGGGACCTGGGTTAGATAAAATTAGTTCATATTTCATTAGGCGGTGTGCAGATACATTAAGTTTACCCTTATCAATTATTTTTAGGAAATCTATTGGAGAAGGATGTTTTCCTGATTTGTGGAAAATTGCACTAGTCACACCAATCTTTAAGAAAGGCGACAAACACATGGTGACGCAATATAGACCTATCTCTAAATTAAACATATTTGGCAAGGTTTTTGAAAAGATAGTTACCAACCAATTATCAGCTGCTTTATCTTCTGTTATGTCTCCTTTCCAGCATGGGTTTTTAAGGGGTCGCAGTGTGGATACTAATCTTCTTTCTTTTACTGATTATTTATTATGTGCTCTTGAGAAGGGATACCAAGTTGATGCTATTTATACAGATTTCTCAAAAGCCTTCGATAAAATCTGTCAAAAGACATTAATCCACAAACTTTCTCAATTAGGGATACATGGAGATCTCTTACGTTGGGTAGAATCCTATGTAAGTCGTCGTTCTCAGGCTGTTGCTCTTAAAGGCTATGTTTCCAAGTTCTTACCCATAAGCAGTGGAGTGCCTCAGGGGTCTCATTTAGGCCCTCTGCTTTTTGTTTTGTATATTAACGACACCTCTAAATGTTTCCTTAACTCATCTCATTTGTGTTTCGCCGATGATACCAAAATTTACCGTCTCATAACTTCTCCTCAGGACTGTCTTTCTCTACAAAACGACTTGGAGTCATTCGCTAATTATTGTTCTTCCAATTCTCTTTTCTTGAATTTGGACAAGTGTCACATTATATCTTTTTCTCGGAAAAAAGTCGATATAAGTTTTCCTTATCAACTCAAGGGTATTGTGTTGAAACGCGTAGATCATGTGAGAGATTTAGGTGTAATAATTGACAATAAACTTCAATTTAATATGCACATTGATCATATAGTCTCTAAGGCATATAAAATGTTAGGCTTTATGTTAAGAATCTGCCTTAAATTCAAAAAAGCCCTGACCTACAAGGTCTTGTACTACTCATTAGTTCGTAGTCACCTGGAATTTGGCAGCACTATTTGGAATCCCTTCTACAATATTCATGTAGATCGTATCGAACGAATCCAAAAATACTTTATAAAATGTCTTGAATATAGAACTGGAGAATATAATGGTGATTATAACAATTCTGCTGCTAAATACCAAGTTACTCCTCTTATAAAGCGCAGAGCCATAGCTGATGTCATATTGCTGCATAAGATCCTTCATAACCACATAAACTGCATTAATTTTATGGATAAATTATTTCTTTTGGTGCCTAGACCTAATTCACGTTCACACCACAATCTTAAGTTCTTTGTCAACCGTGGCCGAACTAATTATACAAAAAACAGGTTTTTTATTAGATCTCCAGACACATATAATCACTACTTCAACCATTTAGATATATTTCATCTTTCTCTCAACCAATTCAAAGCAGATTGTCTGAAAGTATGTATTAGTTCAAAATTGTAAATTTTCCTAATAATGTTTGCTCACCTACACTAATTACATTTAATTTGTATGTATAATTCTTATGTTTTTGCTGTCACCAGTTTTGCTGTATGTATCTATATTTATGTAAAATAATGGTAACTTTAGGTCAAGTCTTATTTATTTCTATGTCTTATATTTTAAGTAAATGACTGTTGGTTACCTAAATAAAATAAAATAAATAAAGCTCTCATTCAGAAGAACTATAGAGCTATTTTACCGTATTATAGTCAGATAAATGAAGCTAAAAAGGAATGTTATCCACCTAATATCACTGTTACTCTGTTACTGTTACTCAAGTGTGTTTCAGGATTTTTTCTCTAATATTCCTGTCTCAATAACTAAGCCACTAAATGCTTGTTCAGAGAGTTATACATATATATTAGAAAAGAATGTGCCAAAATGTGACAGTGTTTTTAGTTTCAGAGAAATCAGTACTATAGATGTCATCAAATGTTTTAAATCACTCCAGAAAAAGAAAACATCTGATCTGTGGGGCCATTCAGTAAAGGTTTATTCAACCATTGTAGATTTAGTTGCACCTGAGTTGAACATTATATTTAATCAATGTGTTAAATGCAGAGAGTTTCCTGATCAGATGAAATACGGTAAAATCATTCCATTATTTAAATCTGGTAGTACCACTGACCCTGCTAACTATCGTCCTATCTCAATACTACCAGCTTTTAGCAAAATATTTGAGAAACTTATTCTAAATCAATTGCCAGTACATTTTAACCGTTATAATATTATTAATAAGCAACAGTTTGGTTTTACAAAGAGTCGATCAACAACAGATGCTGGGGTTGATCTTATGAAATATATATTTGAGTCTTGGGAGGAAGCAAAGGATACTCTGGGTGTCTTTTGCGATCTTTCTAAGGCGTTCGATTGCGTGGACCACAAAACTCTGATCATGAAGCTTAAGCATTACGGTATATGTGATAGGGCACTGGATCTAATTGCATGTTACCTGGGAGGAAGGATCCAGAGTGTTGAATTCGGCGGAGCTAGATCGAGCTCGGCTGCTATGGGTGTTCCGCAGGGTTCCATTCTTGGGCCCTTCCTTTTCTTGGTTTATATAAATGACTTACCTTATTTAAGTCAGGGCCGTTGCCACATGGTGTTGTTTGCGGATGACACTTCTATATTGTTTAAAGTTAACAGAGGAAAAGACGAAACAGAGAGGATATGTGGGATGATTTCAGAGGTGGAACAATGGTTTAGAATAAACAATCTTGCTTTTAATTGTAATAAGACAAAATGTGTACGGTTTACTTTGCCAAATGTTAGGAGCTCAACTACTAGCATCGTAATTAATAATGTGGCTTTAGATATTGCGGGGTCCACTACCTTCTTGGGGGTCGCAATGGACTCAAAATTACAGTTTAGTGAGCACATCGGTGGTCTGGCGAAAAGGCTAAGTTCTGCAGCCTATGCGGTTAGGAAAATAAGACACTTGACTGACGTGAATACCGCGAGACTTGTTTATTTTAGTTATTTCCATAGCGTCATGTCATACGGGCTTCTTTTGTGGGGCAATTCTGCTGATATTAATTCAGTATTTGTGCTGCAGAAGAGAGCCATTCGCTCGATCTACCGTATGGGCCCTCGTGAATCTTTAAGAGATGTGTTTAAGACAATAAATATACTCACTGTGGCTTCTCAACATATATATGATAACTTAGTCTATGTTAAAAAAAATAATTATGATTACAGGCTTGTAAGAGACATGCATAATTGTAACACACGCAATAAAAATAAATTGTATTATGTGGCTCGAGACTAAACAGAATAAACAATTCGTTTATGGGCCTGGGCATCAAAATGTATAACAAACTTCCAGAGGCTATAAAGTCCTTACTTCTAGAAAAATTCTAAGTTTGCACTAAAGCGACTTTGATCGGGAAGGGCTACTACAAAGTGAAAGATTATCTAAATGATGTTATGTGACGTTTCATCTTGGTGTGATTGCAGCCTCACGATGCATGCTCTTATTGGGACACCTTTAATATGTTGCTCATAATATTCGTTGGTTGCTAGTTAGGCTGCAGTCTCATTCTGATGGATTATTTAATTAAGTTGTATTGTATTGAAATATGTCTGCAGAGTTTCGTCGCATTTCTTCTCTGCAGGATTTTGCTTTACGAAATGCCATTAGTTTAATTAGATTTATTTAATATTTTTTTATTTAAATTGATTAACTGTAATGACAACTTTTCCGGTGGAAATGGTTTTTTTTTTTGACCTTCAATAAGTGATTTTATAATCCTCATATTGAATAAAAAGCATTTCATTTGATTTCATTTCACTAATATCGGTGCTAACGTAAAGTTGCAAGATCTTCTGGATCATACAGTAAGACGAATTGTGAAAATAAATTCAGTGACAACAGATTCGAAGCACCTTCAGCTTTATTGTAAACGGGGATGTGATGGTTCATCAGGACAAAGTGAATACAAGCAAATTTCATGGGAGGAAAACGAGCAAGTATCAGACGCCAATCTATTTATTGTATCACTCGTACCTTTGAGACTTATAGACAAAAATGATGATGTTGTAGTATTGCGAATCTCAACCTGTTCCTCTGTAAGGTATTGCAGGCCAATTTCAATTGAATTTTCCAAGGAAACTTCGCAAAAAACAGAATCTCGAACTGTAGTTCGAGAGATCGAAAACAACATTAACGAATTAGCTCCAACACTTATAGCTCACAATGAAGATGTCATACAAGTGGAACACAAATTATTCTTGGATTCGATGATTGATGGAAAAGTTGCAAAGGTACTGACTGAAACGCGGTCTAACGCTTTATGTACGGTTTGTAGTGCCACTCCTAAGCAAATGAATGACTTAGCCAAAGTTATCCGCACACACTACATCGAAGCAGACGTGTACACTTGAGAGGTGTAAATTTAATTAAGTTCGCCTGCTAAGTTATCAATATCAATTGCTTAAAATGGTTCAGTGTGGCAGGTGTGGTGATGAGGTTCAGGACTATGTCAAATGTTCGTCTTGTAACTTATGTTACGATTTCGCATGTTCCGGTGTCACCGAACAGGGATATCGAAGACTTGGTGCTGACCGTCAGGCGGCATGGAAGTGTCCTGCGTGTAAATCAGGCCCATCGAAGATGACCAAGCCGACCGTATCTGTTAAATCAGCTTTCCCTCTATATATCTTCGATACAGGGGGTATCTGTGCAAGGACCATCGTCGGAGACTTGTTGCCCCGCATGTTTCGCCAGCGCCCGCTTCCTTGGATCTAGTTATGAAGGAGCTCATGAACATAAAAATGACTTTGGCATCTCTGGTGAGCCTTACAGCCGATATACCGGCTATAAAAAGTGAAATCGTTGAAGCTAAGTCCGTCATAAGTGAGTTTACTGGTAGGCTCAAAGTTCTGGAAGACCGCATTCGAGTTGTCGAGGATGTCCAGGTAGTCACGAAAGACCTAGAGACCCGTATTTCCAAACTCGAGGAAGACCTTAATGAAAAGAACCAGTGGGCGCGATTGAATAACGTGGAGATCAAGGGAGTCCCCATGAAGGATCGAGAAAATCTTCATGACATTGTGTCACTGATTGGCTCGAAGATAATGTATCCTGTCGCTAAGTCCAGTATCAACTTTGTCGCTCGGGTGCCATCACGGGACCATAGGTCTAAGCCGATTATAGTATCGTTTATTAACAGATATGCAAAGGAAGATTTTGTTGCCGCTGCTCGCCAGTTCAGGAAACTGTATCCTTCGGATATTGGCCTTGTTGGCGAGAGCCAAATTTATGTGAATGATCACTTGACGGTCCAAAATAAGATGCTTCTGACTAATGCGAAAAAACTAGCAAAGACATATAATTATGAATTTGTCTGGGTAAAAAACGCCAAAATATTTGCCCGCAAGGATACGCAGTCGAAGATTATCGCCATAAGAACCCCAAACGATCTGAAGAGGCTAGAACAAATTTATTTATTTATTTATTCAGATATCCAACAGCATATTTACATTAATTCTTAATACAATACATGAATGTTCTTAACTAAGCCAATAACAGGATATCATTGCAAAAACTATGTAACCAAGTAGAACCTAAGCAAAAGTGTGCAGTGTATTGTGTAATAAAAATATCGAGCCTGATCAAGATATAAATACGACAATAAAACAAATAAACTGTGTAAATAATAAATATACACAAAAATAAGAATGTAAATATATATGAGTATTATGATATATAAGTAAAATACATATAAAACTAATATATATTAATTTGCATGTGATAGGTAGAAAACTGAGTATTATACCTAGAAATAGATCGTGTAAACACGTTATGCTATATACTCTACAGTTAATAATTATAAAGATATCAAGTATATATTTATGTTAACTTTTATAACTTATTTATTTTAATTTATTTTTATATTTTTTATTATTAATAAGAAACGCTTAAGTACTTAACTCATTACTATTCGCGAAGTCTTTTTAGTATTTCTGTTTTAAATTTATTTTTAGAGTTAGCAAAGATGTCAATGTCACTGAAATTTTTGTTATATTGTTTTGTGACCCTTGCTATGAATTCATTACCTCCGTAATTAGTTCTAGTAGAAGGAACACATTGTGTAACAAATGCCGGGGTCGACGTTGTGGTACAAAGAGGGAAACTAGAGATGTAAGAGCTGGGCAATTAAAATTGGAGTTAACAATGTCATAGAGAAAAGCCATATCCAGCATTGTCCTTCTAGATTTCAATGTGTTGATGCGATGGTGACGACATGCTTCCACGTATGATGGGAAAGATATTTTAGACCTATAATTTAAATGCCTAATAAATTTTCTCTGAATTCGTTCAATTTTATCATTGTATGTAACGTAATGCGGATTCCAAATTATACTACCAAATTCTAGAATACTAAGAACAAACGCATAATATACTATTTTTACACAACTAATATCATCAAACTGTTTACATACCCGCATTACGAAACCTAGATTCTTGTAGGCTTTATCTGTGATGATGTCCACATGTTCATTGAGAGACATTCCTTCATCTAGGTATACACCTAAGTCACGCACTTCACTTACACGATTAAGCGGTATGTTATTTATTGAGTACCTATAGTTTATTCTGTTAATTTTTCGAGTAAACGTAATTTGTACGCACTTATCCACATTTACGTTAATTTTATTTGATGCATAGTAATTAGCTAATCTATCCAGATCAGACTGAATCTTTTTACAGTCATCAATGCTAGAGACTTTTAAGAATTTTTTTTTATCGTCCGCATAAAGCAAATGTCTCGCAAATAAAAAACATGAATCGATATCGTACAGATAAGCATTATAAAAAAGAGGTCCTAAATGTGAGCCTTGAGGCACACCGGATGGAACTTCAACATAATTAGATTTAAAACCCCCTTGTACAACAGCCTGCCTTCTGTTTGTGATGTAGGATTTAACCCAACGAAAAAGATATCCCTGAATACCGAGTGTATGTAATTTTATGAGAAGAATGTCGTGATCCACACGGTCGAAAGCTTTTTCGAAGTCCGTGTAGATCACGTCAACCTGAGCTCGCTCATCCATACTTCGCAGTACATAGTTAGAGAAAACGCTCAAATTAGTGTTAACAGATTTCTGACGCATAAACCCGTGCTGCCATTCACTGATGTTGGATGATATTGTATTGTATATCTTATCGTAAACTATTTTCTCAAATAACTTTGCAACAGTATTGAGTAAAGAAATAGGTCTATAATTTTGGATTAATGTCTTGATGCCCTTTTTATGAATGGGTACAATGAGTGCCGTTTTCCAATAATCAGGGAATGTGCCCGTATTAATAGATTTTGTAAAAATAAACGAGAGAGGTTCAGAAATGCTCTCGACACACTCTTTAAAAAATCTTGGAGGAATTCCGTCACTACCTGCTCCTTTGTTTGTGTCGAGTTTTCGTATGTATTTTTTTACGATGTCTTGAGATATAATCGCCGTATGGACGTAACCAGTATCGCTAATGGATGGAATACTATTCATATTTTATGTCGCGGAACTACGAGCCACAGGTGAAATAAATACACTTTCAAAAAATCTACTAAAAGCCTGACATATATCTTTACCATTAGTGAATGTTTCTATACCGTTAGACAATGCCTGTGGGTAACCAGAATGATTACGACTGCCACGCATAGTCTGAACAAAAGACCAAAGTAATTTCGGATTGCGTTTAATATTTTCCTGTGAGACTTTGATATAATTATTTTGGCATCGTTCTTGTAGGAGCTTTTGACGTACTCTCAGTAGGGAAAACTCGTCATAATCTCTGGGATTATTCGATTTTTTCCATTTTGTGTGTATCGCGGCTTTATTTTTAATTAGTTTAATTAATGGTAAGGAGTACCATACAGGGTACTGTTCACTACTGTTGGGACGAGTCATAGGTACATGTAATTTAATTAATTTGGCAATTTCCACGTAAAACTTTTCAACCGAATTGTTCACTGTGCCCTCAGATAATATAGAGTTCCACTGGATATTTAAAATTGCGCTGTTTATTTTCTCATAGTCAGCCTTATGAAACTTTGGTTTTGGAGAATGGGTTTTCCGCAAAGGTGGTACAAATAAATCCCTGGCCTCTATATCCAGAGTGGAGTGGGAGGAGTCCTCCGCTACTAGTGGCTGGTTAGAAATATTAACTGATATGAAAAAATTTGAAAACACCAAGTCCAAGACATTACCATGAATATTAGGGTAGTAATTATACTGATTGAGACCCAAAGTATTGAAGTCAGCTAATAAATTTTCAGCGGCTACTTGTGTCTCAGTGTGGCCTTCGTGTTGTACCATGGAGTGTGATTGGTACCATTTGATGCATGGTAGGTTAAAATCACCGGCGACTAGGACATAATCTAGAGGAAATAAATTAGTATTATTAGTGACTGACTCAATCAAGTTATTAATGTGTGTGGCTTGATCCGTTTTACCACCCACAATATACGCGATGCAAACATGTAAGTCGTGTGTTAACCCTATAAGAGCATGTTTTGGTATAGTGATCCACAGGTATTCGGAATCTGAATGAGCCCATTCAGTACGCAACATGGCTGATAGTGATTTCCTAACACATATCATTATACCTCCGCCCTTGGTGGTAGTAATTCGATCATTACGGAACACGTCGTATCTATTATCACAGATTTCGGTGTCTAAAATGCCTGAATGTAACCATGTTTCGGTAATTAAAATTATGTCCGTATCAGACGCTAATAAATTATTGTAGAATTGCAAAGTTTTCGTCCTTATTCCACGAACATTTTGGTAGAAAATTTTAATTTTGTGATTCGCCATTTAAAATTCTGAAGATTAAACTATACATCCTGAACAAGTTTTTTACTGTGTAGACCAGTTTTGTACTTTGTGACATAGTTATGTTTTTAACTGTATTCAGGTAATAGAAAATTATTTTTGACACTTTTATCAATTCAATAATGCTCATATTAAGAGTTAACGTTGAACTTTCAAAGGCACTTGACAATAGTTTCAGAAGTAAAAGAAATATGGTACTTGTGGTAAAGCATTGCAGTACATAAATTTTCAGCGACAAATGAGTATAATTAAATGTACAATAATAATATAGGCATATAATTTGAATTATCTTGAGATTACGTAAATAATGTTTTTAACTATAGTTTTGTAGAGTAATAAATTTATAGATAGTGTTTAGATAGATACTATATGGAATAATGTAGTTTTTATAGTTGTAGAGTGTATTACGATACATATCAAAATTAACACAAATAGAGAAAAATAACAGAAACAGAAGCAGATGCACTTTAACGGATTTGCATTATTTACTAATTTTACCAAGAAAGTCCACGCTTTTCACTCGAATGGCGTCCGTATCGATATCTTTTCGTAAGTAAACTTGGCCGTATTTGACCCACACGAACTTGTAATCATTTTCTTTAGCATAGATTCTTGCGGCACGATGAATTTCCTTACTTTCCAGAGAGAGATGTTCGGAAAGATATATCCTGCGTATGTCACCTTGTATACCAACATGTTTAGAACTCAATTTATCGTTTTGATGAGCTTTGTTGTTGTAGCGGCTCGTTGCTGATAATACATTGTCACGAAGCCGGGGCGTTGCGAGAGTTACAATAATATTGCGAGGTCTGTTTGATGACGGATTCAATTTAGCAACTCGGCGGCAGGATTTTATCTCGTAATCCAGGATGGGAGTGTTAATAACTTCACATATCTTTTTGAATGTTTCTATTAAGTCTTCATTTTCTCCTTCGGGAACTGCTTGTATTTCGATATTACACCCCCGGGACATTTTCTCCAAGGTAGAGAGGCGATTTGATAAATTTGTGTAGTCACTCTGAAGTTTGGTACGTTCTTGCTCTAGATTCTTTATGAAATCATCCTTTTCCTTCATTTTCTTTTGAAGATCCTTAACTTGGTCCATTATAAAATCGGTCGTAGTAGTGAAATCTTTCTTAACTTTTATCATTGCTTCGTCAATCTGCTTAGTAATCATAGATTTTATGTCATCCTTTAATGCTGCTCGGAGGTTTAACATGGCCGACGATGTAGGTGATAGTTTTTGATCAAACAAGCTGCCGATGTCTTCTATGGATAGCATTCCTTGTGCATGACTAACTGCTGAGGGTGACTCTTGCAGAGATATTTTTGTTGCCGATGTAGAGGCCGTCGCTGGACTAATTGGTGTATTATCGTTTCTATTTTTACGCGACGAGGTATTTACATTCATGCATAAAGGACATTTCAGATTAGCAAGTTGTTCAGGTTTTATGTCGGATAAAAGTTCTGCATCTATGCCGAGACAATCAAAACAGTAATGTGAGCTACAGGCATTGCATTTTATTTGTTTATTCTTATCAAGCGTTGATTTGCAGCCAATACAGTTCATGTTTTTTTTTATTTTTATTATTTTTTCAAAAAAAATATAAAAATTTCAAACGGATTCAAATTTTAAAAGCAGACTTCAGGGCAGCTATTAGACAGTAATTAGTATATGTGTATGGATCTTTATACAGGTGCTGACCTCTAGCGATGATACAGTGAAGCTGGTTGTCTCCTAGTATCGTGCGTGGTGCATGCGCGCTTGCTTGGCCGACGAGCTTTAGTATTATACAACCCGAATAAGTTTCAGGGTAAATCGCCAGATGGCGCGCAGAGCAGAATGTAGTATATATCGATATTTCGCACGGTGGCAATCACTCTGCGTGGTCGAGCGGTTATTAAGGTGGTATTAGACACTTACGATCGCTGGTTCGAACCTGTCCGCTGTCGAGATCTTCGAGGATTGATGTTTTCACGGCGCGCTGTCGGTCACTGAGGTGGGGTGTAGAGTGAGAGGTCCGATGAAATCAGCAATGGCCGCCGCTCTTTATGGGCAAGTTCCCAGGGTAGAGCAGGAGGTACCGACAAACGAAGCGGTCGGCGAGTGAAAGGTCCGAACTTATTTCAATATGGCCGCCGGTGTTAATGAAGATTTGCCTAGGAGTAAGCAGGAGGGGCCGACAAATTACACTGTAGCGCAAAGGCTAATTAGAGAGACTCAAATAAATAAATTTATAAAAAATCGAGAGACACTGCACACACGTCTGTTTGGTTCGAAATCTACACTGAATTATGAATCACACACTGAATTATAAATCACACCATAAACATATCTTATTTATTATTATTTGTGATGTTTATTTCTATGTTGTTCCGTTTGGGTTATCTCCACTGTTGTTATGCTGGCACTTTAAGAATTCCTGTTCATTTAAACCGGTTCTTTTGTGTGCAGCATTGTTGCAGTCTGTTCAATACATGTTTGTTAAGCGTTACGCTGTCATTAGTTGATTTATTTAAGATGTTTGCATTACTTTGGGCTTTTGTTATCGTAATATTGATGATTTTAATATGTTTGTGGCTGCTTGTTATTAAATTAATTTTTATGTATGTCCAGGGTTTATTGGGACGTATTTTTCACGTCAACATACGAGTAATTAGTGTAATATGTGGCTGTCATTATATATTCAACTGTGAATGACCTTGTAGTTTATTATCAGACTTGCCGGGGGTTGCGAACAAAGACTGATTTATTATATAGGAATTTATGTTTCGCCAATTACGATGTCATAGCACTTACCGAGACGTGGTTGCTCGATAGTATTTCTGACGCTGAGTTGTTCGACGATAGCTATATTGTCTATCGGCGGGACCGCGATTACAGGCGAACTGAGCAGCAATTCGGTGGTGGTGTGGCTATCGCTGTTCGGCGTGATTTATTGGTTGCCTATCATTCGGATTGGAATTCCTCGGCGGAGGATATATGGATCACTATTAAACTACGTAAATCGCGGAGTAAATCTTATATTAATTTACATATTTGTACAATTTATCTTATTGATCAGAATTTAGGTCATAGGTTTTCTACTCAATTGTATAATTTTCTTAGTAATCTGAGCGGAATTGTAGATCGATATAATATGGATAAATTTTTAGTTGTTGGCGATTTCAATATGAGGGAAATACAGTGGCTCTCTTCTGACTCTGGGCTTCAGCCGTCAAATTATTTTAATAAAGAAATGCTCATTTATTTCATAGATGTTATACGTAATTGCGGTTTATCACAATTCAATTATCTGCTCAATAAGTATGGAGTGATCCTTGACTTGGTATTGTGTACGGACCCGGTTTCAGTCTCCGAGTGTCTTGATCCTTTTGTGGGCGAGGATCCTAACCACACGACTTTGCTTATCAATTTATCTTTTGTTGAACTTGAATCGTTTGATATGCTGAAACGTACCTACAGTCTTTTTGTATAATAGGGGTGACTATGATAAGATATGCAGTCATTTGTCTGATACTCATTGGTCAGAACTGCTTATGCAGGGTACTGTTGAAACTGCAGTGACCAAGTTTTATAAAATAGTTTATGACTTGAGATCTAACTTTATTCCTACTCGTGTAGCTAGACGCCGTGACTATCCTCCGTGGTATAATTCCTCTGTTATCAAATTAATAAAGGAAAAATTCAAATTTTTTATCAAACATAAGGTATATGGTAATAGAGCTGACGAGGCAACGTATATATTATTGCGTGATCGAGTAAGGGTAGTTGAGAATAAATGTTTTAAGGAGTATATGGTATTAGTTGAAAATGCTATTAGTAAGAATCCTAAATTCTTCTGGTCTTTTGCTAGAGTAGGCGTGGCAGCAGTTCATATCCTGTTAAAATGACATATTCTTCATCAGTTAGCGAGTCGGGTGAGGACATCTGTCAATTGTTTTCGTCGTGTTTCCAATCAACCTTTTTGCATTCTGATCGTGATTCATCAGGACGGGCGTTACTTGATAGTGATCCGTGTGCTTCCTGCGACATAAGTAGTATAGAAGTTTCTCAAGAGCAAGTTTATATGTTGCTGAGACGTTTGGATCTTGCAAAGTCTGCTGGCCCTGATACGCTGACAGCCCTCTTTCTGGTTAACTGTGCTAAAGAACTATCGGTACCAATTAGTATTTTATTTCAACGGTCTATTCGTGAAGGTGTGATGCCCTCGATTTGGAAGTCAGCTTTTGTAACACCAGTTCATAAAAAAGGCCCCATAAGCATGGTTGAAAATTACAGACCGATCTCCAAGCTATGTATGCTAGCCAAAGTCTTTGAACGCATTGTGTATAACCAACTTTATAGTTGTGTTCTTCTTCTTCTTTGGGTGCCATCTCCTATCGGAGGTCGGCTATCATTGAGGCTACACGATCACGCGATGTTGTCGCTCGGAAGAGTTCTATATTACTCGTGTTGAACCACTCTGCGAGATTCTGCAGCCACGACGTTTTTCTGCGGCCAGGCCTTCTTCGACCTTCAACTTTGCCTTGCAGAATAAGTTGCAGTAGATTGTATTTGTCGGCGCGCATAATATGACCAAGATATTGTAGTTTCCTCCTTTTTATGGTCTTCAAGAGCTCTAACTTCTTATTCATTTTCAGTAAAACCGTTTCATTTGTTACACGATCCGTCCATGATATTTTCAACATCCTCCTATATATCCACATTTCGAATGCTTCTAACCGTTTACATAACGTCTGGGTTAGTGTCCAGGCTTCTACTCCGTATAACAGGATTGAAAATATATAAGACCGCACTAAGCGGCATCTCGTGGAGAGTTTCAGATTCCGGTTACAAAGAAGGTGATTCATCTTCATAAAAGCGCCTCTGGCTTGCTCTATGCGACATTTTATCTCTACACTCTGGTCTTCTTGGTCGTTCACCATACATCCAAGGTATTTATATGAACGGACTCTCTCAAGTGGTTGGTTTTTAACGCTTATAACTGCAGACATCTGTGGCGTACGACCTACGATCATGTACTTGGTCTTCTTTATATTGATGTTCAGACCGTTGCTAGCACTGATCGACTCAACACGGTTAAGTAACTGTTGTAGATCTCCCATAGAGCTAGCTAAAAGGATTGTATCGTCCGCATATCGGATGTTGTTGAGGGGCCTCCCGTTTACAACGATCCCTTCGGTTGCATTCTCAAGGGCTTCTGAGAAAATCTCTTCGGCATAGAGATTAAATAGCAAGGGCGATAAAATACAACCCTGTCGCACTCCTCGTAGAATTTCCACATCAGCGGTAAGTTGGTGTTCCACGCGTACGTTAGCGGTCTGCTGCCAGTATAGGTTCTTAATGATGAAGACGTCTTTGGAATCAAGGCCTATTTTCTCGAGGATCTGAATCAACTTTTCGTGTTTTATGCGATCAAATGCCTTTTCATAATCTATGAAACAGACGTATACACATCTGTCCATATCCCAACAGCGTTGCATCAGCACTTTATAACCAAATAAAGCATCCCGCGTTCCATAGCCATTTCTAAACCCAAACTGTGTCTCTGAAATGTTATCTTCGCACTTTCTGTATATTCGTTTATGGATAACTTTAAGGAAGATTTTCAGGACG
This sequence comes from Leucoptera coffeella, assembly GCA_030578115.1. Taxonomy (NCBI): domain Eukaryota; kingdom Metazoa; phylum Arthropoda; class Insecta; order Lepidoptera; family Lyonetiidae; genus Leucoptera; species Leucoptera coffeella. The sequence continues at coordinate 6,664 of JAMBLF010000051.1, read as the reverse complement.
TGGCTCATTAGTGATATGGTGCGGTACTCGCTACATCGTTTTGCGGTGCTGATTTTTGGCAGAGTAATGAAGGTGGAATGGAGCCATTCTGAAGGAATTGTGCCGGAATTATAAATAACATTGAAGAGATTCACAATGACATCTAGATGGTCGTATTCTAGCAATTTCAAAACTTCCACGGGTACTTCATCTGGGCCTACGGCCTTACCGTTCTTTGCAGATTTTATTGCATAAGAAATTTCATCTTTTGTGATAGGGGGTCCAGTTAATTGTACAAGTTTAGTTATTAGTTGTGTTCAGAATATTATAATCCCGCAGCAGCATGGGTTTGTGAGAGGAAGGTCTACTGTTTCCAACCTTGTCGCTTTCGAGGAGTGTCTCACGGCTGGTATGGCTGGGGGTAATCAAATTGAAGTGATTTACATCGATTAAAGTAAGGCATTCGATCGTATTGACCACGACCTCTTGCTTATGAAGCTTTTTAAATTGGGTATCAGGGGTGATTTGTTCAGATGGTTTACGTCTTATGTCCAGAATAGAACTCAGGCTGTGGTTCTGAATGGCTTCACATCTTCCTGGGTAGCAATCCCCTCGGGAGTGCCGCAGGGATCCTTGCTTGGGCCACTTTTATTTGTATTGTTCATCAATGACGTAGCCTCTTGTTTCCATTATTCTAATGTGCTATTATTTGCTGATGATATGAAAATCTTTAGAATTGTGAATGACTTCGATGAGGCCAAGCTTTTACAAGATGATCTAAATAGGCTTGATGAATATTGTTTTCTCAATAAGCTTGACTTGAATGTTTCCAAGTGTCTGTGTGTCAACTTTACTAGGAAACACAAGCTGCTCGTCTTCTCTTACTCTCTTAAAGAGCATATATTAAGTAGGTCCAACTGTATAAAAGACTTAGGCATACACCTAGATAGTAAGTTGCAGTTCGACCAGCATTTTAGCTACTGTATTGATAAAGCATACAAGTCTCTTGGATTTGTTAAGCGTTTATCCAAGTCTTTTAAGAGAATGAAAACGATTAAAATTTTGTATTGCGCCTATGTACGGAGTCACCTTGAATATGCTTCTCAAGTCTGGAATCCATGCTATTCTATTTATAAAAACAATATTGAGGGCATTCAGAAGAAGTTTGTTAAATTTTTGTGCTTTAAATTTGGCCGACCCTACTCTCACTCTATTTATGAACAATTGTGTTATAAATTTCATCTCCTACCTCTTCGCGTGCGTAGGTCCATTGCCGATGTAAGTTTTTTGATGAACTTAGCTCAGGGGAAAATTGACAATTCGCAACTCCATGGCAGTTTGGATTTTCTTACTCCTCAACGTAATTTACGGAATAGTAAACTGCTACATGTCTCAATTTGTCGTACTAACTATAGATCAAATAGCTACCTCCCGAGAGTCACAGGTGTATTGAACAGGTTGAACAATGATGATCGATTTGATCTATTTTATTCTAGCCCTCTAAGTGTGAAAACGTTACTTAGTAGAGAACTCCAACTTCTATTATAGTTTTTGTGCCCTTGCTTCTTGTTTCTGCCCGTGCTTTCTGGCTGGTGGTACTTAGCATTTATAGCTTTGTTTTAATACTGATAACTATTATTATTGTTTTTATTTCATAATATTAGTTTTTAGGTTACGAACACTGTTGCCAACGGGTTACTTGCTCTGTTCCTGAGTTGTCTGTGTTTTTGTTTTTATTTACATTTGTTTTTCTGTATATCTGTGGTAGCTTGTAATTGGCAAATTGCTTTTATTTATATTTTGTAAACTAGGCTGTAAGCTCCCTGAATAAAATAAAATAAAATAAAAATAAAGTCATAACAAGAGATGTGAACGAAAATTCATTTAAATTTGGCCTCTGCACCTTACACGCCTGGATCAGGTGTATGAAGATGATTCTGCACATTTCCTACAACTTGGCATTTCAATCGTGGTCAGCAAAAACAGATGAAAACAAAAAAATTAAAGAAAAGAAGAAGAAGCAAGTTCATTTCCGGGAATTACTTGGCCTACATATAGATAAGCCACGACAAGTAATGACGGTAATACTGCTCGTATGTTTTTTCAGAATTATGAATGTTCAGCAGAAATTACTGGAGTTTATATACAATTGATAAAACGATTGTATATTATTTTATAAGTTATGTCTTCTGGTTTTTCTATAAATGTAACATATTTTGGACAGTATACATTGGATACAACTCAATTATATGTTAATAAGTAGAATTGGTACTATATGTCCTCATCTGTACACAAAACTCTTACACATGGAGCAAAGATTATTGAATTTTTTGCTGTGTTACCAATCGGTGAACTTTCTGAAGATGCGCAAGAAACGCGTAATAAGGATTACAAGAAATTTCGATTGCATCATGCCAGCAAATGTTTTCCATACTTTGCTCTATATTTCGGAGGTACGATTTGAGTAACTTGTAACTTGAAGGATTTCGCTTCTTCAAGCAACTCTTGGTGTATCACTCGGCTTGCTTAAACTTGTAATATACGGATCAGAAATATAGAGCAAAGTATGGAAAACATTTGCTGGCATGATGCAATCGAAATTTCTTGTAATCCTTATTACGCGTTTCTTGCGCATCTTCAGAAAGTTCACCGATTGGTAACACAGCAAAAAATTCAATAATCTTTGCTCCATGTGTAAGAGTTTTGTGTACAGATGAGGACATATAGTACCAATTCTACTTATTAACATATAATTGAGTTGTATCCAATGTATACTGTCCAAAATATGTTACATTTATAGAAAAACCAGAAGACATAACTTATAAAATAATATACAATCGTTTTATCAATTGTATATAAACTCCAGTAATTTCTGCTGAACATTCATAATTCTGAAAAAACATACGAGCAGTATTACCGTCATTACTTGTCGTGGCTTATCTATATGTAGGCCAAGTAATTCCCGGAAATGAACTTGCTTCTTCTTCTTTTCTTTAATTTTTTTGTTTTCATCTGTTTTTGCTGACCACGATTGAAATGCCAAGTTGTAGGAAATGTGCAGAATCATCTTCATACACCTGATCCAGGCGTGTAAGGTGCAGAGGCCAAATTTAAATGAATTTTCGTTCACATCTCTTGTTATGACTTTATTTTTATTTTATTTTATTTTATTCAGGGAGCTTACAGCCTAGTTTACAAAATATAAATAAAAGCAATTTGCCAATTACAAGCTACCACAGATATACAGAAAAACAAATGTAAATAAAAACAAAAACACAGACAACTCAGGAACAGAGCAAGTAACCCGTTGGCAACAGTGTTCGTAACCTAAAAACTAATATTATGAAATAAAAACAATAATAATAGTTATCAGTATTAAAACAAAGCTATAAATGCTAAGTACCACCAGCCAGAAAGCACGGGCAGAAACAAGAAGCAAGGGCACAAAAACTATAATAGAAGTTGGAGTTCTCTACTAAGTAACGTTTTCACACTTAGAGGGCTAGAATAAAATAGATCAAATCGATCATCATTGTTCAACCTGTTCAATACACCTGTGACTCTCGGGAGGTAGCTATTTGATCTATAGTTAGTACGACAAATTGAGACATGTAGCAGTTTACTATTCCGTAAATTACGTTGAGGAGTAAGAAAATCCAAACTGCCATGGAGTTGCGAATTGTCAATTTTCCCCTGAGCTAAGTTCATCAAAAAACTTACATCGGCAATGGACCTACGCACGCGAAGAGGTAGGAGATGAAATTTATAACACAATTGTTCATAAATAGAGTGAGAGTAGGGTCGGCCAAATTTAAAGCACAAAAATTTAACAAACTTCTTCTGAATGCCCTCAATATTGTTTTTATAAATAGAATAGCATGGATTCCAGACTTGAGAAGCATATTCAAGGTGACTCCGTACATAGGCGCAATACAAAATTTTAATCGTTTTCATTCTCTTAAAAGACTTGGATAAACGCTTAACAAATCCAAGAGACTTGTATGCTTTATCAATACAGTAGCTAAAATGCTGGTCGAACTGCAACTTACTATCTAGGTGTATGCCTAAGTCTTTTATACAGTTGGACCTACTTAATATATGCTCTTTAAGAGAGTAAGAGAAGACGAGCAGCTTGTGTTTCCTAGTAAAGTTGACACACAGACACTTGGAAACATTCAAGTCAAGCTTATTGAGAAAACAATATTCATCAAGCCTATTTAGATCATCTTGTAAAAGCTTGGCCTCATCGAAGTCATTCACAATTCTAAAGATTTTCATATCATCAGCAAATAATAGCACATTAGAATAATGGAAACAAGAGGCTACGTCATTGATGAACAATACAAATAAAAGTGGCCCAAGCAAGGATCCCTGCGGCACTCCCGAGGGGATTGCTACCCAGGAAGATGTGAAGCCATTCAGAACCACAGCCTGAGTTCTATTCTGGACATAAGACGTAAACCATCTGAACAAATCACCCCTGATACCCAATTTAAAAAGCTTCATAAGCAAGAGGTCGTGGTCAATACGATCGAATGCCTTACTTTAATCGATGTAAATCACTTCAATTTGATTACCCCCAGCCATACCAGCCGTGAGACACTCCTCGAAAGCGACAAGGTTGGAAACAGTAGACCTTCCTCTCACAAACCCATGCTGCTGCGGGATTATAATATTCTGAACACAACTAATAACTAAACTTGTACAATTAACTGGACCCCCCTATCACAAAAGATGAAATTTCTTATGCAATAAAATCTGCAAAGAACGGTAAGGCCGTAGGCCCAGATGAAGTACCCGTGGAAGTTTTGAAATTGCTAGAATACGACCATCTAGATGTCATTGTGAATCTCTTCAATGTTATTTATAATTCCGGCACAATTCCTTCAGAATGGCTCCATTCCACCTTCATTACTCTGCCAAAAATCAGCACCGCAAAACGATGTAGCGAGTACCGCACCATATCACTAATGAGCCACGTCCTGAAAATCTTCCTTAAAGTTATCCATAAACGAATATACAGAAAGTGCGAAGATAACATTTCAGAGACACAGTTTGGGTTTAGAAATGGCTATGGAACGCGGGATGCTTTATTTGGTTATAAAGTGCTGATGCAACGCTGTTGGGATATGGACAGATGTGTATACGTCTGTTTCATAGATTATGAAAAGGCATTTGATCGCATAAAACACGAAAAGTTGATTCAGATCCTCGAGAAAATAGGCCTTGATTCCAAAGACGTCTTCATCATTAAGAACCTATACTGGCAGCAGACCGCTAACGTACGCGTGGAACACCAACTTACCGCTGATGTGGAAATTCTACGAGGAGTGCGACAGGGTTGTATTTTATCGCCCTTGCTATTTAATCTCTATGCCGAAGAGATTTTCTCAGAAGCCCTTGAGAATGCAACCGAAGGGATCGTTGTAAACGGGAGGCCCCTCAACAACATCCGATATGCGGACGATACAATCCTTTTAGCTAGCTCTATGGGAGATCTACAACAGTTACTTAACCGTGTTGAGTCGATCAGTGCTAGCAACGGTCTGAACATCAATATAAAGAAGACCAAGTACATGATCGTAGGTCGTACGCCACAGATGTCTGCAGTTATAAGCGTTAAAAACCAACCACTTGAGAGAGTCCGTTCATATAAATACCTTGGATGTATGGTGAACGACCAAGAAGACCAGAGTGTAGAGATAAAATGTCGCATAGAGCAAGCCAGAGGCGCTTTTATGAAGATGAATCACCTTCTTTGTAACCGGAATCTGAAACTCTCCACGAGATGCCGCTTAGTGCGGTCTTATATATTTTCAATCCTGTTATACGGAGTAGAAGCCTGGACACTAACCCAGACGTTATGTAAACGGTTAGAAGCATTCGAAATGTGGATATATAGGAGGATGTTGAAAATATCATGGACGGATCGTGTAACAAATGAAACGGTTTTACTGAAAATGAATAAGAAGTTAGAGCTCTTGAAGACCATAAAAAGGAGGAAACTACAATATCTTGGTCATATTATGCGCGCCGACAAATACAATCTACTGCAACTTATTCTGCAAGGCAAAGTTGAAGGTCGAAGAAGGCCTGGCCGCAGAAAAACGTCGTGGCTGCAGAATCTCGCAGAGTGGTTCAACACGAGTAATATAGAACTCTTCCGAGCGACAACATCGCGTGATCGTGTAGCCTCAATGATAGCCGACCTCCGATAGGAGATGGCACCCAAAGAAGAAGAAGAACACAACTATAAAGTTGGTTATACACAATGCGTTCAAAGACTTTGGCTAGCATACATAGCTTGGAGATCGGTCTGTAATTTTCAACCATGCTTATGGGGCCTTTTTTATGAACTGGTGTTACAAAAGCTGACTTCCAAATCGAGGGCATCACACCTTCACGAATAGACCGTTGAAATAAAATACTAATTGGTACCGATAGTTCTTTAGCACAGTTAACCAGAAAGAGGGCTGTCAGCGTATCAGGGCCAGCAGACTTTGCAAGATCCAAACGTCTCAGCAACATATAAACTTGCTCTTGAGAAACTTCTATACTACTTATGTCGCAGGAAGCACACGGATCACTATCAAGTAACGCCCGTCCTGATGAATCACGATCAGAATGCAAAAAGGTTGATTGGAAACACGACGAAAACAATTGACAGATGTCCTCACCCGACTCG